>JABUIW010000019.1:12462442-12512222 GCA_013363375.1 Menidia beryllina
CAATGGCGTTGAGGATTTTAATCAATAGGTGATTGGAGGTTTTAGAGTGCTCTATTGTCTGCTGAATATACATGGTCAAAACACAGACTTATGACCTCTGTTAAATGGTTCAAAACATCTGCTAAATGGTTCAAAACATACCTAACAACAAGCACATAAATATATATCCCCTTTGTTTCCTTGTTCCTCTCCTTAGCTACAGTAAAAACTTGTTAATTATACCAAAGGATCCATAAATAGTCTCAAACTAATTCTCAGCAGTTGACTCTAAGGTAGAGATTTTATTTGATCATAGTTCAGCTGCACTCTCAACTCCTGAATCTTGATAAATTAGAACAGAGATGCTGTTTGCCACCGGGAGACTGCTGCTGGAGGGGGACCTACTGGCAGTCTGTCTGTTAAATGATGCATCAACACCAAGTGCTGCTGACTGCAACCAACCTTGGCAGAGTGGTGTCAAGCACACTCATAACTGAGCATGATTACGCATGCATATAAAAATGTGGGCATGCATGCACACAGTGAGAAGAAACCCGAGGCATTCAAAACAGGAATAGTCAAAGATCACAGACAAACAAAGACTCATAAACTCACACCAAGCAAAACTAACCTTGACAGGCCGGTGGTGCTCCATCCATCTGTAACCTCTCTCCAAGTCGGCAGGTCAGAATCTCACTACCCACCAAGGTGAAGCCTGGCTGGCACGAGTATCTAATAATGTCTCCTGTGAAAACATTTACACAAGCAATCATACAGGCACACAGAGGCAAGAGGTGAACATGAAAATAAATACCCATCCAGGGATCTGCCCACGCAGTCACAATCACACACAGCTGTCAAACTATGTTGGTTCGACGCCCTGGTGCCAACCCCTTGAAACAGTCATCATTACACATTTTCTAACGAAGATTGACATTTCTTAGTACTGAGGGCACTTTATTAAATTGCATAGCCTTAAACTTACACAAACACACACCAAAGCAAAATTCCATCGAAATTCAAAAACACTAAGCACAGCAACTACTAGCCACGTTACTTCCACTTCACTTTGCTAATTATTTGTGAGCACTGCAAGTACAAATTGCTTGTGGGTACAACTAATTAGCTCCACCTTCAGACTAATATTCTAATGCATGAAACATGAACAGCTGCAAATACTCTAAAGGATGGGCAGGAATAAAGAAATGGACACTAAAGATGAAATGAGATGGTAATGACTGTAACAAACATCAGCAAACTGAATACTTTATTTAATAAAACAAATATATACACCAGACAAAGCTGTTTTATTGAAAGGCAGAATTAACTATTTTTCCATTTAAAATGATAATTTAAAAAAGAAAAAAAAGATTTAAGTGAACAAATAAAACATTTCAACAAGCAATGGAGTGAACAAATTAATTCATGATTTCTGGTTGCTTTGCAGTCCATGCAAATAAAATAAGATCCAGTAAACAATTATTGCATAATGAATTGTGAATTGTCCAAACCCTGTAAACAAGCAATAAGATATGAGACAAACCTATTTCGAACTGGTCATCATCAGTTAGGGTGGTGGCATTGGCAACAGGTGGGGGTGGCTGACAAGTTCTCAGCTGGTAGGCTGTTAGAGAGAGGAAAAGCAGTATGAATATATCAGAAAACGATAAATGAGGGAAGGCAAACATGCATGTTCTGAAAACACACATACAAATGCAGACATTAACTATTCACTTGTGGCAGGCTTTTCTCTTCCATCCCAATAGAATTTTATTAGATCATAGCTTGCCACCTATCGCAGTTCATGATCATCAAAAAACAATAACTAACTTTCAAGAGATAGGGACTGCTTTTTTATTAAACGGCTTTCCTTAGAAGGGCGTTTTAATGGTACAGACAAAATAATAAAAAAAAACTAATAAGGCAGCATTCATCATTTATCATTACATATAACTGAAAGCAAAATCATGAGCTGCATAACGGGGCCAAATGTGAAAGAGAAATGACATGCATTTAAAATGGGTAGGCAATATTTTTCTATGATGTTCAGTGCTCCACCAGGACTTCTGAAGACTTAAAGATCACATAAATATTGGTCATTACAGAGTGGAGTGAAGTCATTACTCATATCATATTAAGGGGAGGTTACCATAGTAATGAAGTTCAAAGAAGCCACTTGTGCTGAAGTCACTGTGGAATTTGATAAGGACCTGGTTAGCAGTGGTGGACACATCTTCCTGTATGGAACTGCCACTAAATTGGCCAATTTGAGGTGAGGATTGATCAGGTCCATCCCTGTTAAATATATACAGAGAGGGGGAGAGACATGGGTGTAGTACGAGGGAAGGGAGGGAGGAAGATGGACAGAGAGGGGGCGTGAAGGATTTATGAATTGAAAGCAATGACAACATGCTGAGATAAAAGAGCAGGTCTATTTTTCCCCTATCAGTCACGTAGACTCAACAGTGTTTCCCACATTGATTACCACATCACATATTAATGAACATTCTGTTTTTGTTTTCTGTAGGGGTGTAAGTAGGAAGCTGCGCCTCCATACTCTCTACCATTAAACTGAAATTTTATCCGCAAAATATTATAGACTGCAAAGTCAAAAATGGACAATATGTGTCAATGCTGACATGTTTCAAAAGCTACAAGCAAGCCTGGAAACCTCTTCATGCTGTCAGTCATGTTATGATTTACAAAATAAAGGCCAGGACAGTGAGAGCCACTGAAATAATGAAGAGAATTTCATTAGCAAGGACTGAGATGTACCCTTTGATGGTGCAAGACTGAATCCACCTCTGACTTACAGGACTGAGGCGCCCAGTGAAAGTTTAAGCATATACAGACCACACTCCCAAATGAGGTTATAGTGAAATGTGAAACTAATGGTAAGTGCCGAAATGCCAAGCTGAAAATGGAGCTAAGCCTGAGGGTGAAATTCTTGATTCATGGAAACAAAAAGTTGAAATAAGCCTCAGGCTGGGGTCACAGAAGCCAGATATTTGGAATAAGCTTGGAGTAGTCCTGCTGCTCCAACATGCCTGCTGAAAAGAGATGGCTGAGGCAACACAGACATCTAATTAGGCAGCCTCTAGGGTGGCTCCCCACCGAGGTGCATCAAGCTCGTCGGACTGGGAAGCGACCCAAGGTAAACTCAGAACATAATTACATATCCTGCCTGGCCTTGGTGGACCTCCAGTTGCTCATGATGGAGCAAGAAAGAATTGGATGACAGATTTTTAGGTTGGGAAATATAATAGCATGTGGCATAGATAAATGACTGAAGTTAGTTATTTGATTCACAAGATGAGCTCAGAAAACACCTGCTTGGTTATGACGCTCTTTGTTAAAAGTTTCCAAATCTGAACTGTCTAAATATATTTACCTTTACTGTAATGTAACATTAACCTAAGCCAATTCAACAGAGATGAATAACCGCTTAGGAGGATAGTTTTAGGTTCTGAGGGGATTTGTCTTTAGCAGTAACGCTTTTTGTAAGCTGCTGCTGAAGCCGTTTAGTTATCAAGAAAAGGTGAAAGAAGAAGTCATATACATTGCATACTAGCACTCCAGCAGAGTTCCAGGCCTGTTCAGCAGCATGGTGTGAACACCGAATGCTGCTCTTGTAAAAGGCCAACGTTTCCTTTAAATTAAAAAGAAATATGAAAAAAATCTTATCAAAATTTTCTGTCAGTTTCTTTGGGGGTGATCAGCAAAACTGGAAGTGGCATCTCAGCAAGGAAATGAAATGCTGCCGTCAGGGGAAATATTTTTCTGGTGCTTTTTCATTAAAAAAACAGCCGTGCCAATAGCTCCTTCCTTCCATGAATGGCAACCCCAGATGCTGGAGGGCATTTCCCTCCTTTATCACCCATGAGGACAGCTCCATGACTGCCTGAGGGTTACTATTCATCAGAGGAAACAGAGAGGTAGAGGGAAAAGAGGAGATGGAGTGCAAGGCAGCTGTTGGAGTGACAGAGAGCAAGTTGTGATGCTTACAGTGCTACAATTGTCCATTATCAATTAAAGTTTATACATAAAATCCCAAGGGAACCCGACTTGAAGTCGTTGGGCTGATACACATTCCTAGAATTTGCAGTAACATTCACTGGAATATTTAAAGTATAGCATCTATCATATATCACTCAATTCTACTTTGATTTTCTCTGACTGAGTGCAATACAGTACATATTTTTGGCCCAGTGCATAGTAACATAAGGACCAATTGAATATCACAGAAGGTAAGCAAATTGTCCACTTCAAACACTGTCAAACGTACTTTTCTGCATGGAAAAAATGAAAAAGGTGCATTTACAGCTTAAAAAAAAGTGAGACAGAATACAAGACAACATATACTGATGTTACCCAAAAGGTACAATTGTCTGATTTGGCTCAAAACATTTCATGTTTGCACAAGACAGGTTAGTACAATTGTATATTTGTGACAATTATGGCACTTTATTCAAGGGAAATGGTTTGGAAAATTTTGGTACAGGAAATCTGTTTTGAGCAGCTTCTAAAGTTCATATACACTGCAGGTGAATGAAAGAAAAAACATCACAACCACAGAGGAGTAACATACACAGAATAGCATGTTTGATGTGGGCCATAATTGGATGATTGATAACTAACTTACCAAACAGTGATATAGTCGTAGATAGGTTCTGTATTGATCTCAGAAAAATTGATATAGATGCCATATCCCGGAGGTACTCTGACAGTCCACATGCAGTCCTGGAAATGCGGGTACTCAGCAGGGTGTTCAGGAGAGTAAATTGTTCCATTCATAGATGTTATATTCCCTCCACAGAGAGCTGGGGGTAGAAGAGATAATCAGAGATGATGGATAGAAACAGTAACCCATGCTTTCCAGTCATAAAATTGCAGTTATAGCTGTATTGCCACTAACTGTTGATAAAACAAACCATAACAGCATGCTACTGGTTTATCACCTAGAAACTGGTGGGTGGATACACCTGTCTCCACAGGAGGGGATGATCACTGGCTCCTGAGGACTCAATGAGACTGACTGATTTTTACATGAAAGCTCTCGCTGTCACATCCCTTCAGCTGTGTTAACTTGGAACTTTGATGTGAGAGTAAATACTGAAGCACTACCTTATGGATCAGACTTGTGCTGTGAACTTACCAGGAATATTAAAGTCCGTAAGAAGAATACAAATATTTTATGCATCCTAATATACAATGCATTTCATATCTGGACTTGAAAGGTTTGTTGCACCCTCACTTAACTGATGAAAGATGGTTTAGCCATTTAGACATTTTTCATTTAAGGCTATTGCAAAACAGAGAAACATGTTATGAACTGAAATGATTTAGTGAGAAAAAAACATAAGGGCTGGTAAAGAATTGTTTTGTGAAATCCACCTCTTCCACATGATCTTTCTTCCACATTATCTGAGCAAATGAGACAGTGCCAAGAAAACACACTCGCAGTTACCTTTACAGCGAGGTATGGGGTGATTCCAATTTCTGCTGATTCCGTGCAAACACGTGAGAGAAGGCTCTCCAAGAAGAGTATAACCTGGTAGGCACTCAAAGGTAATGGTCATCCCCACGCTGTAGTCTTGACCAATCACAATACCATTTCGAAATGGTCGGGGATCTGGACATCTCTGTAACTCGTATGCTTAAATGGGGGAGGGAAAAAAAAGGAGAAAATGACACAAAAACATTTATTCCTTAAAAAAAGAAGATCAAATGCAGGAGTAGTGTGCCAAAAACATTCTCTCGACCCATAATCCAACACTCGTAAATTACAATAACCCACAATAGCCACTGCAGAATTATCAGTCCAAGTTATTATTTTTTAATATTGATTAACCGCTCTTATTTTCAAGCTTTTGCATTATTGTTTTAAAGTATTTGTTCCAACATTTCCTTCTTCTGGTTTAGGCTGACACAAATTTAAAAACTAAAGCTGCTCACCCAAGATCTTTTTAGAAAGAAAAGGGTTTCTCTCAACATCCCCTGTGAAGAAACCATTCATCAGCCATATTATAAAGAATTAATTTTTTAATGAAGATCTGCAGACTCTGGGGTAGTTCTTGGCTGATCTTGAAATTCTCCATTCATTGGAGACATTTTCTGTCCTTTATGTTGAATTACTAGGATGTTTTATTTCCATGAAGACTTGTCTTGAAACTTTTCCAGCATTGCATGACATTCCTGACAATGTATATTTCCTTAATTTCAAATTTGAATATTTTTATTCATTTATCATAAATTCACATCCCATTTAGTTTTTCTTTCAATGATACCTACAGACAATGGCTGTTACATTGGAATAGTACATGATGGCATCCAAGATAAACCTCCTGGCACTTAAGCTGTTGCAGTTTAAAAATACTGAACAACGTTGCCTAGTATGCAAAGTAGAATCATGTTCACACTCTGCCTCTGTTCAGATTTGGCTTAAATCTTAAGACTCACATGGACCTACTCAGCAATATTATTATTCAAGGACATACACGCTATGTAAAAATGATAGGACCAGTGGCCTCTTTTTATTATTCTTTAAGCTTTTATAATCAACATAAATGGCAGCATTTCAGATGTGTTTGCAGACTCTTCAGCCTTCTTGCACTTAAGCTGATTTGATTAAAAAGAAATGCAAGTCAACAGAAACTACCAATATTTGGGCCTCACCCTGGTACACAATGTGGAAGCCAGGCTTGTTCTGGGAATAGTCACTGTGAAAGAAGAGAGTGGTTTCGTGTGTTGTGCTAAAGAGAGAGCTGGGCACCACAGGGCCACTGAACCGGTCAATCACTGTGCCCGTCTCAGAACTCCCACTGAGAACCTCCAAATAGTCATGGACAGGCTCTGTGGAGAAGTTTAGAAACTGCAGATGGATCCCTAAAGACAAAAAAAAAGATTAATTTCAAAGGGAGTCAGTGTAAACTTCACAATAGTCCATCAGTCGGCCTGTGCAAATGTATTCACACAACTAGAGGGCCTTTTCAAGTGAACATATAAACACAATTAAGACCATACTGAATAACAAACCGACGAAGAGAGATTTTAGGCTTAATAAGACATTGGAAGTTAAAGATGGAGTGAGGTATACTAAAAGGAATTTATATGGACATGTTCTTAATCATAATATTACTTTCTGACATTTTAACTGTAAAAGGCCACACACTATTGTTGCTTGACAACACATTACTAACTTAACAGCTGCCAGATCCTCTTATGATCAATGTCTTTTTTTAAGAATTCAGATTTTTGTTTTGAGTTTCATCTTTGTTTATTTAAGTGACCATCAACAGATCCTGCACAGAGCAGGAAGGCTGTGGATTAAAAATAAGATGACTCACAGTTGGGGAGAAAAGAGAGGCTTTTTTTCATAGACAGAAAGAAGGCTTTAGGTGGACACAAATATTGCAACAGTACTTGGGAACAACACGTGGAGGTGACTTTTGTTAACAGGAATATGAATAGAATACTCTACGAGCAACTTATGCAATCACTTCAAATTGAATATTACTTTCTTTAGGACAAGGTGAAAATTAAGAATACAGATAAGCATATTCACAAAGAGTAACTGATAGTGTCCTGTAGATATTAAGCTTGGCTTCTGCACCTTCATAGTGTTTGTCATGATAACCTCTAAGTGTAAAGAGGAGAAGCACTATTTTCGACAAATAAACACCCAAAGGCAAAAAAGATTTTGAACGTTGAGGTCAAATTAGACAATGAGGGGATGAAACAGAGATGTTAGTACTTGCTTGGCCTTCAGAACAAAAGTGATGCAGTTCATGAGGCATAAAAGATGCAATACTGAATCAACTAAAAGTCTCATACTGTCTCTGTATGTGACTGCACCAAAGAAATCTTGTGATTTTAACAGAGCAAGAAGAAATCAGAGTAGAGAGTAATCAAAAATAGGGAAAGAGAATCAACACAAAAGCCATGAGCGACAGTGCAAGAAAAACAAAGAGAAAAGAAGGGAAACAGAAGGGGGTGAGTGGGAGGGGTACAGACCAAAGCCAATGGGGAGTTGAACTCTCCAGCTGCAGTCCAGGCTGCTCTGGTAATTCCCTGGAAAGCCTGGGCTGAGGATGACGCCGCTGAAGTCTGTCATAGAGCCTCCACACTGAGCTGAGGGAGACCAACCAAGGAGAAAGAACATGTCACTCCTTCATTTCAATGGGAAAACAATGAAAAACAATGACTGGGAGGTTGAATATGGAGGGAGAGTAAAGAACAACTCGCCACACATTCAAGGCTTGCGCCTCATGCAGTACTAATGCGCAGATTGCCTTTGTTTTGTCAATTTTAACATGTCTGTTTTTTTTCTTCATAAATTGGGCAACGCTCCAATATCATGCTAACATTTAAAATCTGGACACAGATCAGTTTTGTTATCCTTTGAATAGTAACAAATAAAGGAATCTGTATTTAATCCATCAACACTTTTTTCAGTAGTGGGAATGATTACCTAACCCTCTATCCTATCTTTTGTTCAACTGTGCATTTGAGAACACTTCAGCTTGCTGTGAGGGTTCCACTCACCTCCCTCTAAAGTGACGCATACAGTACCTATTCTCACATTCACATCCCAGTGGACTAAATTCAGTATGAGGACGTTTCTGGGGTAAATGGGTGGGGGCATTTGAGCTATGGCTGCCATTTCTTAGGCCAAGTATGAACTTAAGCCAAAAGCAGACTAAAAAACAAAAGTGAAAGCAAGGAAAGTTTTCATTTTTTTCTGTCTAAGCTGCTGCAGGGGTCTTATTTAATCTGCTTGTTTTGTGAAATGAAAGAGCAGAGGAGAGGCTATTTAGTGGATCCCATAAGTGTTTGTGCAGGGGCATATGATCACTGGTGTGCGATTAACAAAGCGAATAACTATCATGGAATGTTTGGATAACCGTCTGTACTTTTTGCTAACAAGCAACTGAGCTGGTGAACAAACACGTGCATCCAGAACATGTATTTCAGCTGTAACGCTGAGATTTAAATCTATGGATGTCTAGAGAAAAAACACTTGTGCACAACACGTAAATAGAGAAAGCAGTGCAGTGCGCAGTTTGTCTCAAGGTTGCAGTCATTGTCAGAATATTTTCACCACTGCATGCTTTTATTAGTGTTTGTGTACGGTACATTTGTAACTGAGTAAACAAAACAGCAAAGGTGTAAAATAATTATGAATAGTTATTCCTAAGAAATTGCTGTAATTTGTCATTCAGACATTCACCATAAGATGAAATGTCTACAGCGCCTATCCAGAGAGTCTAGGAAACTACGCTGACAAGGGGGATCAGGAATAAAACAAAATATTGAGGTAGTAAAAAGTTCTATTGATTTTTAAATGAAGGAAAAGCAGAAAAGTCATACCCCCCAAACACACCCACCCACCCACCCACCCACCCAAGTCATCAAAACGCAACCAACATCCGTGCCCTCCAGTTCACAATGAAACTGCTAGAGCAGCTGAAACAGGTATATTAGGCGACTGAACTATCATGAGACTGTGCATTTGTAAAACAAGTGAAAAAATCTATAAACCAAGGTGAAGAAAAGTTAACGTCAACAAATGTTAATGTAATGGCACAAGCAGAATTACAAAAATGTAAAAGAAAGACTGAAACAGTGTTGAATATTACATATATAACTTTTTTTGTTTACATCATAACCTCAATACATTCTGAATAGACTTTAGAATAAAGTACATTACCTAAGCAAAGAGGTACAGGGTAATTCCATCTCCTCACGGGCCCAGGCATGCACGTAATATATGCATTTCCCTGTGGAGAGATGATTATATTTGGCTCCCATAAAAACACTGTATGGGAATCATTTAAAAAATCATATTGAGAAGGGCTAATTGTTATATTTTCAGTATATACCTTTGGAATCGGTACATAGGTTTTACTTAGCAATGTCTTCAAATTGGAATGGATGTTGTTAGGTAGGAGTGATAAAATCAAAGTAGAATGATGTAAAGTAAAATTTTAGGTCGAGTGATGCTGAACAAACAACTAGTTCTAACGCAGCACGGATATCTGTTCACTGTTCCTAGACACAAAAACAAAAAAGACTCATCTTGATTCTAATTTGACAATTTTTAAGTCTATTATTAGTTCAGACATTCAACTGGAGGGTGTTTGTATGAAGTTGCTGGTTGCCCATGCCATAAAGAAAAGTAAGCGTAGGATTAGCGAGATGGCTGTGGACACAATCCATGGCCTGCAGCCTTGGAGGGTTGTGCTGCCCGACATTCTCCTGCCACAGTTACTACTCAAGGAGGATTGAAAGAAGTCAAAGCTGCTCGGTTACAGACACACAGTTAAAAGGTTAATCAAACATTCAAAAAGGGAAACATGAAAGCAAAGTAGACGCAGACCATGAAAAGACAAATACATTTTAAAAATAGACAGTAACTACATACTACTTTGTAGCTTTCTCTCTCTCATGCTTACACACAAATGTCACCATTAATCTTGCCTGACTGACTTAACCCTTGAAGTAAGCCTTGAAATTTCCATCCATGCCAGCAGTTTTCTGTTAGTCAAAAGGACAACTGAAAATCTCTGCCAGATACTTTCACCTACCTGTAATGAAAAGCCCTGATCACACTGGAAGGAAACCATGTCACCCACAGTATAGCGATCCCCCACTTTATGACCGTTACTGGGAGGCATCGGCTCTGGGCACGAATCCAAACCTATTGCTTAGGACAGAGTCACAACACACAAGTGTGGACGGCAATCATTCTTCTGCATAAGATGGCAACATTTAAACCTGAAGCTGCACTTCTCTTATTCTATTTGTGAGAATTAATTGCATTGAACTCTGTATTCAATGTTTTTTTTTTCTTTTTAAGAATCAAGAAGCATTATTAACACAGTTTTAAAGGAAAACAGTTTTTGTGTACTTGCATTTACTGCCATCATCTACAGAGCCAGTTATACCTTTTTAAAAAGAAACTCATATATTAATAAATTATTTTTATGCTTTTAGGACAACATTCCAATAAGACAGACTGCTGTAACAGGTGGTACTCATATATGCATGTATAAAACACAAAAATCTCTAGCAAAGTTCAGTGATGTTTTTTAGTAGCACAAACATACAAAGGCCACAATATAACAAACACACTGATTCATTTAAAGTGAGCACACAGAGAGGTAAGTCATAACAAGATTCTGTCCATTTAAAACCTAGGAAGCTCCACAGAGGGTATTTGAGTGGAAGATTATGGCAACCCAAACAGATGTAAAGCACTTTGCAAGTAGCTTAAGATTCAACCAAATAAGGTGGGTGGATTGTTTGAAAAAAAGCGAATGTTTTTTCATATGTGGGTTTGAATAAGAATATTACTTTGAAATTTTAATTGATTTCTTCGAGGTTTGGTTACGCGAGTCATGAAAGCAGTGCAGCTGCTGCCATATAGGACTACCAGGATTTAAGTCTGACATCAAAGCACAATGCCTCTATAAATTAAACAGTTTCATTCAATTATCGCGTTTCCAACTTTGTAACATACTGCACTGTGAGACTAGAAAACTGATAAAGCAGTGCATCATTTTTTTTTTATGTGTCACATAAAACAATATCTGATGTTGGATGCAGTTAGCATTGTTTGCATTATCTATAGGAACAAAACAAAAGATGTAAATCACGAAAGCTTTCTATATTTCCAATCCATTATTGTAAAAAAAAGACATTTTGACTCAAGTGTTTATCGGTCTCAGAATTTAAAATGAAATTTTTGATTAAACCCTGTGGAGATGAAGAGGAACTATAATGGAAAGTCCAGCCTTGGCACGGTATGTACTAGAGGTTAAAACGGTGACTGAGCTAAGAAGTCCTATCAGTGATGGAAAGGGCTTGTCTGAAAGACAGTACAGAGACCATGCCTGAGCACAAGAAAAATAACATTTACACTGTTGCCAAACATCCCTCAATGCATCTTCTTCATGTGTGGAAAATAATCTTCAGGAGCATTAGGGGAAAAATATATACATGCCTGGTTCATCTGTGGGAAACCATGCAGCCTCCCATACTGAATGTCAAGATTCTAGGTGTGGAATCCCCACTCACTGACATTGTGGATTAGAGATTATCGACTTGGCAAACCAGAGCATGAAAGGGTGTGGCCATGTGTTTCTGGAAGGCTGAAATGCAGCCCTAGGCCTCTGCAGCGAACACTTTTAACCATGAAATTAAGATTCAGCTAGTCACTAACAGAAATATTCAGATGATACAGTTATTGTGGCTTGTTTGAGCAGTGGACAGAAGTGGGTGTACAGGCACTTTGTGGAATTCTTTAGAGGCTGGATCAAAAAGATCTGTTTCCTCCTGAATACCACCAAGACCAAAAAAAGGTGGTGGACTTTAGGAGATCTAAAATGCCACACCAGTCCTTCTGCTTTGATGGGGTGGAGATCCAAACACATTATGAACATATACATACACATGTATAGAGAGAAAGAGAAAAGGAGGAAAATAAACCAAGAACCCAAAAAGAAAAATAACTGTTTAGAATTTTAAAAAATGCAGAGGCAGGTACAAAATGCGAAGGTAATGAAGACTACCTGGGTGATGAGGCAAAACAGATTACACACAGTATAGTATTATTTCAGGATAAGAAGTCTAAGAATATGAGGGTAATTTGCATCAAGCATAATCGTGTGTTTATGCAACAACCACAGCACTGGCAACTGAGAGCTTAACATAATTAAGAGATACTTTGATGGCATGGTGGAAAATGCAAATGTAAAGGGGGAGCCAGATGGATTAGCAGACAAGTCTCTATTTTAGTCATGTAATCTCTAACTTCCCTTTTTCTGCAAGAGTAGTTCTAAATTGCAATATCTGTTTGTTACATGATGATAGTTTTTTTTATGTTGATCATGATGTTTATCCCTTACCATCAAACACTTTTGCAGATATGGCAGCTATAATGCTTTTAATCTAATTACTCCTAATCACTTTCACAATGAGATTATCTGCACTTGCACCAAAAAACTAAAAGTATTGAAATCAGTCAGTTTTAAATCATCGTCACATGAACAGACATTTTTTACAGGAGTAATTGTGAAAAGCTGGCACAAACTTGAATTTTCCTGAAATTAAGCATAAGTGCTTTGGTAGTGTGGAAAAATGAGCTTTTTATTATGACTAGGTCAAAGACAAAGAACAAAGTAATTTATTAATTGACACAGAACCATCTGGAAAGGAAGGCAGAAAATAAGTACATCTCCTAAGATGAATGATAAGATTTGGACTTTATTTTATGTATTACCTCATTCAATGGTGTTCTCATGATGTTAATAGACTGCATGCAGAAAATCAGTTTGAGTCACTTTTCAGGTGAGCTTCTTTATCTGATCACCAGTGAACAGGGCAGAGCAATGTATTTTAAGATAATCTAAATTCAAAGCAACAGCAAATCAGACAATGCAGCTGATCCATACTTGTTTGATTTACTGAAGAGCGAAGAATATACTGAGCACTTTCTTTTTTCATAAATAGCTATGAGCAGTGTATTTTGTGAATGGAACCAGTGCTGCCTATGTGCTGAATATACTTCAAATGACACATGTGTGGGTTTTTCACTCCAGTTTACATAAACAAAAAATGAGCAACGAATCTAAAAATGTGAAAAGATTTGGTCTAAGTCGGGAGCAGCTTTATCAGCTTTCTGATGTGGACAGCACAGAATTAACCTTCGTCCTTGACATGCATAAATATATTTTCACCAAACCTGATTTTTACAAGTCGGGATGATGCAAATAATGAGATTTCTACCAACATCAAATTAAATCGAACATGCTATCCAACATAAATAATGGAAAGAGCACACTTCACGTACAAGTCCAGAGTTTTTGTTTAAGTAAACAGAGTGATATTGTTTGTCATACAAATGATTTTCTATGAATATTTAATTTCACTATATTAACATGTTAACTATTTACATTAACTCATTCGCTGCCAAAGACGTCTATAGACGTCTTTTCAAATCCGACCGTTCGCTGCCAAAGACGTCTATAGACGTCTTTTATGTTTTTCAATTGCGAGTGACTTGGGGGACGATCGGCGAAAGTTTTTCCGTAAATATCGGCTTCTAGACAGAGTATGGACTAACAAATTTACCCTCTAGGTAGCTGTGCCACTTTTGATGGGAGATTAGCATAGATTGTAAGCAAATAAAAACAAACGCAATGGTTCGCTATGAGAGAAATGGCGCCGGTGAGACGCACGTCGAAGAAGAACGGAATAAGGTAGAAACAAAATCTTTTTTCCTGATGAAAGAAGAGAGTCTACTCTTTCTTTTGGTGTGTTCGGTGTTTACATAGTCAAAGCACAAACTATTCTGTGGCTCTTGAAAAATCAGTCAAAATTCTCAAAAAACTCTGGCAGTGAGCGACTCTCTGTTCTGAAAATGGCTGGCAGTCAATGAGTTAAAAGAAGTGTAATCCTGGTATTTATCTACAATAAGGTTAGAATCAGCACTGCAATGCTATCACCATAATGTTTTGCAAGGACAAAAATCTGTGCCCGACTGCCTTTAAAGGGGTTTCAGTATTGTGACTGTTTTTTCTATTTTGGTCCCAGTCATCTCATCATCAGCTCAATACCTAATGAGATAGTACATACCAATTATGACAAATTAATCAACAACAGCAACAGGGAAAGTCAAGGTGTTTTGAGGTGCTGGTTGCAAAAAGTGATGGCAAAATCTAAGAGCTAACAGACACATGAAACTCAAGTGATTCTCAGTAGTGGGTACTGGTGGTAGGAGAAAAGATAGAAATGTCAATACACTTGTTCCAAGCAAAAGAAAAAGAACATACTACACGAGACATGACTTTGAAGCCATTTTCAACAATAATATGACAGCTAAGGCAGTTTTTCACCTAATCTTTTTTCATAATTGTAATGGTCTTTGCTGGATCTGACTGTTTAGCTTATGCTGTGATCAGTACTCTCCTAACTGAACACAACTGTTTTCATGGCAGTTCAACACTTTTTACTCCTTGATTCCCAACTTCCCTGTTGTTTTGGTTTGGAAAATATGTGACCCACACACACATACACAGCCATAGTATAGTTACGAGGTGAATAGCAAAACCAACAAGAAAATCGTGGTGAAAAGGAATAAATGCCAACTTAAAATACAACTAAAAGGTAGAACCACTGGAAGAAGAAAAAAAACAAATGAAAGTAACAGTAGACTAATCAAAAATATTCTATTACCACTATTAGAATATGTTACTCCAAGTCACTAACGTTATTTAAATGGCAGTGCACCATAAATATAAATCATGCTAAAAGGTAGGCAGACCCTTAAGGTAATAACCAGCTGAGATATGAGGAGGTCCAGTCATAGATTTAAATGAAAATGTCTACCAACTAGAAGCTACACAAGAATTTAATGATTAAAAGTGGAACAACAGGGTCAAGTTAAAGATGCAGGTATAATCACTGGAAGTTAGGAGATTGAAAGACGATGAATAAATAATTTTCCACTCACTTCCTCTCACACAACATATTTGCACGTTTAACTGTGCTACCCAGACCAGCTGTCGCTCTTATTTCTTTTACCCCTGTGCAGCAGCTGGACGCTACTGGCAGATGGACACGGACAAATTGACAACAGACACAGAGACAGAACGGCAGCTAAGCCATCTCTCCTCATACCTGTGTATTCCAAGTGAAAACCAGCAGCAGAGACACTGATGTCAGACTGGAAGGTCAAGTACAGGTTGTTGGACGTGCTGTTTAGCAGTTGGGGAATAGTTGTACCTGTTGTACACAACACAGAAAGTATGGTTCAGCCCCTTTTGAATCTCTCCACAGTAAATATAGAATTTCAAAATGAAAAATTACCCACATTTCGAAAAAGTTTCATTGAGAGGTTTAATGAATGGTTGAAGTCCAATTACCATTTTAAGATATAACTGTAATATGTTCTATTAATGTAAGCTATTAGAGGTGACTTCCAGCAAAACAGAGCAAATATTTTTTCAAGTCCAAGTATATTTCTTCAACTCTTTGCACTTATTATCAGTTCAGTCCAATTGAGAGGGTAACCGATTGAGAGCTATTTAAAATGCTTTTACCATTTAATGTTCCCCATAGCTGCGCAATATTTCACTGTTTAAAGATTTTTGTTCTAAATGAGATATCCACCACTCGAGAAACATGTAATGAAAATTGGATAGCAGCTAAAGCCATTTTGGTACACCAGTTCAATGTACACTAAGACTGTGGAAGTTAACATCCAAAATTATTTTATGTCCTTTTCTCGTTAGTTCCCTCATGGGAACTGCAAAACCTTAATTAAATGAGTCATGCAGCAGTGATACAATGGTTACATTACTACTGAAAAAAGCCTTACACTGTGAAAATATCTATGGCAAAGGCAGCAACAATGTGTGAGCTTTGGGAAGAATTTATAAAAACAGGTTTTTAGAAAGCCTTCTCAAAGAACACACCAAATGTCACCAGTCCCGTTGCACATCTGTTGGCTGCTCAGGTCTTGCAAAGTTTAAAATTCAAGTAGGAGCTGACAACTAAAATCCAGTTCAATAAGCTTTACCTGAGTAGCTACCAAGCCTTGGAGCATTGCCATCAACTCCGTCAAAAAAGTCCAGTGAATCCCAGTTGTGTTCTGTGGCAAACGTCACAACCTGAATCTATAAAAGAAAAAACAACACACCATATCAAACAGTGAATCCATCACCAAATAAATGTCTTTACACTACCAAACACGATGTTGCAAATGTTTCTTCTCACTTGTATGCCGGCTCCCTCGGTAACAGAAATTCTCCAGGCACAGTTTAGGTAGTTGGCATATGGTTCAGGGTATCCAGGGGAGAGGATAGTCCCTTTCCGGTCAGTTAATAATCCACCACATGGAACTAGCAAATCATGACATATCCATGAAGAAAAAGAAGATTAGAAGAGTGAGTCTTGGAAACTTTTGTCCTTAATGAAGTCCGCGACACTGAGGAGTGGGCAGGCATCACAGCGGGATAACAGCAGGCTGTCAGCCTTCAAAAGGGTCTCCGCTTCCTTAAATGTCCACTAATAAAATAATTTCAAATGCTTAAATATGAAACCACTTTCTGAAATTCAAATGATTCCACAAAAAGATGGAGTGTTATAAATTGATATGATAATGACACATTTTATTCACATTGAGTAAATCAAAAGTATATCATTATAATTTAACAGTCAGAGAATTGCATCACTGGGGGCTCTCACATCTCTTGCTTTGCACTGAATTCATCAGTTAACCCCAGGAGACTAATGTCAACTTTCAGAGGCCAAACAGATCCCTTTTCAACTATAAAAGCTTTTATTTGTTCCCTCCTTTCTCATGCCTGTATCACTAGTGATGCATTTAGGGAGCCTTTAAAGGAGACATACTATACCATATTTCAACAAGTTAACCTAGTTCCCTGGTGTCCTAATGTAATGTCTGTGACAAGCTTTAGTCAAAATACCATAAGGATGAAGCACAATAGCAGTTCAATCACGCTGCCAAAACAGCCCCGTTCCGAGCACTCGGTTTTGAGTGCCTGTCTCTTTAAATGCAAATGAGACACAGGCAATCCGCCCACTTCTTCCGGGAGGTGTGCCGAAGTCGGCACGCTCAAGCTACCATGCTCACGCCACCACAATGTCTGCCACAGATAGGCGGAATAAGCTGCAGTACGTGGCAACATGCAGGTGAAAGGATGGAATATTATAATGAGCTAGAGCAAATTACGTCATAAACTACAGATTCCTGAAAGCTCCTGATTTATCTCCTGTATTGAGACTGAGGCAGCCCACAAAAATATGAGTCATTTTTTTCACACTTTGCCTGCTGATAGGCCATCCACAGTCCCAAATGTACATGATCAAATTATTAAAAACCTGGTTTTGCAAAATATGTCCCCTTTAAAAAAAATATGAACCACTCACCAGTGCGAACATTGTTGGGCACTGCGTCACTTTTTTGTATGAGTAAAGAGCTAAATAAAATTAATATAGATATGACCCACACATACACAAGTAAACTCAATTAAAAAGGAATCTATATCTTCTGGGGATAACACCTAAAAACAGAAGCTTACACCCTCGAGAGCTTAACTTTTGGAATGTGAAGAAAAAGTATAATTGAAAGAAAAACAATTAATTTACTGTATGCTGTAGCCTTACATGCACACATTTAGATAAATGTAAGCAAAATAATGTAAACTTTATTGAAAACTGTTAATTTCAGAGACTTGAGGTTAATAACACACAGACCTCATGAGCTACACCCCCACCATTAACAGATACTTTAATTGGTCTGGAGAGGCTCTTTGCAAACAGGAATCCACAGTTAAAAAACAAGCACTGAGACACTGTTTACTTGTTGACACCTTCGAACGAGTATTTAAGCCAACTGTGAATTCCACAGTGTGGGTATGCTGAGTATGAATCATAGCAATCTGTGAGCTTACATAACACTATGCAGCAATATTTCATACCTTCAACAAGTAGACACAATGTGCTATATGTGCAACATGGTACTGCATCTCTTTCAGTTGAAGTTAACCACTTCCAACAGACATTCAATTCGGTAATTCTTATCAAATTACAAGAAAACCTTATTTAAACTCACTTGCACAACTAATTTAGCGACTTTGTTTTCATGAGACTGAATGCCCAACAAGTGTGGCATTGCAAACCAGGTCAATCACAGGATAATGAAGAAATAGCCATCTGTCTTTCAAGCCTTTCGCATCATATCCCACAAAGTTTTTGAGTAATTGAGCATGGAGTTTTTTTTTGTTTTTTTTTCTCTCTCTCAAGGTTCCATAAAACATTATGTGGTATTCAGAATGAGTACACTGTTGCCGAGGGAGATGCCAGAGCCAGATTCAATCTCCAGATTTACCGTGTTTAAAATGGAGCTGAGCGTGCCACTGCTATTCCCTTACCACTTGGCAGAGAACTTAAATGAACCCCGAGCTGAAATCTTCTGCACTCACCATCTTAAACCATTTGCTGATTGGCATGGGGCCTTATTCAAAAGTTCTGCATCCTAGTAAAGTGAGTGTCTAGCTGAGACAGAGCATGACCTTTTAAATTCATGTTATCAAGTATACACAAAAAGCTAAAATTCTGTTCTTACCTGAAAATGATTTATGCATCTACATGCCGTGTTTTTTGTTTTGTTGTCACACTGAACTCAGGATGCTTCATCCAGGAATTTGTGTAGAGAGAAGTACTGGTCCCCTGTCAGGTGCTGCATTTATATTAGAACTTCAGTTCCTTATGTAACCAGGTCAGCCCTGAATTGTTTGGGGCTGACAATGAGGTTTTCCCACCCTGGAGTGGGTCATCAAACGCGCCGTTTCCCTGGCCTGATTTTGGCTGTATTACAGGTAATTATAGTGTTTACAGTGCAAATATTGCAAACTTCACTTTGTTATTTAGGGTTTTAGTTAATAATTTGTGGGTTATTTTGTTACTAAATGTTTGGTTTGATTTTTGTTACTAACATTGGTTTGTTTTTGGATATCATTTTGCACGGTTTTAAACTATATGTACAATACATTTGTTCTTACCCTAAGTTCCTCATCTGTTCCTTTAGCTGCCAGGTGTAATTGTGAGTCTAACAGGGAACTCCATTTATTTGGTGTTGACTCTTGGACACCCACTTTAGGACACTATGTCACACTTATCTTTCAGATTAAGTTAAAAAGAACTTCAGATTTTCTGTTTAAAGTTGAAAAACAGCTTTGTATTTTAAATTTTAATCAGAACTTGCTGTTTTCATCCAGGATAAGAATAAACCAACACATAATGCGTTGTGTGAAAGAATCCCCAACCACAAATGCAAAAAACTGTCCTAACAGTGAGCACAAAATGAGCAAAAGGTCTGCAGAATAGCACAAACATCATCAGTCAGGGACAGTGCTTTCCTATAAGCTACAGCTAAACAAAGCTATGCTAAACACACATTAAAGATAGTCTTTATTCATCTTTCAAATCTTTGCAAGTAAAACTTTGTCCCAATCAAAGGTCCATTATAGAAGATTTTAGTGACATCTAACCACAAAATTGCCAATTGCGGTAAAATGAATACCCCTTTAATGTGCATGAAATAGACTCTGGTGTTTAGCAGAGTTAACTATTTACTTTTCTACAAACATTTCTTTACTTTGTCAGACACAGCAGGAGTATGACTGTATTACATGGCAACCCACGCTGTCAGTTTATATGAACCTCTAGATTTATACAGCAATGACATCAGAATCAATTTCTTTAGATAACATGTCACCTATGTATAATATGTATCTAAACTGTTTTCTGGGCATAAAAACATGGTATGGATGTATTGAAGGAAAAAAACAATCTCATTCTCTGCAGGTCTGTCCTCGCATAGTAACAAGTGTGGAGAAAAATGTAAGTCGTACCTGTTAAAACCTACATTTTCTCAACCATCCTCTCAGTGCAAATAATAAGTAGGTGTTTCTGAATCATTCACTTCATACATGACTGCATCTCTGTGTTCACATGAGTAAAAAGCAGAGTCCAGTAAGATTTCGGGCAAGCCATTTACCCTCCCCAAATTATCCATCCATTATTTGTTGCCTATTTGTTGCCTATGCTAAAAATAACAAATTTACTCCATCTAATCTAGTACCAACCATGACTGGCCCGCGGCGTGTATAGAAAATACATGTCCAAACCTCATTCTTTTGTCAGATCAGTCTAAAGAAAGGAAAGGAAAAACAGACACACGCTGGGTTTGTGCACCTGCTCCACCTGTCTGGATCTGTGGATGTGTAGGAGTGCATGCAGAGGGTGCAGCAGGGGCATGGGAGATGAAGATGCTTACCGGCACATGTGGGCACAGTGCCGTTCCACTGGGCCAGGGCATTGGGCACAGCCTCACACCTGATGGCGTTGGAGCCGTGCAGCGTGTAGCCTGGATTGCATTCAAACAGAACCACCATGCTAGTGCCAAAGTCATTCCCTATCCGCTTCCCAAAACGGGGCTCAGGGACTGAGCTACACTGAGTGGCGCTTGTCCGGGGGACAGCTAGGGATAAAAAAGGAGGTAGCAAGAGACAGAGAAAGAAAGATAAAGAGTGGTGGGTATGTTAGGCAGACAGACAACAGGGAGAGGGAGGCAAGACAAAGGGGGCAGGATGATACAGCAAAGCTCCTGTGGATCATCCTGCACGTCATTAGTCACTCTCATCTGTGGTGCCAGGACAGCCCATTTGATTCTACATTATTCTGCTCCGCTAAGTCATGCACAGTCACATCAAGTGGTGCTCTGCTTCAGAACTCTTTAGGAGATGAATGTAAGGCTGAAGCATCTCCATGGTGAATGCATTAAATTCATGAATATCCAAAAATGTTTATAAAAAGAAAAGAAACCTTACCTTGATAAACAAAATGAAATCCTTTGGCTGTTTCTGTTCCATTTGCAGTGAACTTAATTGCTATCTTGTTTCCTGAACTCAAGGGGAGGGTCTCACCTAAATTACAAAAGGAGACAATCTAATTTCAAGTTGTCTTGTTTACAAATGGACATTTTTGCTTTTAAACATTCAAAAAAACTAACAGATGTCAGAGTAAAGAGGAGAAATGTTATCCCAAACTAAAGACTGACATGACTGAAAACTTGCTAATGTAATTTTCATACGTTTCTCATGTAATATTTGTGAGTCTGACCTGATTAACAGGATATTCAGGATTTTATTTGGAATTACACACTTAATGAGTTTACATTGTTTGAATCTTTAACAAGTGGTGAGAAGACATAACAGCTGCAATCTGTCTCTTATTGTAATTAGGATTTGGAAAATTTGTTCAGCTGAAAAAAATGTATGAGTTAGCATCATAAATACAAAAACAGACTTCTGGGTCAGAGGGTTGTGTTTTTACCCGAGTGTGATCCATAAATAGATGTGAGAAGAGCTGAATCTGCTGAGGTTCCATCATAAATCTCAACCAGATCAGTGGGGAGAGTCTGAAAAACTACAAACTGACCAAAAAGCACTGCAAAGAAAGCAAAAGGTGACAAGAAAAAACATGAAAGTATATCACAGAGGTTAGTGGCGAGCTTATGCCAATCACACCATTTTAAATATCACCAATGTTTAAGCTATTTCACTGAAAAGTAAAAAACTTCATTTGTTGGTTCAAAAACACACTACATTTATCAAACCTGAAATATAGGAACTGAAGGTCAGTGAAATTTGAGGCAGCTTTATCATGAACATGCTTGAAAGCACAAGTAATTGCCGTGAAAATGGGAACTTTTTGTGTTGATAGTACCTTTTTATAGTTCACCATTTTCTAAAGCAATGTCCCACCTGCTCGCTATTGTAAACCTTTCTGTGACACTTCAAACAATAAGTCTTTATTCCTTAGAATTCTGCATCTTTCTGCCATGGCATTTGAGATATGTACAGCACGCCTTTGTTTAAGTAAAAATATTTTCAACTACATTTCTAAAGATTAAAAATGGGAAAAGAAACTAAACTTAGAAGCAGTGGGAAATGAGTGCATCATTGACAGTGATGTCAGAGAGGAAGCATGTAAGCAGCATTCAAATGGACTAAATTGATATTTGCATTTATATTCTGATCACCTAACTTGCTATCCAACCCCCAAACTGATATTTGCCATGTTCTTCCTCTGTGGATGTTTAGTTAATCAAGGAATGAGCTAAACTGAATGGTTCAGCAAGATGCAATGTTTGCTAGTCAGAAAATGTTATTTTTTACACTGTTTTTAGGCTGAAAATGGAATCCCAGACATAATCCCATAAATAGTAGAGTAAATCAAAAAGTAAAAAAATCTGTAAGGTTCAAATTCTGGATTAACTACACCTTTAGCCTTACATGCACACTGAGTCACTCACAGTCCAGTCAGAATCATCTATTGAACTCACATTACAGTTTCATTTTTTAAATTACAAGGAAGCTGGAGAAAGAACCCAGACACGCAAACTGAAATGTCACAGCTGATATTCAATCTTGTGAGGCAACAGTGTCCACCACTACAATAAAGAGTCCTGTTTTCATCAGAACGTTTACATAGCAAATTTAGAGATACGGCACTACAAGCAGCATAGCAATGACACAGTGTGACAGAACATCCACCATCACCATTTGTTTCTATAGGTTATGTTTTCTCATACTATTTGGGTTTCATTCCATTACCAGCAAACAATGAGTCATTCACAAAAGGCCCTGCTTATTGTTTGTCTACATAAAACCTAGGAGAAATTGGGGCACAGCCTGGCATTTCACTATTATAAAAATATTAAACAATAAAATTCATGAAGTTCATGTAATTGAGCAAACTCATATGATCGTGTGAAAATAAATTACCCTGAATAACTACTAACAGCATTATTGTGTCTCGTGTTTCAAGAGATGGTTGTTTTGAAATTACCAGCCAGAAACCAAAAAGAAGTTATCAGTGGGCTGGAACTTTCAATGATTTTATAATAAATAGGCCATCCTACTTCTTTTGTGCGACAAAAACAAAGTGAGGCCAAAAACAGCTCAACAAAGAAAGAGAATGCAGAAATATTCACTTGAACATCCACATGAACCAAAACAAATGCAATAAAACAAAAAAACATAACAAAACCATGCATTGCAGACCTGATTCTTTATCTGTCAAAAAACCAAGTACGCCCATGGCAGACCAGAGTCTGGATTTGACATTATTTCTACCGTTATGGACAGCTCACTGCTGTTATATTAATAATAGCATCATTGTGTCATGTTGAATAGGTTGCACATTGCTGCGATAGGAAGACATGCACACAAACTCAAAACATGAGCACTTATATATACACTAAGGCGGTGTCGCTCATTTCTGCCTCTAATCTAAAACTAGCCATGCATGACTCCAATCTGCTCTTTGCTGTAATCACGTCCAGAAATTAAGTCAATAAATCATTGTAAAACATGTTGCCTAATTTATGCAGGACTGTGATAAATCTGTTTTCCTTTGGGCCTAGTCATGGTAGTGTAATGTAATATTTGGATCTGAACAAAATTTCCATGTTTTCACCTTGAGTTATCAACAAGGAGTTTAGCTACTTTAATCTCATGTCTCCAGTTACATAGTTATTATATATGAGATATCCTGTTTATCATGTACCGTGATTAGTAGGCAGTGATCATGTAAGACTAATAAGAGTGTGTTTGTGTGGTCAAGGGTTTCTGTCAGTTATATCAAAATGCTGGAGACAAATGCTACTGCATGTGAAAATTATGTAAAAGCACCTTAGAAACAGTACAAAGTATGGTTCTGCAATGTTTGGTTCCAAAAGATCGCCATCTAGAAATCTAAGCTTAGTTCCCTCTATTTCATATGCATATCCATATGAAAACGTAACAGATAAACAAAAATCATCCCAACTAGATAGTCATTTTCGCTTATTGAGCTATGATGCTCAAGACAATGTGACCACTCGCAATCAGTTTGTCTCGTATTCCTGTTGTGTAGTGCTAGTCTTAACTGTTATTAAAGAATATAGCAGGTCTTTTTGCCAAATCACATTTGATGACATTAAGACCTTCAAAGTCTAAATATTTACTTATTTGTTAACATGGTTACCTCTTTACTATTTCATCACTTACCTATTGAAATGGTTTCCACCCAGGGCCACATTTATTGTGTAAACACTAACATGTGAACACAAAAAAGGATGCATTTCATAGCAAGTTTGCATGTTTTAGTTGCAAGCCCTTAAGATTTGGGAACTTGAGGAAATATAAAAACAACACCATATATACCAACCTTTTAAAGTTCAACAGATTCCCTTTAACATATTACACTTTTCTTAGCTGACTGCAGGATTTCAAATAATTAAAGCTACCTAAGAAGGGATGAATCACAGTATTTTAAAGGTCACATAAACAGCTCCACAAAGCAGTTCAGCAGTATGCAGAGTCCAGACAGATGACAAGCAGTGTACCCCATGAAGAGTTGGAGACAATGAAAACCTGAAAGAACATTTGGAACACCAAAAAAAAAGAGATAATTTTCCCAATATTGTGCAAGTTCTCTTCAAGAGCTTGAGTTTTAGTTGATGGGACAGATAAAAATGATCTATCAAAATCTTCCAAATCAAAAGGCCAGCATAGTCATATATATTTACTTTCTTTTATTTTCATATTTAGTTTATTTTAGAAATGTTCATTCTTCACAAATCTTAACAGGTCTTTCTAGATGCATAACAGTTTCATTTCAAAACACCCCACAGTTGCCCTAGTGTTGTAAAACTGTTATCCAGATGAGCTTTTGTGGTTTGAGACCTATCAGACTCAACTTTTTAGGTTCTTTAATTTTTGAGTATCCTCGTGATTTGTTATCTATAATGCACGATTTGAGTTGAATATTGAAAAGCACATGAATAACTCATGACATCACATGAATGCCACCCTATTTAAAAACAAAAGATATATGACTTATATCAAGGCCCTACTATGTTTTTGCAATGTGGACAGAATTTACACTTGCATATTATGAAAATGGTCTAGATTCAATAATCCAAGAAACAATCTGTTCTAAGATTAGAAAGAAAAAAACACAAAAAGATGCATGTCTGGTTTTTCTTAATTTTATATCCCCTCCACTTCAAACGTTTTCCTCCAAAATATTGTTGTCCTCTATTACTTTGGATTTTCTCATGGAGTCCCATTCCTGTCAAAAACAAAGGCATATATCGCATAGGAGATAATTATACTACAAAAGGAAGGATATTTCATAATCTTAGAAAGCCTACATATTTGCCCCCTCTACCATTTGATATTTGTTTAGTGAAAGAATGAATATGCCCCAATTAATCAATGACAAGTTTCAGAGTTCATTCATCATCACAAAACCAGGATTAGACCCACGATTAGAAAAATGTGCTTTCAGTCAAAGTCCATATAAGGTGTAAAAGACACTATTAAAGGCAACTGGATAAGTAAGAAAAACAGAAGCATATGTATCCGTCTGGCTATAAATTTTGAAAAAGCTACCACTTCTCTTAGCTTTGCAGCAGCACAGGTCCTCTGAGATTCTGGACTGTGACAGCAAAACACACTTCATTTACAGAAACCAAAGGGATTATACTATAGTGAAGACATATATTTTTTTAATGGCCCATTATTGGAGTGAAATTGCATCCGCAGTTTTGGCAGGAGATACTTGACTACACCTTGGCTTTAACTGCATGCAGCCCATTAGGCCTGTATATTGAGTAATAACATAGTTTATTAGATTGAGAGCTGTGGATTGGTCACTGCATAAGAAAAAAGAGAAGGGGATAAGAGTACAGATCTATATCAGGCATTTTACCATCAGTAAAAGGTGCATAGATTCTCTTTTTTTTCTAAACCTTCTGACACTCAAGCTTTTATTTTGGGTAATTTATCTTTCTCTAAGACATATGCTCTTACTAGGGCCTAATAATTTTAATAACTAGACAGTCATTGCACAGGAAGTAGTTTGGCCTCATATAGGGACAGTGGGTTTATCTTTATTTTCAAAATGTATATTTATGTATTTAAAAGTTTTCTTTGTAATTTGATTCTGAAGGTCCAAATTACATAATCACAAAAAAATTTGAATATACAATAGAGACATGACTGGTTTAAAAGGTGGGCAAAAAAAACAACAGTTTTTAATACTTTAATGTCCTGCTTAGCTTATTTTTGACTAATTTTACATGGTCACAGATATATACTATATACTAGAGACTTTGCAATTAAACTGGCTCTATAATTCAGGTTAGGTATATGATGCCTAAATTAAGCATGAAAAATGACATTTTTTAAGTAAAATTTCACACTTTTACCATAAAGTTTTAACCCAACAAGCCGTGAAAAAGAATTGATTCTGGTTGTTATTGCTGCATAGAAATTTTAAAAAGCAATAAAAAGCAATAGTTAAATAACACTAACATCGAAGCGTAGATGTTAGTGTAATTTGTCTGATAGTGTCTTCTATGAAAGTAATAGGTCAAAGTTGAAAAATAATTAAGTATGGTGGTACAGAGAGGCAAAAATGCAATGTCCTGTTTCAGGAGGTTAAATTAAACATTTTCACCTGTTGACTCTTTGGTGCCACTTTCCTGGCACAAAGTAGACCCAGAATTTTACCACTTTGAAAATGGTTAAAAATGGTTTTCAAAACCAGTTGGTGTAATCACTTAAGTATTGTATGATCCGAAATTATGAGAAAGGCAGACATGTGTCATACCAAAGCAAAAACCCCTCTCAAATCCAGTCAGAGTTTAAATGACTCACATCTGATCACTACTGTCTGCCAAAACATTTGCTTTGATAGTAGTGCCCACACTTGCTGACTACCTGGCTGCTTAATATCCTTTTTGCCCCAACAGGAATGTGCACAATTTCCATACTTTGCCTCTGAATATTGGCTTAATCTTGTTGTTAATCTGAGGATCTTTTTTTACAGAGGTTTTAATGTCTGATAACTGCTAGATGGCTATAATAATTTCTAAAAATGGCCTGACTTCTGAAACCACAGAAATATACTAGGTTTTCATTTATATATTTTGGTACTAGAACACATATGTTATTCTATGTGTGATAGTAATAGAATATTATTCTATGTGTGCTAGGGTTGCTGCAGGCACATTCATATTCTTCAGCAAACATCACTGACAAGTCAACAGTCAGCCTCCAGGGTCAACGGTTTTCTGATTGCTCACAGCAGTACACTGTTTCTATCTCAGTCCACTTTTCATTCCCTGTCTTGCTTATTATAAATCTCATTATGACGCTCTCCATCTATTCTGCTCTCTAAGAGACTTTCCCACTCAGCAAAGATCTATATGCCTCTTTCAGCTGGTTAAAACTTTTATTTTTTTGCAGTCTCCACAGACTCTCTCTCACTCATTTTCTGTCCATCTTGTTGCAGCCAAGATTTATTACGGCAATCAGTCAGTGTTCCTGCCTTTGCCACATTCTGTGGAAAACCATTATGCATATGTTGTTATAAAGTACACTGGAGTTACAAAACGCTTTAGGCAGATGAACTGAGGTGAATGAATGCTGTGTCAACAAAATCAAATTTACCTTGAATCGTTAGGGAAATCTTTCTAGTAATAGCTGAAAAAAAAAAACTTTTGCAAAGTTAATTGTCATATCTGACGCCCTGTGGTCAGCAGTGCTTTGATATGCATAATGTAATTAAGATTTGGCTCATTTTAGTTGCAAGGAAAATATTGTGTTACATTTAATTTGTGACTTTAGTCATATAAAGTCTAAAAATGATTCTGAATAGACAGGGGATTTCAAATATATTTAATGGAATGATATTGGAATATTCCATACATTCCAAAAAACGCACTGAATAGATGGATACTAGAAACTAAAACACAAAGTCAGTCTGACCAAAAAAAGAAGAAAAAAATATTAAACAAACAGCAGTAAGGCAACTTTTCTCCGCGTACGACTGTCCAACATGTGTTTGAAACTCCATTCCTTATTACATGCAACTGAAATTGCCTATCCTGCTGGACTGGATAAAAATGTTTGCTGCCACCTGCTGATCTCGGCATAAACAAGAGTGAACTCCATGAGACTGTATATGTCTGTGTATTTACAAGCACTGCCAAAGGCAAAGGCTGAGTACTGTGAATAATCAATCCATTGATTGATTTAAATATTAAGAACGTATCATTAAAAAGTAAGACAGATATACATTGTAAACAAATGATACAGGAATCGTGAAAACTAGAATAAGCCACAGAGATAGCATGAGCAAAAAGGGTTCAATAAATTATTACTCAAAAATAAATGTAAGAGTTTCCAGTGCAATATGGGGAGCATGTTGCAAGTGTAAAGATGATAACAACGGACTTTATGAATAAAGTTGCGATTGAACGATCGAGAGATCGGTAATCTATTGTTTTTTTTGTTGTTTCAGTTAAAAAAGGTTAATAAGATAAAGATAAAACTCTATTTAGAATGTTTTCTATTGAGTGTTTTGTGTCGTGAATTAACAATGTTGTTGCCTGTTTTATTACACTTAACTCTCTGTCTTACTTTAAGTTTTAAGTTTGGATCCAGTTGTCTGTTTTCGACTGCTAATGCCTCGCCTAGCTTGTGTCGGAACGTGTGGCTCTCGTTCTTCCATTACAGCATTGGATTGAACGAAGCTACATCGTGTCCGTGTTTTCTTTCTATTTTTCCCTTTTTCAGGTAAGAGCGAAGGTTGTTTTATGTTTGAAATGGTTATGAATGCACTTATATTATTTCAGTAATGCGGAGAGTAAATGTGCTATGAATACTGTCTGTGCACTTTCTAGATCGAACATGATGTTTTAGCGTAGCTTCATGCTAACTCTGTCGGGCGAAGGAATGCTAAAGGGTGGATCAAATGGAACGTGGTTGCCATTTTCTGCCATTTTCTCCCATTGTATTCGTTTATATGGAAAAGAGACTATAAAAGTGCTATTTAAGATCATTGTTCAGACAATGTGTGGGAAAAGAGAAATCATATATATAATTATGTGAAAACATGTTTTGCTCTCGTTTGTACATTACAGCATTGGATTGAACGAAGCTACATCGTGTCCGTGTTTTCTTTCTATTTTTCCCTTTTTCAGGGGCGTAACACAAGCCCCTGTGCCCTTGAGTATTTATACAGGTGTAGATGTGAAAATGTATAAATATACATATACATATGTTTAAAAATGTATGTGATTGATAATTTTGAGCATTACAGCTCCAGTTAGGGGGTTGCATAGCCACACTACAGACATTTTGCTGATCAGCCTTTCTCTCAACACTAAATTGTTGGGAATAAATTCTTAGGCCCAGGTGGAAATGTTTCCTGGTGACTTCCACACTCCATTAAGCTTCTGCTGTCAGTGTAAGCAAAGGCAGTTTTTAAGCAATTTTTATTTAAAAAGACCGGTGGGCTCCTGGACACCATGAGCAGCAGGAAGCGGTAACAGAGGATGCAAACAGCTGAACTACTGGATCATCACACAGCAGATTAATGTGCGTTTCATAAGCACAGAGTAAAAACATCTGCCCACATACCCACTGCTCTTCATGAATAACAGGGAATACTAAGTAGACACAGTACTTGATGCTTGGACACTCTGAATTTAAGAATTTTCTCCAAACATTACTGGCTAACCTGTAATGAACATTTTTGTATATCAACACAATCAATTTAATCAAAAACCCTACTTACCATAACACTGTTATTCTTCATAGTGCATTTCAACTTGTTGCACTACGTGGAAGTACACATGGAAAGGCTGTTTTTTTGGATTCTATGGTACCAGTTTCTTTATCAAAACAAGCAGAATCTGGCAATTTATATCACAGAATTGAGTTTGATCCTTCATTTGTCCTTACATATGAGACAAAGGTTATGTAGATGATATTTTACTACCACAAAGAAAAGGAATTCTAGTGTCAGTATATGTAGTTTTGTACGCCCCCCCCCCAAAAAAAAAAAACAAAACACAAACACCTCTTAAATGTTAGGTAAATTTTTTCTCATCAGATTAGTATTAGATAGACGGTAGAAAATGCTAAAAATGCTTACCAAAGTCTCCAGGGACAAAGATGTCATAGACACAGCTCTGGCTCCTGGAGTAATTATGTGGGTAGTTTGGGGAAAGAACAGTTCCCTCTGAACCAGTGAAGTGACCTCCACAGGGAGCTGCGGGGACAGGAAGGCAAGCATAAGAGAAGAAAAAGTTAACAAACATTCAAAAAGTGTATAAAGAAATTCTCATCATACCTGGGGGAAAAAGGGCAATGCAGTATAATCAGCGAATTCGCTCTAACTGGCACGCTTGCAGAATAAGCAGTTCACATTAGAAAAATAGGTAAACAGAAAAAACTAAACTCTTGTGCTGACAAATATGATTCATAATGGGAAAGGAGGTTCACTTTTCAGGAAGACTTAAAGGACATTTCCAAAGTGGTAGACTGAAGAACAGGTGGTTAATGAGGATATGAGTCATGTTTACAGAGTAAAAATGGTATTTAAAATGTTTAAGAGAAAAAGTCACCAAAGTGTAGTCAGTAGAAAGCATTTAGACTGTTTTGTATGTTTTAAATTCAACCATTTATCAGACTCTTTAATAGGGATTCAATGTTAATTTTTCCCTCATATCTAAACACACAGAGAAATGAAAAAGATCCTCATTGTTTGGTCAAATTATTAGAAATAAAACAAGAACACATCTAATTTACTAAATAAGCAATTACAACTTTTTAATGTGACAAGCTATGGTTAGTTTTATTATCTCGTGTATTTCTAGGTCTTTTAAATACCACAAAATGCCAAACCTCTTCACTATGGAGAATGTGTGTGTATACTAGGGATGGGACGGTTTCTGAAAACCGTCTGAACCGTTCGGTTCGACTGTCTCGGTTCGGTTCGCGTGTGTACCGCACGGTTCATGCACTGCTCCTTTTTCTCAGAGGGAAGCGTTTACACTCCAGACCAGAAGGGGGCGCTACTGCGCCCAAAGCCAACCACCAGTAGGAAACAAGAAGAAGAAGCGAAGCAGCGTAGCCGATAATAAAAATCAGACCACCAACAGCAGTTTCTAGGTCTGCTGTATGGGACCAGTTTGCATTTAGAGGGAAGCACATGTTGGAATTAGCACTGTTTCCTCTCTTGCAATGCCAGAATCTCACCTACTTTTAACCTCAGACTGTCACAGTAATGGATCAAATGTCAGACTGCTTTTTTCTTTCAGTTTTAACTAGGGATGGGGATCGAAACCCGGTTCTATCAAGGACCCGGTTCCACTTTTTTCAAAACCCGAAAATCAATAACGTTTGGGTTTATTGTCGATACCACTATCGAGTCTGGTGTTTTTTTATTATCACAATAGTAATTGTGAAATCCGTGTTGTAATCGGCAGCATACAAGCTAGTTAGCTTGAAAAGTAAATAAAATTTCAGACGTGTTCAGATTGGCTCAGTAAAACGACAATTAGGTTATCACGATGCGTTCAAGTGTAACGTAAAGAAAAGGGAAATTGAGTTTTTGGCGAGAAACATGAGTAATACAGTTGTATTGCTCTAATTATTTTAGAATATATAATTAAACTACTGATGCCAACATTTATTAAAAATTACATTTAATTTAAAATACAATTATTTATTTGTTAAATATTGTCGCATCGTCTTTCCACCAAATAACAGAAAATTATCGATAGTGGTATCGATAAAGACTTAGATTGATAAGGAGTATCGATAAAAGTATCGATATCAATACTGTAAATATTAACGATCCCCATCCCTAGTTTTAACCTGACTATACAAGACATAATAGATTTTCCTAACAATCACCATATACCGAACCGAACCGAAAACCGTGACCACGAAACCGTGAAACGAACCGAACCGTGGATTTTGTGAACCGTCCCACCCCTAGTGTATACTGAATCACTGTCCCAGGGTTTTTGGAACATGTTGCAGACATTTAATTCATAAAGAGTCAACTTTTTGTTCTTTTTTGAACTTGCATTTTACAGAATGTCCCAAATTCATATGAAATAAAAATTGTATTATTAACAAAGTCTGAACAAGGTCTGTGTAGAATTGGCGTTCACAGTTTACATAAGCACTGTAACTATCCACAGTGGGTGACATTGTTTAGTCCTTAGCCAGTGTCTTAGGTTCTGCATGCATCTGGTGTACAGGAGAGAAGACACAGGTCCTACTTCAGAAGTTCTGGCAGTTTGGCCGCTTCCCAATTATGCAATATATGGTCATGAGATGTTTCCAGTTGAGATTAAACTCATGGATGAGTTTGATCATCACTATACCTAAGCTCAGTTTTTACAAAAAGGCCGAAAGGTTTTTTTGTAGTGTCTTGAAACTGGGTAGATGACTGAAATTTAATTTATATTTATTTAAACAAAGAGGGGATCATTAGAGGACAACAGATCTAATGTAATGAATACACTCTGTAGTGATTAAATATAACGAGACAACAGTTTTGAAAATGTAAAATATGACAAGCAAAACCAGTGTAATTTACTAAATAAATCCTAATCAACAGCATAATGGTATGCTACACATAAGCATACATCAAACATATGTTCATGTGTGCTGATGAGTGAAATGGTAGCAAGCCAATAAATAATTACACGCCTCCCGACAGTGTTTCACAATGCAGGCTAAAATGTGATTCTCACTCTTTCCTACACATTAATTTATGAGCATGTCCAGAGGCTACATCTCTATATGTGTTCTTAGATTAAGTCAACTCCTCTCTGTGTCTTGTTGTCCTCAGTTGAACACAAACACTTGTGAGGTCTGACAGGAGGTTCAAAAGCAAAGGATCACTGTGACATTCTTATCAACTTTTGGTGGAATTAAACTACTTCACAAAGTAAATAACTTTCTTCACAGATGTTGCACTGTGTAACCCCTCACGTTTCTACTGTACATTCATCGGGAAATGGTAGTTATTAAAGGTTATGAATAATAGTTGATAGAAATGTACGTAGTGAAGTGTACATGTGACTGATACAGTTAGGCAGTTACAAAATGTAAATGGTTTTGTCCCACATATTTTGTATTCATACTTTGAATTCTGTCATGTCACATGAATATTACCTGATAGAAAGCAATAACCTGGGGATTTGTTGCCATGGAGAAGTTGTACAACCACGAACTATAACAGTGCATGTAAAATCACATGTAAGATTACATATTAGACACTCTGCTGCACATCCATACAAGTCTTGTGATCATGAATCGTACAATACTAGACATTACTATATTGAGAAAGCAAGAGTTTTGAATACATTTATTTTTACATGAAAGATTATCTGGTTCCATATGATCAAAATACCTTTGCGTTACTGTTTTTACTGCCCAATTTTAAAGCAGGTCCTACACGAGCAAATAAGATATATAAATTGGGTGTCATTTACAAGATGAGGAGCACATTTATCATGTGATATGAGTTTGTTTTTCTTCTAACAAAATATACAAAATACCTTTAAAACTGTCAAAATACATGCACTGAGGTTTATCGTTTATCAGCATGGCTATGGATAATGACTGCACTTAATGTCATAAAGAAAAGCCAAAATATGTTTAACACAATTTAATAGATAGGTTTCAGTGAAAAAATAAGGTGAAGAAAGTAAATTAGGAGAGGTGAGATTATGAGGAAAGGCCTCCCTGATCAGAACTCAAGTGGCATTTTTTAGTTGGACCTTTAGGCAAGACATGGATTGTGGAAAAATACCAGTAAGCAATATTAATTCAAATGAAATATACGTAGGACCTCTTTAGGAAAACGTAGGAACCTAAGCTTATCACCAAATGTATGGGGACAGACACTGGCCATATGTTAAGGCATTTTTTTTTAGCCCCGTTAAGTTTTCAATTCAGTTTAAGTTACAGAGAAAATACTTGACAGAGGGATGCTGATGGTCTCCTTAATAATGCACTTATCGTCAAAGCTCTTCAGTTACCAAGGTGCCAAGCGTAACAGTAATTAACTGCTCCCTGGTGTGAAAGTGGGCACTCCTAGTTGATAGTGCTGAAAATAAGAGCTGGGTTCTAATTTACCGTAGCATATTAAATATTTCAAGAGTTATAAACAGCGTAATATTAATGAAAGGTAGAGTGCTGGAAAGTTTCTTCTACAGATTTTGTCCTTTCTGTGTTATCCTCTTTTTGAACATTAATGTTCCATAAAAAAACTTCTCTGCTTAACAAGGAATGGACAAAAACAAGACCCAAGTGTGCTGGGTGAGATGAGAACATGTCAGAATTATTGTTTCCGATCTTAAAACTGAAAGTTGAGCTGCTGATTTCATGTGAATCATTATAGTCCGTCTCAGGGCCACAGACGAATGGACAACCCTGCACGCTCACAGCCTGCTTCAATAACAATGTTATTGCGGAATAACCGAGCAGCTGTTCTTGGGAGTTTGACCGGAATTATACATGTGCTTTGTAGGCTTGCTGAAAGCTTTGAAACATTAAGGCTTCTTAAGAATTAGTGTTCAGCAGAGTTCTGAATTTAAAAAAAAAGAAAAAAAAAAGGAAATCACACTATGTTCACTGTATGCTAAATATTGGGTTTTAATTGAAAAAAAATAACCATAGACATGGGGTAATAACCTAGTGATTTTAAAGAGCTTGCAGATAAATCTCAACTCAAAGCTCTGCCCAAATGGATGATTCTCCTTGACTGCTTTCATTGGGTCATAAAAGTGAGAGTAAGTCAGCCATCTGATTAGGAAGTCTTTTGGTTTTCCTGGCCTGGCTGAAAACTCCTGTAACTAACTACTTATTTATCTATTGGGAGAACAATGTAATATGGTCAAATTGATAGACTTTAGATACTGAAAGGTATTTGAATTGCTATGCTTGATATAATGTCAAAATGATCATGTATTTTTTCCAGAAACAGCCATTAATTAAAAAGCGTGACAGTGAGCAACACATGAAGCATTATTCTTCCTCCGTTTACGACCCAATTTACAGGTGCTGAACTCGCGGTTAATTTTCAATTATGGAAATAATTGGCAAAACTTTGCATCTTTTGTTTTTACACCAAATATCACAAAGTATCAAACACTGGACAAACCGCCTAAGTGTCACTCACTGCTACTCAGGGCATGTGTTGATGTCAAAATGTTGCCTCATACCTTGACAGCTTGGTTTGGCTCTATCCCACTCTGGCCTCTTGCTGTTGCCCATGACACATGTCAGCGTTGAGTAGCCCTGCAGCAGGTAGCCAGCCTCACAATGAAATGTCACCATGGATCCCAGCTTATAGTCTGTCCCCATTCTAGTGCCATTCATTACATTGCCTGGATCAAAACAAGCCTCCCGTAGTTTAGCTGCCAATCAAAAACAACAAAGCATTACAACAGTGACAACCTTCTCACATGGAAGAAACTAATACTGAGGCAAAAATCAGTGCAAGTAAAAATGAAAAGAATTAAATCATCAGTTTTACTGAAAAGGTACATTTGAAATGGATAGAGTAAAATGGCTTTCAATGGTTAACATTGTACAGTTTAGTAACATTCCTTTTGATTCCCTTATAATTATAGTGTTACCATTTTCGATATGAACAAAATATCGTGCTTTTCCACATATATACTCAATTTAAATACATACACATTCCCACTTTGTACAGATGTTTGGATTACCTTTGTATTCCAGGTGAAAGCCAGTGTAGCTCACAGAGCCGTCACTACGAAAAGCCAAGTACATGAAATAGGAAGTGCTCTCAATCTTCTCTGGAAGTTTGCTGTCTTGGAAACTGCCAATAAGATGAGCGCTGCTGTCTGACCCATCGTAAATGTACAAGAAATCATAGTTGGGCTCAATGCTGAAGCTGAAGTGATAGAAACAAACAAATAATAAACAAAGTTACTATGTTGCCCAGTATTATCTAACATATTGAATGAGAGATTAAGAATACATTAGGGTTTTGAAATATGAGTGTGTATTGCAGTGCACAAAATGAGTCATGCAAAGCGACGTGTTTTGCATCCCCATACAAGGAGATTAAAAAACAGTAAAGATATCTCCCCTAAGAGGTGAGAGGAGATTAAATGGTTGTGACACAGCTGTAGCATAAAACCTTCCCAGTCAGCAGTGGAAATGCAGTGTGAAAAGGCTGTTTCATATTGTCGCGCTGTATATCAAATCATATGCTGCACCAAGAGGGAGAGGAGCATTTGTTTTCAAAATAATGAGCATGGTTTAAGACAGAAATGTAAATAGCTTGGAGATAATTGCATTTGAGTTGGATAAAGGCGACTCCAATTTAAAAATCATAACTCCTTCCTTTCACTCTGCATTCCCAAGAGAGAAAGTAGCATTGTGCTAACCCTATTAGATGTTTGTTTTGAAGGACAAGGTTGAAAAATAAATCTGGTGACTTTTTCTCTTTCATGAGTATTAAAAAAAAAAAAATGTGTGTGGGAGTGCAGTTGTTCCTACTCCTGTTCCTCATGAAATGACTATAGACACTATTCATAAGGCTAAAAAGAAGACTGTTCATGAAAGTTGCCCTAAGGAGTATCTTTGTGTTTTTTCCTTCTGGTATTGCTGCTACATGGTTACTGTACAATTAATAATGAAAGATTTATGGTCTGGGCGTCTTTAAGCAGAGGAAATGAGCTGCATTCACAAGACAATTCTGCCATGAATTATTCATCCAGAAGACTTGTTTCACCACATTTCAGCAAAGTGTATGAAATTTTCTCTAGGTGTCTGCAGAGAATGCCACCTTCTCCTATCTCCAAAAACACCTGCACTCAGACTCAGGCCTGCCTCACACACATGGCCAACCTTACTCAATACTTTGATGTTATATCTGCTTCCACTGCAGACACAAGTCATTCCACAGTACAACATGAGCTGCAGTGCATCCACTGTGAACCGAGTCCATTCTATGTCAGGCAGGTTAGACATACATCTGGTTTAGGCAGCGAATCATACTGATGTTATTTGACCATGTACTTATTTTGCTCAAATCGAGGACATTATGGTCAGCCAATCAGCAGCGCAAATAACTACTGTTCTGTAATGGCCTGGAGACGTGGCTCCTGAAATGTTTTTGTTTGAGTTTTGTTTTATATTTTGTAGTTTTAGAACACTTCTTGTATTAAATAAGAAAATTAATGGATTTTATAGACAAAAGTTTGACCGCTGTCCTTTATGATATAGACTTTGATAGGGTAGTTTTAAGAAAATCAGGAAATTGTGGAGAAAGATATACCAGCCTCACAGAGCAGGGATGAGAATTAAGAGCCTGTTCCACTTGACAACCAGTCCTAAATTTTCCAGGGCACCAGAATCAAATGCCTCAGAGCTAATCAGTTTGTTCATCTATTTCATCAGATGCTGTGGCAATATGACAGCAGCCCCGTCTCAGTTGGTGGATTATATTTGCTGACTTTGTGCAAGATTAAGGAATTTTTATGTGCATCAAAAACCATGGCCAGTTTAAGAAAAGTGTTAAAAGCACTAAATATTGAAGAAATTAGTCAAAATTAGTTCACCTATTTGTAGTAATTACATCCGTTTATTGTGGCTTCTGGGATGTTTATCACAATACCTTGTTGCACTGATTTTAGTTGTTTTAAATAATCATTAGAACTATGAATGATGTGGAGATACAGAGATCTGTGTGTGTTTAGAACCAGTACATGCATGGAAACTGAAAGGAAATAAACTGGTTGTTTCATGTAGTTTTTTAATTCTTTGTGGTGGCATGAAAAGAGTTCTTGTGACTTTTCTGTTTCTGTGGTAATGACTTACTAACAACAATAAGTTGATATTGTCATAGCTGGGTTATCTAAAGTGATGTTACAAAAAGGTATTAAATGCATGGTCCAGTATTGCATCACTGCCCATATTTGTAGCAATTATTTATCGTTTATTCACTTATGCAGTCATCTTACCTGATGAATGCCAGGGAAATTACATAGTCAGAGTGAACTGCAATTAACCAGTCACAGTCTTTGCTGTGTGGGTAGGGGTGTGGGTAGTTGGGAGAGAGGATGAATCCAGAGGATCCAGTGACATTCCCGCCACATGGAGCTTGAGAGATTAAAAAAAAAGAAGAAGGGGATGAGAAATATGCAGCAATAAATAAAAAAGAACCCATCCTGCAGTAAAATCGTTCTCCAAGCTGAGTTTAGGCTAAACCAGAAGATAAAGTCAGGTCATCCAATACAAATGTTTCCAAGTACATGCATTTATCTGTTAGGGAAAAAAAACATTGATTTGCGTCTGTTCAGGCATTGAATAATTCAAAATAAGGCAGATCCCAAAATGATTATCTTTCTTTTCCATTATCACTGAACATAAACCTAGATATTGCTTGGAATATGAGGACATAGTTTATACTTACTTAGAAAGGAAATGATGATTCATTTATACGGAGTTCAGCCTTATGTTACCTTACCTGTCATAATGTAGAGCATCAGTGTGTCTGTTTTTTTTTAATTAAAAGTGTAAAGTCTTGTTTATGTATTTTTCAAAGCAATTCATAAACTGAATGTATAAACAGCTGCCATGTGATGCTAGTGAAGTGTTCATAGCACGATGATGGCTGTGTTATGTGGTGTGTAACACTTCTTTAGTATCAGACATTTATCTCACCTCTTGCTCTGCTATTATAGCAGCTTTTAAAACTGGTCTTTGCACATCAAGACTCAAAGCAGATTTTTTTCTTATTTTCTAACTAGAATAAAACTCTCTTAGACAAGTTGGCAGCAACTCAAGACCATCCAGGGTTCTTTGAAACTACTTAGCGTAATTGTTTCTAATTGTACCGTTAGCTAATTGGCTGTTGAGCTCTTATAGTGCAATGTGCAGGCAAAGCCCCTTGGTATCTAAACAGCAACAGAGGTGGTTTTGTCCACATTAGAGCTGGCAACAGCTCAAAAACATCTTAAGTGTCTTATTCAACCTCCATGTATTTTAAAGATATCGGCGAGAGAGAAGTTCAGTCTGAGGCGCCAAGAGTTAATGGACAAACTGGCCCACTTACTCTCACCATTCTCTTTTATTTTGGTCTCCTCCCTCACTATCCACATGCCCCTCTATATCCTCCACCCTCCAAGTAACACCATCTTCCCCTTTCTTACCAATGCAGCTCGGAGGGCTTGGCTGCCAGTAGTATCTATTTTCCACTTGGATGCAGGTGATTCTGCTCTCTCCCTGCAACTCATATCCTGGATCACAAGTGAAGGTCACAGAGTCACCGGGCTCCCGCCCTTCTCCATTGCGACTGCCATTCATGGGAATACCTGGATCTCTGCAGGCTGTCGCAAGTGAACCTGAGGGGCACACACACGAGCACAGATGACTCACACATACAGTTGCAGATTAAGATGTGGGAGATTTGTACAGAGAATCCGTAAAAGCAAGGGAGAGCACACCCACACAGAGATAGCCTACTGTGTTTTTCTCATCTGCTTTGCCAAAATCACAACTGTGCATTAAGAGACCTATACAAATCTGACAGATTATTGAAATATTTCAACTTGACAAACTGAGAATTCCCTTTACAGCTGATTCAACTAACCCTATTTTGTTATGGTTGTTTTAAAGCAACATACATGTAATAAAGGAGTACAACTGATCCACAAATTGGAGCTTCATTACCATAGAACATGTCTAGATCAAAATATATTACAAAAAAAAAAACTTAATCTGGGGAAAAAATAAGAAAATATATGCTTAGCTGCAGAATTGAGTGAACAAAAGTGTAAATTTGACTTAGAAATTCCTGAGTTAGCATGCAGCTCTCCATTTATGTTGCATTTCCTCAATCTTGTGAACTCTAAATTAACAGATAAATACATATTCAACAGTTGTGTGCTCTTTGTGAAATAATTGGGTTTCTGCATTGCTCTCTTTTTGGTTCTGAAAACTGTCAGCCTTAGGCAAAGGGAATATACAAGTAAAGCATGCATTTGCAAAATCAATTCCATTTTGCACTGCAGTGAATTCTATATCATTGATTTTTACATTAAGCTGCTTCACCTTAATGCTAAAATTAAAGCATTTACAGACTCATAAACCCTTTCAGGGCATAAACAGCAATTCATTTTCTGCTCTCTTCCAGATGCTTCAGTTGTGTAATGAGTCATCAGCAGGACATAATCTTCATTTGTATTCAAGCAGTAAAGACAACAACACATACAAAATGAACTATAAAATATCACCTTAAGTGTCACTACTCGACAAACCAATGGTAAAATATTGTACAAATTACATCACTTTGCATCATACCTCTTCATATTAAACAGTAGTCTAGACAATATGAAAAAATAACAATTTGAGAAGGATTGCAGAATATTTACATATAAAAAGTTTAGTCTATCTCAGAGGAAAAAATGTCATAAGAATACTCACTTGAGAAATCAATGGCAAAACCAGACTTGGTGATGTAAAAGTCTGTCTCAAACTGAATGGTGACAATGTTGAGTGTGGAGTGGATTCCCTCTGGTAGAAGTGAGCCACTGACTTCCTTCAAAGACATCTCATTCTCTGGAGGTCCATCCCATACCTTCAGGATGTCATGGGATGCCTCAGTGTCAAATGCAAGAAACTGGAGACTGAAAGAGGTCGATACAAAATAATGCCAACTTAGTTTGCATTTGGTCAGCAATGTCTTAACGAAAAAAACAAGAGAAAAAAATATATATTTTTGTATAAGTTGATATATTACACCAGATTAATCCAACAGTGAAATCGCCAATCTTGTGAGGAGTGAACCTTAAGCAGTTATCCTGGCAAAAAATGTGAGTGTGGAGACTTTGTAAAATCAAAACATGGGGTATGCTTTACCATCATAGAAGAAATCCTCAACTACAAGGACAAACAAAACAGAGGAACATTCCCCTCAGTGCTGTTTCAGTCCCTCTGTAAATCATTGTAAATGAAGCTGCTGCAAGCTGTTTTTTCTTAATGGATTCTAACTTTGGAGAATAATTTTTCCCGTTAAATGATTTATTTGAAGTCTTTGTTGTCTACTGAAACAACAGACATTTATTCAGCCTGGATGTCCAAGCTGCAGAACCAATGTCTTCTGAATAGCAACGGAGCTCACAACAGACCAAAAATATATTAATCCCCCAGAAATAATATAATTATAAATATAATATGTTAGTTCAACAGTGCAAGCATGTTTGGCAAAGAAAAGCAGACACTCTGAAGATCTATGGTTCTAACCATAAACAAAGTTATGCATCTATGACACTCACAAATTCACAATCCAAACAACAAAAATTAAAGCCATCAAAGCTTCACATATAGCAATCTAATAAAAAGAGGAGAGCAGATAATTTTCTTGTCTAGTTATCATGAACAGGGTTCACAATAATAATTAGCACTCATAGTACACTGTCCAACTTAAAGAACATTTCAAATTAGTCGTCTCCACAGTACATTAGTGTTTTAAATGTATGTGTATACTATGGACTCGACTCTGAATTAACTTAGAGAAGTAGAAACAATAATCATAGGTTACCAATTATCAGCATATATAAATATAACCTACTATTGATTCTTAACATACCGAATGTCAATGTTTAAATGTACAAATATGTATGACTAACTGTAGTTACCTGACAATGTTGCCAGAGCTGACCTCAATTGACCAAGTGCATCTCAGGTTGTTGTCATAGGGGAAGGGATAGCCAGGAGAGAGGATTCGCCCAGTAGACTCGCCCTTAAAACTGCCACCACATTCGGCTGCATGCAAACATATGAATGGAATTTGAAAGATGGATCAAAATCTTGCTTGGACACAAGTATACAGGGGTCTGCAAAAGTTTGGGCAACCTTGTTAATTTCCATGATTTTCCTTCATAAATCGTTAGTTTTTAGGATTAAAAAAATCAGTTAAATATATGATATAGGAGACAAACACAGTGATATTTGAGAAGTGAAACGAAGTTTATACCATTTACAGGAAGTGTGCAATAATTGTTTACACAAAATTAGGCATGTGCATAAATTTGGGCACCACAATCCAAAAAATAACTCAATATTTAGTAGATCCCCCTTTTGCAGAAATAACAGCTTCTAAACGCTTCCTATAGCTTCCTATGAGAGTCTGGATTCTGGTTGGAGGTATTTTGGACCATTCCTCTTTACAAAACACCTCTAATTCATTCAGGTTTGATGGTTTCCGAGCATGGACAGCTCTCTTTAAGTCACACCACAGATTTTCAATAATATTCAGGTCTGGGGACTGAGATGGCAATTCCAGAACGTTGTACTTGTTTCTCTTCATGAATGCCTTGGTAGATTTTGAGCAGTGTTTAGGGTCATTGTCCTGTTGAAAGATCCAGCCCCGGCGCAGCTTCAGCCTTGTCACTGATTCCTGGACATTGGTCTCCAGAATCTGCTGATATTTGGTGGAATCCATGCGTCCCTCAACTCTAACAAGATTCCCAGTCCCCGCACTGGCCACACAGGCCCACAGCAGGATGGAACCACCACCAAATTTTACTGTAGGCAGCAGGTGTTTTTCTAGGAATGCTGTGTTGTTTTTCCTCCAAGCATGACGCCTCTTGTTATGTCCAAATAACTCAATTTTTGTTTCATCAGTCCACAGCACCTTATTCCAAAAAGAAGCCGGCTTGTCCAAATGTGCTTTAGCGTACCTCAAGCGGCTTTGTTTGTGATGTGGGCGGAGAAAAGGCTTCCTCCGCATCACTCTTGCGTACAGCATCTCCTTGTGTAAAGTGTGCGCAGTAGTTGTACGATGCACAATGACTCTGCAGCAAGATCATGTTGTATGTCTTTGGTGCTGGCCTGTGGGTTGACTTTGACTGTTCTAACCATTCTTCACTGCTGTTTATCTGTGATTTTCCTTGGTCTGCCACTTCGAGCCTTAACTTGAGCTGTGCCTGTGGTCTTCCATTTCCAGACTATGTTCATAACTGTCGAAACAGACAACTGATATCTCTTAGACAGCTTTCGGTATCCTTCCCCTAATTCATGATTGTGAACAATCTTTGTTTTCAGGTCATGTGACAGTTCTTTTGAGACTCCCATGTCGCTACTCTTCAGAGAAGATTCACAGTGGAGGAAAACTTAAATACTCTCTCATAATTGGGATCACCTGTGTATGTAGGTCAAGGGTCACTGAGCTTCCCAAACCAATTTTGAGTTCCAATAATTGGTTCTAAAGATTTTGAAATCAGTAAAATGACAACAGTGCCCAAATTTATGCACATGCCTAATTTTGTTAAAACAATTATTGCACACTTCCTGTAAATGGTATAAACTTCGTTTCACTTCTCAAATATCACTGTGTTTGTCTCCTATATCATATATTTAACTGATTTTTTTTATCCTAAGAACCAATGATTTATGAAAGAAAATCATTGAAATTAACAAGGTTGCCCAAACTTTTGCAGACCACTGTATATAGGGTGAAATTAAAACTCTTCATGAATGCATTTCAAAGGAAACCTCCACTCGATCCCACCTGCTATAGCCATTCCTCAGATGAAAAACCATTTTAGACCTCAAGTATCCATAATGACCTCTAAAATATTTTTTAAAAAGACTGTCCTGAGATCATTGAATTTACACTCGGTGGCATAGTCCCAGGTTGCCATCTTACCATTAAATTTACAAGCTTGAGGGCATTTGATTGATCAGAAACTTACATAAGATATTTACAGTGGTAAATCTGTATATTAACCTTGGCTAACTGTCTGAATGCAGGCCTGGAAAATGGCTGGAAATTGTATTTAACATTCAGTTCATGGGCTCAAAGCTCCTAATTAATGATGATATTTGGTGATGTAGAATTCTTTAACAGTTTATCTACAGCCTTGATTTTACTTGTGGTCATTCTTTGGAGCATGACAGTGAGAATGGCAGTAAAGCACTATGACATTTAAACTGCAATTCTACACACGTTCAGACTTGGTAAATCAGTTTTTACCTCAATCTATCACTGCTAGACACCAAGAAAAAGACTGTTTCTCAACACCTTCTAAGCTCAAGGGGTGTGCAGGTAATAGCTTTATCATTTCTGTCCCCATGTTTCAGCATGCTCTGAATATGAAAGTATACTTAGGTATGCATTTCATGTCAATGCATAAGTGGGATGTTAAACATTACACCTTTTAATTAATGCAGATGAATTGCTTGAGAATGAAATGACTTAAATCACACCAAAGAAACAGAGTCATGGCAGAACATTTTTAAAAAAATAAATCAAAAGGAATTTAGAGTTCTTCTCTATAGGGCTCTTGATGATTATGCACAACCAGGTCTCTATAAAGACCAAGCAGAAAGAACAATGATCAACAAGGAAGCATCAGAGCGAGTCTAACAAAGTGATGAGCGGTGTCTGTTATTTTAAAACAAAGTAATTAAGTGGAAACCACGTTGAGATAAATCCTTCTAAATCAACAGCTAACTGAGCCTATAGCGTGTCTATATTGAATCATAGAAAAGTCAAACAATGAAAGAGACAGTAGTGTGCTATGATACACACACGCACACACCAACAGGTCAGGAGATGGCAGCCTACATCAAAAGACTAAATCTGTAACGGTACATAAACATAAGTGCAAAGGATTACCTATACATGATGGGAGATTGTTGTCCCATGCTCGTCTCTCTCCAGTCATACACTTGAGTATGGCGCTGCCATGCAGAGTATAACCTTGTTCACAGTCAAAGGTGATGGTGCTTCCTGCAAAGTGACCCTGGTCAGTGATTTTAAAGCCAAACTGTGGCAGTCCTGGATCGTCACAGTGGGAAAGCTCAAAACCTGGAGAGGCACAATTGGAAAAGACAGAAGAGGTTAAGTATAACGAAAAATGAATTTATGACTATAACTGCAAATCAACATTCAGCGAAGACAACAATGCGTGTATTGATTGTGTTTGAGAATTTATTTCTGGCAGAGCAAGGATGAAGACTTGGTGTCCCTCAATATGAAACGGCTGTAAATGATTCCTTTAAACAGAGAGCACAATTAGATATTCACAATTAAATGCTCAATTGACTGTGGACATTTAGTATGATTGAGAAACAACCCCTCTACTTGGAATGCTTTGGGATATTGCGAAAGATAGATAATGCCATGTTGAAATAACTCTTGAGCTTAACAAGTCAAAATGCAACCTTGGCTTTATACATGCGTCTTTCTTACATGAACAACAACACAACTATTCTTTTATGAAATAACAGTTGGTGATAAACATTTTTTAAAAATCAGGAGTTCGGATTTATGATTTCCGTACAAAGCAAACCAGTACAAAGCAAAGTGTCATTTCCATTATAAATCCCGACAGGGTTCAGGCACACATTTAGGAAATAAGTTCTTTGGTAGAAACAGTCAACAAAAAAGGATAACATTTCATGATTAGGCAAGATTTAAATTACCCCCATACATCAGTCAAACTATTTATAATGGATGATTCAATCTAGATGAAAACACCAGTGGTTATAAATGGACAACAGGGTACTACTTGTTTGCATTGTGCATATCCTTCAGGAAAAAAAAATCAAATTACCGTATGAGTTTCTTAAATTCCGTTTATTCTGCATATAAAAAAAAGACTGCAATTAATATTTTTCTAAAAACTATTGCAATTGCAGTTGGATGTTAATTCAAATTCAATATTTCGACAAATGAGCTAAAATTCTTGATTAATATGTATTATTCCAATACTTTTTGCTGGTCTCATAGCATCTGGATTTTAATGGTGTTACAGCTTGTCCCTAGCATGTATGATAATAATACACTAAAACTAGTAGGTATACTAAAAATAGGTAAAATAAATAAAAATAAAAAAAATAAATAAAGTTTTGGTCTTCCACCGTCTACTGCCCGTTAAAAATCTGATGGTTGACAAAAAAAATGTCCGAAACTCTGCAGGTGACTAAAAAAAAAAACACTTTCAATTGGATGGAAAACCAGTCTCAAAAGAATCTTGTAATAGCAATAAATAATAAACATGGACAAATGGTCAGTAAGCCAATTAGAGGAGAAAAGTTAACTCTATCCATATAATATTGGCCTATTTAGAACAATGACCAAAACATTATTTTTCACACTGTAAATAGTGGGTGCATAAACACATTAAGCCAGACAGAAGCAGGGATTTTATACAGTTGCAATAAGTCACCTATTTTAACAAGGTACACTTAGACAGGCATGGATGCTAATTGCAAGACATAGAGCAAAGAAAAAGAGGAAATAGATATTCACACAGCACAGGGAAAAGCAGAAGGGAGGGTGAAAAGAAACTCCCTAATTTTTTCTAGGAAACAGGCAGAAACACCACACTGAGTTTAATGGTTACCATGACAGTGAAAGACACAGCAAAGAAGGCTGTGGCTTCAATTAACACTTATTTCAAATTCCAATCCTTGAAACCACAACTCCAAAATTATGCAAAATTCCCTCATTGGGATGAGAAGCAAGCATCCCTCAACCGTCCAAGGAAAAAAATGTTACTTACTGTGGTATATGAGGTGGAACCCTGGTGCTGTTGACTCATGGTCAGAGTAGAATTCGAGCCACATATAATTGGAAGTGCTGGTAAGCGACAGACCTTGCATTATCGTGCCGGTATAGGAGCCGAGGAGGGGAGCCGTACCATCCTTACCATCATACAGCTAATCCAAGAAAGAGAAGAAAGATTTGTTGCTCATGTGCAAGAGAGACTGCGACAAAACAGTAATAAGTGAAAGTTTAAGCTTGGACGGCACAGTGTGTGGTGGTTAGCACTGTCACCTCACAGCAAGAGGATACTAGTGGATGTGTGGGGTGGAGTGTGGCTGTAGGTCTCTGTATGGCCTGGCCACCTGTCCAGGGTGTGTCCTACCTCTTGCCCAATGCTGGCAAAGGTCCAGCTCCAGTACCCCCATAACACCTTTTACAAAGACTATTGAGTTTTGTAGAGAATAAATTACAAGTTACAAATTTTATCTAGATACTAAAAAAATAAATATAATTAAATAACTAAAGTTTTTCTTCATAATTAGACATTTTATCAGAAAAAAATATTCAAACAGCGTCTTGCTCTTTATGGAATGGATTTAAATTGTTTTAAAACAAACCCTAAGTCTGCAAGGGCAATTCAACCACCTGTGAAATAAAAACAATTTAAATAAAATAAAAAGTTTAGGATTTCCCCTTGAAACACTAAAGAGGGACCCTTTTTCTATGTTTCGGGGGAGTTTAACTCTGGGCATGTCTTTCCAAGTTTCAGATGCTCACAAAATGATTAAGTACAAGGGATTACAAGGAATCCCATTAATGGGTTACAATGCTGTTAATTGGAGCATTAAACAAGTTATCTGCAACTCAAATGTAGTGCATCACTGCTGTAGCGGGACTACAAAGTAATTTACATCCTATTAGTATTGCTAACCCAAAGTGCTAAACTCTCTTAAACACACATTTCCTAAATTTAGAATTATGTGTCTCTAGTAAAATAAATAAATAAACTCTACTATTCTCACTTATTTTGTACATGAATCATGGAGTTGTTGGGCAAATACTTTAAATATTTCTGAGAGGTGCAGAGTCTCAGTTATTTGTCATTGTGGAAGAGGAGTGACTGCATTACCTACCTTGATAATGTCACCCTGTGCGAGCTGAAAGGTGCTGGCAGTGATGTTGATCCCTTTGCCTGTTTGGACCTGAATGCTGTACACGCATTCGTGGCGGTTGTCATAGTCCTTTGGATAGTTTGGTGACAAAAGAACTCCCTCATTGTTGGACACCGTGGAACCACATTCAGCTGTGACAACAAAAAAAAAACACACACACACAACATACACAATCAGTTACACAACAGGTACTGTGAAGCCAAATTTGGGGTACGGTAGGCATATCATGAAGGGTTCATTAAAGAGATAAAAAGTATAACTCCAATATTTTACTTGGATGAGCAAGTGTGCATCCACTTATTAGTTTGGTGTCATAAAAATAATTACCAACTAGAAGTGACATACTGGGAGACAATTAGCAGACAATTAAATGACTACAGTGGAAACATTTATTGGCTGCCTTGCAAGTAAAGACAATAAATTATTATTTCATTATATAATGTTCTAGACTGACACTTACAAGTCCCAATACAAGCCTGCATTTAATTAGCCTGTATTGTTTATATGGACTAACAGATTTTGGGAAACTTTTTTTAAATAAAAACTATATAGACGTCATGAACTAGCTAGATATCGGAGTCAATCAAAATTTGAGTAATGGAGTTGATCTTTCATCAGCTCACATTAATAAATCGCATCACAGAATACATTTTTTATTTCTGTTTATATTTACATAAATAGTAGACTTTACCTTCTAAAAGCCGTAACTCTAAAATGCATGCAGACCAAGAAAGAAAAAAAGACGGCTGACCACGTACCCACACACCTTGGCAGAGGGGCACTCCACATGCGGCGGCCACCTCCCAAGCAAATGATCTCCCTGGCCCCCTGAAGACGATAACCGGTGTTGCAGTAAAACAGCAGCGAGTCACCGATTCCAAACTTGGAGCCTGTATGCCAGCCAAACTGAGGTGTTCCAGGATCTTGACAGGGCTCAAGATTGTACTCTGCAACCATAATATCCTCAAGTTATTAAATCTGTTGCATCAAATATAAATGTTTTGTAAAATGTATTTTTGTGGTAAAACCTATACTTAAAGAACCCTGTATTACAATTTATTTCTTATTCCTGTAAACATGCATATTCAGTCAGAGAAAGAAATATTGTGTATGGGGTTAAACCGTCTTGCTAAAGGACGCTTCATCAGGTGCCCAAAGTTTAAGTGTCTAGATGAAGGATGGGCCCTGCAAAACGAGGCCACCCTCTGTGCAAATCCTGTCACACATTGGCTGACAGTTGTTTTAGACTTCTTAGACAACTAATGCTGCATAAGAAAAATACGATCTTAATGCGTCTCAGTCAGAACGTGGCGGGATGAAGAACTTTGTGGGCCTATTGATTTGAGCTTAGCAAACCATTATAGCACTATACTACACATTGTTGATTGTGGCCTGAGAATGTTGGCAGGCTTTCAAAGGTTACAGAAGGTCAAATGTATTCCAATCAGGAAATCTATGAATGCTAATTATAGAGAATGAAAGGAAAAACACACACACAAACCAAACTGTTTAATGAATATTCATAACTGTATAAGTTACGCCTCACTTAAGCCAACAGCAGACCAATATAAAGCTGCAGCACTCACAAAGTAGACAGTCTTACACACACACACACACACACACACACACACACA
>JABUIW010000019.1:12512622-12637977 GCA_013363375.1 Menidia beryllina
TGCTAATTATTCTCATCTGATGGTTGCAGACCCGAAGCATGGTCTGGCTTCAGCCCACTGACCGGGAAATCACCTCTTGCATGTTACGATATGCAAGGTGCTTTTGATTTAGTCATTGAAAGAAAAAAACCCTGTGTCCATTATTAGCTTTCATTTAGGCATCAACCCATCCTTAACAACAGCAACCACCTTTTTCGGCACCCGTACTTCTGTTTCTAATAGGCAACTCACCCTCTTCCATTCCAAACCATCCTGCTGACACAGATGTCAACACCCCCACTCCATTTTTCCAAAAAACAGAAGCCACATATGACTATACCTGAAAAGGAGATGTTGAATCCCTGAAGAGATATGGAGAAATCAGAAATGAAGCGTAGCTGTGCCTTGAAGTTCCCATACAGGCCCGCATTAACTGACACAGGCCTCTCCGAGCCAGTGAGTCGAGCCAGAGGCTGTGCGAAGCTGCCATTTTCTGTTATCAGAAGGTAGTCATGGTGATCCTCCAAGTGAAAGGAGTGAAAAGTGAACTGGACACCTTTAAGAAGAAAATAAACTAGCTGTTGGAAGGTTGCAGGACAAATTAGAAATACTTGGAGTGACAGCGTTGTTTTTTTAAACAATAAATGTTATGTTGACATACTACTAATGTTGTACGCGGTAATACAGATGTAGTTGAGTCTTGGTTGAGAATTAGTTAAGGAACAATACATTTCCAAAAAGTAATGTTCATCTTTTCATGAAGACACTTCTGTTGTGTGAAACATATGGTAATCATAGGGGAGACAGGGAAAAGATATTGCAAATAAAATGTGAAGTGAATATGACAAGTACATTTCAGAACCCTGTCTACCCAACTTACCTTTTTCTTTGACGTCAACAAAAAAGTTATTAATAGATGTAAGACTCTTTAACATGAAAAAAAACATCAGTCATTAGCTCTGTGGCATCCTCTCCCTTCGGATAAATAAGACTAAGTTTTCCCAAGGCCATGTAGCAAGACAACCTTACAAATCTGCATTTTTTATGTGGAGAAACCAGACAGAAACTATGTGAGAAAAGAAGATCCACAAAAGCCACTGTGGTTAGGTAAAGTCCCCAATTTTCCTCAGTGTAAAGTTTTAAATCAAATAATTGAGAAATAAATAAAGTGCACATTTCAGAATTTAGTATGAAGTCGCTATTGCTCATTTTAGGACCACTCCACACACAAATGCCTGGCTTCCTGAAAACGGATTTGTTGTAGAGGCAATTAGGGGACTGCTTTATCTTTATGACGATTCTTCTGTCATACTTTTTGGGCCATCATGGTCCTCCATAGCATACCAGTTCGTTTGCCAGTATATTGAATCTTCTAAAGGATATTTGGAATGTTGATTTTGGTTATATTAAGGTTTGCTCAATGTCTCATAGTTGAAGTTTAGTTTTTCAAAACTCACAATAGACTTTCACTGACAGCTTCTCTCTCTCTTGGGAAATTACAGAATGCAAATTGTCAAATTGAAAAAAAAAGTTTCAATGCATTCAATACACACCCAAGTCATCACAAAAATCCAGAAGGGCAACAGTCCAGAACACTAGTGTCCTGAAATGACAACGTATTTCTACATAGATTAAAGTTGGGAACACTATTTATTCACATCTGGCTTTGTTTGATTTAGAACTTTGTACTGACGAGCAAAAAGGGTGCAGAAAGTAAATGGGACTTGTGCATTCCAAATATTACGGAGAACAACTGGGTGATTCCTACCATGGTGGCCAATAGGCTGCTTTTCAGCAGACAAAGTGATTTATGTGTTGAATCTATTCAAGTATTGCTCTGTAATGTTCAACAATGTTTGACATACATAATAAAGTCATAAATGATCAAAAATTTACCAAAATGAAAAAAGATCTCTTTAAAAGCAATTACATTACAGAGTGAAGGGAAGTGATCAATTAATCAGAAGTCACCTTCGTCAAAAGACATAATTTATAATAAAAGAGCAGTTAAAAGATGTAGATGATGAAGCTGACTTTAATGGAAAGTGTTGTCAAGTAAGTAAAAAGTGTTATGATGAATTCTATGGAAAAGAAAAAATTACACTTTTTATTCTTTTGAAATGTTGTGATCATTTGATATGTTCAGGCTGCAATTAAGCTCTGTGGCTCGAGTTACTTTGGTATTATAAGGTAGAAAAGTGAAACCAAAATACAATATTCAAGATTTTATTTTGTTGTTTCTGATAGCAACACATTAAAGAGCGTTAAGAGCAAACTTTGGAAAAAGAAATTGTGTCATGTGAACCTTCATCCTTTACAAATGGCAAAGAACAGAAAAGCAGTGCATTTTAATCAGTTTTCCTCAAGGGAAAAATATGTGCTTCATACCCTAATATCCCTGCCCTAAATATCTGTTAAGGGAGTGTCTTCTACCATAAGTTCAAGGTAGTATAATTTTGATATACATTTATTTTAGTTTCAATCATTTATTATACCTGTCTTACTCTGAGTTTGTATGGGTTGATCTTATAAAAAAAAAAAATAGGATATGCGTTTTCTTACCTTTTCCATGACTGACTTCAACTGTCCAGGTACAATTTAGGGAGTTTGGATAAAGCTCTGGGTAACCAGGTGACAGGATGATCCCTGCAGGTCCCCTGATATCCCCACCACATGATGCTGAGAGGAGAAGGACGATAATGAATGATAAGTGTTGCAAGGAAAAGAGGGAAAAAATGAAAATGAACCAATAAATCCTTCACCTGAAGACAAAGAAGGGATTTGGATGAATAATATATTTGAGTCATATCACATCCTGTCTGGCTGTTTTTATGAGTACCTGTAATTCTGCCAACACAATGTTTTCTCTCTTCTTCTCTCTAAACCAGCCCCAGTGCTTAACAGGACACTAAATTATTCATTAATTCAGCTATCCGTTGAGGTTTCTACACTTCTTGCATCTCAAACTGAAAGAAACTGTCAGAAAACATGATAATCTGACTTAAAAAGCACGAAAACTGAAAAGCATTGTCATTGAATTAGAGCATTTGACCTTTTGTTGTCACTTCGAAGCATTTCAAATCATTTAGTACTATACAGGTACATTTTTACTAAATCAGGTTTATAAAGCAGCTGAAACTTCTCCATGTAGAGTACGCCAAGATGAGAGGATAGCAAATGCTGTCAAAGGAATACTACTCAAATTATTACATGACTTTTTTCATAGCATACCAAAATCTCCTCATTTTATCAAAAGAAGTTCATGGGATACATCTCTTCCCTTATATTGTTGCTGATTGGTACAGAGGTGGATGATCAATGTATTAAAGGCATTTCATGACACTTTTACATTTTTCTTGTTTGCATGTTTGTATTTTAGTATATGTTTTTTTGGTTTAAATAGTGAAAGACGGTACTGCAGACAAATGCACTGAAGTCTTTCTCAAAATAGCTATCATTGAAAAAGTATTGGAAGTAGAACTCATGAGTGTGGACATACTTTCAAAGTAATAAATGTCAGCTGATGTTTTAGAGCATGGGAAGCCTCAGGCCTCACAGCTGCACTACCCACCCCCTCTCTTTTCCTCTCTCCTTTCACCCTAGGGCCTTCCAGCGAGCACAACACATCAAGGCCTGAATCCTTACCCACCAACAACATTATATCAAATATTTTATTAATGAGCCAAAATTACATAAAGTCATTAAAAGTGGATGAGCATGCTTGGGAAACGATTACTTCAGAGACTCCACAGGCACAGAGCCAAAGTGTTTGGCAACAGACTGGCACACACCTAAGTAAGAAAGAAATGATCCAAGATAGAAAATGAATTTTCAAAGCAGCTATTTAAATGAAGTTGCATAACATTACACTGTATCATATGCATGGTATCATTCACCCTGACAGTATTTAATCCGTTAACTGTGTCTCAGTCAAGTGATCTGTGACAAAGAGGAACCATTTATGGTTTGTGAACTGACATGACAATTGTCATGACTGTTCCTCAGTATGTTTCCGAACAAAAAGACTGCATAATAGCATCAGTAAAGAATGATAGACCAGTGAAGTTTCTGCAACTTGTTGCATGACTTGCGCTTTGGATTGGAAGATTATCAGTATACAATATCATAACATCCAGAAAGTTGTTCTTACAAGCGGGTTATGTTTGTTGACTAAAAAACATTCCTCATGCTACATAACTAAAAGCCAATTATAACATACTGGAGAGGAAAAGGCTCTAAGACAATTTTTTAAATCATGATGACATCCTAATAAACTACTCAGATACAAATATAAAATAAAAACTTATTACTAATGACAGATCCCTCAGCCTGAATGCACAGCAATTATAAATGTTGGCATACCATCACAAGAGGGCAGGGGATGGCTCCAGAAGTGGTTTTTCTCACAAACAAGAAGCTCTTCGTGGCTTAGCCTGTATCCTGGATCACACTTGAAGGATACCATGGAACCAATGGACAGGTCATTGCTTAACCGTATCCCATTAACTGGGATGCCAGGATCCATACAGGAGTATGTGTCCAATGTGACCACTAGAACAAAAAAAATGAAGGAAAGTAAACATAGTATGCTTAAATATATTTCATCTAACAGTCCAAATAGACATTTTATTACCATCATTATCATTTAGGCCTTGCATCTACCTTGAGTTTCATTAGGAAAAATGAAAAGTCTTCATCAGAGTGGAATAATCATCATTGCTGTCTTAATTTTAACAGTTAATTACGTTGGTGTGCAGGTATCCTTAAAAAGTTTGCTTCCTGTGGTTTGGAAGCAACTAGAGCATGGCTTAGCACCCAATGTCGACCACTTCACTGGGACTTAGTAAATAAGAGCACAGATTAAACAACTTGTTTTTATCGTGTTAAAGGTACAAGTGACCATTTATTATGCATAAAAACTGTGATCATGTAACTATATAAAATATTTTATAATGTGTAATTCATTTCCTAATGTGGAGGAAGAGAGGAGTCACAGTCTTCATCAAAATTTTTGATTTTGGGAATTACTTAAATGTCTTAGTTGGTTAACCATGTGCCAATGTCAATTTTATTTTCACGGCATCTTTCAAACAATCTTAACTTTCCTCTCAACCAAAAATCTTAGGGCCAAAAACATTTACATAGCAAATAAAATAAATTCAAATAGCCGTGTTCTATTTTGACTTTATATTCTCTAAAAACAGCAAATGCGCAACATTTGTGTCGTAAAGACATTTCAAACAATGTCAGATGCTCCATTACAACTCAAATGTGAAAACATCAAACCTGTGGTTCAGTTCGTTTTCATAAAACAGCATTTTATACTCATCTAGAGCTAAAACAGCAAATCAATTATAAAACAGGGTGATGTTAAATAGGTTCAGATAAGGAATGAAGGACAGCTGTTTCTTGTATTATCAGAATTGTAGGTGTAGCCCTGCATAACTATAAATGAATGAATTCATTTATTGAGTTCAGTGAATGTGTTGTATATTTTTTTCATAAAGATTACTTTAGATTGCTTTTACTTCTAGAATAAAGGGGTTTCATAGCAGAGACAACTGCTTCTAAATTTCAAGCGATGCAAGCTTGAAAGAAGTGACCCCAATTTTCCCCTAAGATTTCCATTTGGATGTATTTGATGCTCTAAAAATAGGCTGATTTCAAGCAATGGCAGCTGTGTGACTATCAATAGGTAGGGCATTCTCAGCAAGCATTTGAAGAGCTTTCATTTTGGCAGCTTCATTTCTAGTTTTGCTGACAGTTTAATTTAATATTAAGCTTTTTTTCTTTAAAAAAGCTACTTGCTGATAAAATTAGTTTAAACATGTTCAGCTTCCTAGAAAATGCAGATTGAGATTTCGGTACTACCATTTTCTTCTTTTAAAGTCACCCTGATTGAACTAACAATAAACAAATAGGACTCCAGTATCATGGAGGCCCACAGGGGGGACACACTTTAAAAAGTACAGCTCCCAAATGTACAGTTGTAACAGCTAAAGAATCCATACTCTCTACAAAATTAAGTAGTGAAATCAATATTAAATTATCTGAAAGAGTTAAAAACCCAATAATAAAATATGTGTATGCCTTAGGTAAAGATAGGTTTACTGTGTGGCTTAAAAACTACACAGTATGACACAAGTGACTAATCGGAATAGAAAAATCAAGTTAAAGAACTATTTTGCAAGCCAGATAGCCAAGTATTTAAGTAGTCATAACTAGTAATACAGAACATCCCTCCCTGGTTGATTAATTTGAGCTTTTTGGCCAGGAAACCATGATTTTTTTCCTTAATGTGTCCTAGAAGTAGAGGCATTCATTGATCAATAGTGGTGTTGGCCTTAAGGCTGTGGGGAATTGGTAGAATAAAATTACATCTATTCATGTCTAAACATGGAATTCAGCAAGTAAATGCAATTATGTATTCAATGTAAATCAAGCTTAAGTTAAATCATGTGATTCTCTTTGTCTATATAGTTTTCTGAACAAGGTTGATGCCATGTGACTTTGTTTAGATGAACAATTCCTCATTCTGTCTGGCTGGTTTTGCAAACAACGAAAGTTGTCTCTGAAGTACTTTGACAATTAAAAATGTCCAAAATAGAAAAAGATAATACTATCTGTTGTTGCTATTCAGAAGCCTAAAAAAAAGAGAAATTCACTTGAGAACAAGACATAAAACAGTCACTCGTTCCCCGCTAGCAGTCGATAATGCAGACACAATAAAAAGTCTCTTATGAATCAAATCAAAATGACAAGGGCAATGTGCACATGTGAAAATAGAATACACTGTAACCATGTTATGTTTCTATTAGATTTATCAAAAGTCTATTACAGTATTTTATTTTCCAACGAGAAAAATATAAAATAAACACTAAATTGTCTCAAAGAATTGAGAGGCAGATTAAGATAACTTTGTTTTTTTTAATAATGTAGATTTTCTTTGGCCACCTGTGCATTCTAAGGCAATTGTGTTCAGGTACCGCTTTTGGACCTGGCAACACAACCTCAATGTCAAGCCGGTTTAACATTCTGTTTATAAATGCATATTAAGGCACAAGTGCTACGCTTTCCACTTGAGACGGACTGAAGCCAGCAGGAGAATATCCATCAATTTCTAAGAAGCTCCGATTAAAGATTTAGAGTTATCAATTGAAGTCAGATTTCGTTATCAGTGGGAAGGAGAGGTCAACATGACTCCTTTGCTGTACAGATACTTTATATAATAAAAGTTTCTGAGACCTGACAAGGGCACTTAGATTCAGAAGAAAAACAGATGTCCCGACTGGAGGGTGGTGATGAGGAAAGGGATGGATTCCATTTCAGCACCCAGGGGGGAAATGCAAGGAGCCAGGTTATGAAGTAAGAACTTTGTTTGAAATGGCCCAAACCAGGTTCTAATGTTAGAACCTTGTTAGTGCCATATCTCCGTCTTCATTTCCATGAAGTCTGCTTCTCGTCCCGTTTCCTCATCTTCGTCCCTGTGAGTTTTTTGGGTTTGTTAGTTACTACGTTTGAGTTTTTTTCCCAGTCTAGTTTATCCCGTGTCCAGCTGTGCCTTTTGTTGTTCATTTTAATAGATTTTTCTTCAAGAGTTCCTGGCTTCCTGCGTTTCCCTCCCTGGGCCCTGCAATGGAATATATCCCTTAACCTCATCACCACCCTCCAGTGGGCCATCCTCCCTCCGGGAGGTAAGTAAAGTAGACTGAGACACAAGGGAAAGCATAGGAAGAAAAAAAAGTCACTACAGTAAAACAGGAAACCAGAAATCAAGATTGACATAAAGCTTTTAAAATAAAACATGAAATTAGGCATGGAAAACAAAACTAAGAGACGAGAACAAAAATCTAAAAAAAACCGCGACTCATGACATGAATATCTAAATACAGTACTACATTATTCTCAAATTACCCCAATCAATTCACATACCACAGGATGAATTAGAATAAAAATCATATATATAAACATACACACACACTTACACTAAGCGTGAAATTAATTGTGAGAAAATGGCTTTTGCACAGGCAACTAGGATTGTAATAAATCCATTTTCGAAAAGGCACAATGCAAACAGCACTGAAGAAAAAGCTTAAGCAATTAAACTATGCAACAAGAATAAACAGCAACCACATACAGCAGATTCATAGTGTACAGAATCTCTGATGAGAGCACGTTATCCTTTTTTCCCACAAGCCACTGAGACCCTTAAGTACAGCTGACTTCGTCAAAAAGTCTGTCTCTTATCCCACTTAGAAGCTACTCCTTAATCTCTCACATACTCTTAATGATTAGCTTAAAGCATTTGTGAATTGTGACAAATTGTCTACAAAATACAGTAAGATTGAAAACTGTAGAGCTGAACTTGGAGTGCCTCACATCCAAAAACAGTGGTAAGTCATGGAATGTGGATAACTAAATGCATTACCCCTGTAACCTACAGTGCATCGATTTAGTTTGAGCTTATGATTCAGGATAAAGTTAATTGTTAATATTCATGCTCTTCTCCTGCATCTTCGATTTGAAGAATTGTAACAACAAATGCCTATATCTTTTTATTCTCATCTTGTATATTTGACCAGGCATTAGAAAGTTATGACATATTAATAAATCATGTTTGCTTTCCTGTGAACAAGAACTAGTGAAATATAACTCATACATTTAAATATTTTTGCAGTCAGGACAGGCAACAGCAGCACATTCCTACCTTCATAGAAGATCTTGAAGCCACTATTAGACCGACTGTTGTCAGTGGTGAAAAGCAGATACAGAAAATTACTGCTGCTAAACAGGAACTGAGGGACCTGGGTTCCATTAAATGAGCCAATCATAGGAGAGAGCAGGTTTGGACCATCGTGCACTTCCAGAAAGTCATAACTGAGCTCAGTTTGAAACCTTAGGAGTTAACAGAGAAGAGAGGAGAAACACAGTAAGAAGATATCTCTGTATTTAGAGCAGCACCATTAGCTTTATAGAGAGAAAACAATCTGTGAAGTTGAGAAGAAATTACTCAAAATGCAATCATTTAGATCAATATAACACCAGAAGATCAATGAGCTTCAAGAAAATATGACATGGTATAAGTCTGTACCATTGCTCTGATTTTTTACATCAAATATCATTCATTACAGAGTTACAACATACTAAATCAATTTGTGAAAAAAAAAAGTGACTTCACACTAAAATTTACTATTAATACTGGCAAATGTGTGTATCCCTTTAGCAACCAGACTTAAATTAATTCCACTGAAAATCTTTCGCCAAAATAGCACTGTCTTAATAAAGTAGCTACAAACTAATGAAACAATGATCAGAATAAGACATGTACATTCATCTTAATCTCATTTAATCAAGAGTTTCTTTTTATTTGGGTTCTAATAGGAAGTGAGTAAAGTAAAGATAAAAAAAACAAGGGTAAGTCAGTGCTTTAAGCAGTTCTGAAAGGTGTTTCCTTGCTGAATTAGTATTTTTGTTTTCGTTTGTGTAAAATGAAAAAATGTGTCTGAACTCATAACCATGTGTATTTAAATATGAAAAGAAATGTGGCTGTGTGTTTCCATCTCCATCAGCCCTGATATTGTGCTGAATCTCACATATATGTGTGTGTGTGTGTGTGTGTGTGTGTGTGTGTGTGTGTGTGTGTGTGTGTGTGTGTGTGTGTGTGTGTGTGTGTGTGTGTGCATATGTGTGCGTGTGTGTGCATATGTGTGCATCTGTGTGCATGTGTGTGCGTGTGTGTTGCCTTTGACTCCACAGCTGTGTCGGCTGAACTGGCTCAGTAGTGTCATACAGACCTGTCAAAACTAATCTTGATGGAGCGCCCCATCTCAGCCTCAATGACCCACTCACAACTCAGGGAGTCTTTGTAGTAGCCTGGCCATCCCGGGGAGAGGATGACACCAGATGGCCCTGAGTAGTGCCCCCCACAAGGAGCTGCATGAGAGGAGAGGCCAGAATATTTTTTGAGGTGAAGAACATGGAGAAGAGAGTGAAAAACAATGAACAGAAAATCATTGTACCCACTTGAAAAACACTAAAGATAATGAGTCACAAAAGGGCTGTTGTAGATATCCTAAAAAATAGTCTGTAGTTTGGCTGGAATAAGTCATATACTTTATTTTAAAAAAAATACTTTTTTTTTTTTTTTTTAAATACACAAGGTTATCAGCATCCAGTACCTTCACATTTGGGAATGAGTCCACTCCACATCACCTTGCCTTCCTCGAGACGGCATGTGATGGTGTCAGCACCCTGTGTCTTGATGAAGCCCTCCTCACAAACCACAGAGATGGAACTCCCCAGTTGGAAACTGTCCCCAAAGCGCCTACCATTCAAAGGTATGCCAGGGTCGGGGCACTCGTTATGCCCAAAAGCTTGTAATGTAAAGATATGAGTCAAACACACTTGTAACGATGAGGAATTTGGTCAATACATGTAGTTAAATAAAGGATAGGGATGTTGTTGTCTGTGCAAGGAAAAAATATAATGATGATTAGAAACATACAAGTTGTTCCTTAAAAATGAAGCAGTTTTCTAAAAGCATTTCTGTTTGCGGAAAAATGTAATTTTCTTATGCTGTCATTTCCAGTTAAACCTCTACCTCATTGGACATTAAGAGAATTCACCATATAAGCAAATATATTCAGGTCATAGTTGAATAATTAAAGGATGTAAAGATCGCATTCTCAGTTTTCAGTTGGTGGTAACCAGATTCAAAGCATTAAAAAGGTTCAGAAATTACAACTGTTTAATATTTAAGAAGATCTCTTTGGGAGCTCAGAGCAGTTTGACAATTCAAAGGTTAGACTAATGGATAGATGTGGTCCAGTCAATTATTTTTTAAATCAACAGGAAAGTAAAGCATGATAACATTAAGAAGCTGTGATAAAACAACGAAGATATAAAACAAGGCATGTGAGTAAGTCAGTCACTAGGTATGAGCCACTGAATAGTCTCTAAACATGGCAGGTCTGCTTAGCCTGTCCGATGACACGTCAGGCAGCCAGAGCAGCTATGGAATAAAACTGAATGCAAGATGAAACTACGACCAAGCTGACTTTTAAAAAATTTTCTTTAAACCCATCTATGGGATTTTTCATTTTTTCGGGACTTACTGCTGTAGGTAATGTTGAAGCCTCTCCCAGACATAGAGTGATCCGCCTGAAACTCCAGCTGCAGAACGTTACTGTTAGATGTCAGGTGAGAAGGAACTTCAGCCCCTGAAAATCGCCCAAGGACTGTGGCTACTGACTGATCCCCATCTTTGATAGTAAGGAAGTCATAGGGTGGCTCCAGGTCAAAGTCATTGAAGGCCAGATTAATCCTGGAACCAGGTTCAGAGATAATCAACCACACACAGTTGAGGTTGTTCCCATAGCCTTCGGGGTAGTCAGGAGACAGCACTGTCCCCATGGGTGCAGTGAAGTTGGAGAAACAGGGGACTGTGGGACAGAATTTTAAAAAAGATATACATCAATAAGGAATTATTAAAAACACAAAAATAATCCAAGTAAGGTCATTTGTCTTAGAGCGACTCTCCCAGGCCACATGACTTTGTAAAGTGAGCATTCTGCGACATCAGCATCAGGTAAAAAGATTTGTATAGAACAATGTCACAGCTGTATAAGTAGCTCAGCAATGAGGAGAGAGCAGTCCTCCCCATGGGGAATGAGTAGCTTGAGAAACATGAAACTGCATAGTGAATGGCCATCTTGCAGTAGAGAGCCACAGAAATATTGCACCAAGTCCCAATGGACACAGTTAACATAGAAAAACACATGTCTAGATTTTTGTTATGTATATGGGTTGGATACATTTGAACTAAAAGGAGGAATTGCATCAGTCGAGATAACAGGTGATTCGCTGCAAAACGCAGGTGACTTTTCCAGAGTTTGTGTGAAGCAACAGTGCGCGCCCTCCACTTTCTCCTCATTCATACCAAGCCTGAACAGTAGTTCAATCACATTTCCATATTATGTTTTAAATTGCTGAGTGTATCGTTTGCAGGAAAACAGATAAAAGATTATATAGGACTCACATATACAGATGGGGATATTAGCTGACCACTGATTGTTGTTCTGGCAGGTTATCATCCTCTCCCCGATGAGCTCAAATCCAAACTGGCATTCAAAACGAAGAACATCTCCATTTAAAAATCCACTTCCTTCTTGGTAGCCATACAGAGGGGTTCCAGGGTCACCACAACTCTCTTTGTCAATTTCTGTAGGCCCGTGTAGGCAGGGAGGAAAGATAACTCAATTAGGATTTAAAGAAACTCAAGGGTAAGGGTTCAGCAGAGGATTAAGCCAAACCCAAGTATTTTGAGAAACATTTCTTCATTTATTATCTCCAAAGGCCCAGTAAAGAAGTCTGAGATTTGGGTTGAGAGATTTATTTTAGACCCAGAGAGAAAGGTGAGGATGAGAGAAGAGAACAGAGTTGTTGCTTAACTGAATGACTGAAAGAGACAGACATGAGCACAGATAGTGAGAGATGATATTGATACTCAGACTGGCCACCTTTATAGTTGATCTTGAAGCCTATTGAGCCCACACTCTCATCAGACTGGAGATGGAGCCACATCTGATGGGACATACTGACAATCAGGTCAGGGACAAAGCTCCCAGTCAGCCTGCAGACAGGACAAATAGTCACTAAGATTCCATACTGATACCCATATTATCTCCTCATATCAAGATATGCACTGAAATTTCAGAGTTGTATAGTCACTTTGTTCTTTTATTTGACACATTTCTTGCACTTACACTTGAATAATTGTTTTAGAGTCCCCTACTTCCCCGCCATCTCCGATGGTTAGGGAATCATACCCGATTTCCAAGTCGAACTCTTCAAAGTTAATCTGAATAACCTAAAACAAAGTATAATCCAGTAAAAGTTAGACTGACAGGTGATCACGCTGAAAGGGTTAACCCACAGCATGGGAATGTTTGAATCCATTGAGAGCATTCCTGTCAAAGTATTCTTCTAAACTTAGAGTGCATTATACATATAAAAAGGATTTACATGTATATTTACACATATTCATCAATCACCAAATGTTAGCTCCTCTAACATTATCTAAGAATAAGGATTATTCAAGGCTTTTGCACAGCCAGTTGTTCACATGCCATATCAAAAATGTTGTATTGCAAGATAATATTTTCTTTAAATTCAAGCAACCATTTGTTCTTGGAGGGTATTTGTCTCACACTTGTATCAAACTTGAGAATCAATCCAAGTCGTACCATACTTTTCAGAATGCCAAATCATCTGAATAAAATGAGCAGTTACTTCAAATGTATTTCAAGATATTATTATCAAATAATCACCTAATTTACATAAAATTCATAACAGATACTGGTTTCCATAACCTTTCTTTTAAGAATGCGTTTCAAGGGATATATTAACCATGACAAGGAGGCCTATGGGGAGATGAAAAGTCATACATTTCCAGAGGCAGCAGCAACATGTTTGATTAAGCAATGCTATAATATCTTCTTCTAAGACTGTCTTTTGGCTCTAAATTCTAATAAATGCATAATATAGTCAATATTCTATCTCTACTATGAATAATGCAGAAACTTCCTGTTAAACAAAAATTAACAAAGGCTTCAATAGAATTAAAAAGCAAACAAAGCTAAATGTACATACATTTTCAGAATCAAAATCAAGTGAGCTTATGATAAAAAAAAGAAATGTACTTCCATCCTCCAGATATCTACAAAGACACCACAAACATACTTCAAAGCTAAATATAAACAGAGAAGCATCAATGCACAGCAATTCAGAGCACAAATCATAATCTAACAACTAAATTTATGGGGGCAAATTATTAATTGCTTGTCTGCAGTTACCTTTGAGAAACCTCTGTTGGCTGTCACTGGTATATCTCATTGTTAAGCAAATGTACATAAAATCACAATAGATTACATATCCTATGATGAAACTGGCAACAACTGCTTACTCTAATAATGATACAGAACGAAGAAGTGGAGAGGCATACTTGAGAGCCACACAAATTTATCCTGCATTTAGCCTGGATTAGCAGTGACAGGAAGGAGGGATGTGGTTTTGACACTAGTGGCTGTTGATTGCAAACATATCAGGAGCGCTTGCTCATCCTTAGCCTATATCCTTCTGGCCAGAGGGAGGACTGTGTCTGCACAACATATATGTATAATAGCCTCATAACAACACACACATCATTTTTAAAACATTAATGGCCCAGGTTTCACTGCCATAGGAGAGAACAGTGGAACAAAAGCTAAAGCACAGGTCATTTTTAGTCAGCTCTAAATGAGTGTTTGTTGGTTAGTTCATGTTCAGTATTGGGATAGCAATCAGCTGACATCCTTATGTATTTGACTGGTTTAGAAGAAGAATATTGAGACACAATTCTGTTGAATGAGGTATGTATCTAGGAAAATAAGCGCTGACCTTTTCAGCTGTTCTCATTCAGCAAGTTTTTCTGAACATCCCTGATACTTGAGAAAGAAGAAGAAAGTTGCTTAAATACATACAGTCGAGGCCAAATCAGTAGGCAAGTGAAAGGTAAAAAGCAATCTGATCTTATGCTCACTAGATTAAAAACAGGCAAAGTAAAAAAAAAAGACTATTGTAGAAATTTCTACATAAATCAAATAAGAATTACATAAGCTTATATGAGCGGAATATGAAAATGCTCTTAAGCGTTCATTTAATTTTTGAGAGATCTATTCATAAGAAATAGATGACAGATGTTTCATTGTGTTACTTATATTATTTGAACTAATATTCAGGGATTTGTTCCATAAGGTGTTTAATCATATAGAAGCAATCTAATCACATAGAAAGAAAACATGGTTTCCACAAAGTGTCTACACTGAGTGAAAGGTTTTGACAGGACCAGTCCTGCTACAATATCATTTTACCAGGATCTTTCTCTTGATATTTTTCACAGCTACATTACTAATTATACTAAATGATGTTTGGCCTTATAATCTGTGGCCACAACCTAAAAGGTTCAGCACAGAAGTGACAACTTTGTAGTGGATAAAAGTGTATCCCTATTTAATTTCTCATTTCAGACAAGTCCAAATTCTGAAAATTTAGTCAAGATTATTTGTCTGCTCCCAATATGACTTTAGTTTCAGTGGGTTGGTATTACTGCGCTTACAAATGTTAGTGACTGAAAGGAGAAAAGGTTTCTATTACCTTGTTGGGATCACTGGCAGTGATGATCCAAACACACTGGGAGTTACTTTCATATTGGATGGGGAAGTTAGGGGATGTAAACGTCCCTGAAGGTCCATGTAGATTCGACCCACATGTTTTCACTGCAATAGTAAAACAGAACAATTGTCACATATGACATGTACTACTGTGCTAACGTTTCGGGTTCTTCAAATGGTTGAGTTTTGGCAATCTTGCAACACCATTATGGTAGTATCTAATCTGTTTCAACACATCTGCAGCAAGAAAGCCTCAAATGTAAATAGTTACAGTGGAATAGCTTTGGTAATACGAAGAACAAGTAGTCCTACAACAGACATTAAGACCCCCACAGACCAGTGATCTAAATATAGTCTCTTTGATCTCACAAAAAGACAGAAGCTTCTGAGACAGTTTAAACCCGCCACTTCACAAATGTATCCAACATGCTTGTAAAGCAGCTTGAAATATTCTAATTCAATTTCAATTGTAAAAAGGGTCACATAAATGTTCCCGATGCCCTTACTTATATAGCTAAATCCATCCATCAATCTACCGCAAAGCACTGCATGAAAATTATTTTAGACTCATTATAAATATTGATGGAAACGGTGCTCTCAAGCTAGAGTAATAACTCTTGCATTGTAATATGACTGAGGGGTAATATATTGTTTGCACAAGTCAAGAAAGGGTCTATTAGCTGCATTTCCATTAATCAAAGTCTAAAAGATGCTCCAGGTGTTATGAAACACAGAAAAACTGGTAAAGCATTTTGGAATGGAAGAGTACTGCAGCAGAGGCTTTCATGCATAATTAACAGAAATGAACTTTGCTCCATCTGCATACAGCCTATATACACAGCCATTGCCTTAATCAAAATGTTATCAGCTCCTCAGAAGCTATGCTCACCCTTGCAGACAGGTCTATGGTCACTCCAAGCTGCAAAGACCTCTGCTACACGCTGGCAGGTAATAGTTTTGGAACCCTGAAGCACATGGTCCTCGTCACAGGTAAATTGAGCTGTGGCTCCAATGCTAAAAAGATAAAACATTTTGTTAAGAGCCACAAAGAATCCCTTACATACAACATATAGGATATAGGAAGTGGGAGGTAAATTTTTGTGCCCAGCTGGCTCATAAGAATTTGAGTGTGTTTCCAATTTACATTCAGGCAGAAAGTAATCAAGGTCTGCTTAATGTCCCATACATGCTCCTATCATGACACTGTTAACTGTCAATATTATTACTCTGGTCATAATAATGAACAAGTTTACACTGTTTAGCCATTTAAGATCTTATTTACAATAACATATAGAAAATCGCCACATTGCTTTACAATTCCCTAATTAGATTAAAGAAGATTAAATCCACTTTAATTCTCAAGTTAGAGGTGATATATACATTTGTGCTTGTTAGTTTTACTTGCAAAGCAAAAACTAACCTGAAGTCAGAACCAACCCGTTTGCCATTTTCCGGCTCCCCCGGGTCAGGGCAGTAATTAGAGACCTGTTTGATTCCTCCTTCATTCACTAAATGGAGAGAAAGAAGAACCAACAATGCTCTGACAGAGGCTCTTGAATGTATCAACAGTTGCATGCTTTCAGAAACCCCACTACCAGGTATGTCGCTTTAATTGTCGCCAGGAATAACAGGGGATGGTCAATTGTTTGACCAAATCTCCAGATATCAGATGTTTAATTGACTGTTTTTTAGCAACAGTGATTGACATTTACACAATTGGAGGAACAGTTTGAAAAAGGGTTAAATGAAACTCATAACTGAATTATACAAAACAGAGGAAAATCTGCCTGGATAGGGGAGTAAACAACCTTCCACTATCATTTATGAGAGTAACAAAGACCACTGAGCCAGGCTTTCGATTTCTAATAAAAATTAAAGTATATTGTATATAGCCGTGGAAATATGGATTGCGTAGTGTATTGTCCTTTTCAGGGTGACAACATAAAGAGGTGGCTTATGAGATGGAAAATAGCTTATGTGTGCATGTATGAAATCGCCAATTTTATATCAAATTGGGCACAATTACTGAAATATGTTACATCAGAATTAGATGACATACAGTATGACAGTCTGCACATTGCTGTACACCAATATCTCTTCTGCGACTTCTTTCAGGAAGTTCATCAGCTTTAAATGCAGCCGTTATCGGTTATAATGAATGCATCTCTTATAGGCAATAAATGGGCATGACATATACAGCATCTCCTCACAGTGCCTAAGTTTTTTTCCTCATTGACAAGATTACAGCCTTCTGCATTATTCATGAACCAAGGAGTGCTGAACCTATGATGCATAAGGTAATAAAGATAACAGCCTGTTATCATCCAAGTGTTTAGCACACTGCTGAGTGAAAGGGAATCGTGCTCCAGATTTATGTTAATGATAGATCTCTGCAAGCATTTCTAATGCATTCTGTTTGGTATTAAGCATACACAAATCCTCCAACAAGTGACTGGTCACTCAACCATGACCACTGTCCATACGTGTCAAACAACACAAAAGACAACATGCACAGCATAAATCCAGAGTATAGTGGGATGGTAGGAGTTTAATCCATCTGGATCTTATAATTGTATCATACTGTATTAACAAGCATGTCTATGTCTGATCTAGTTGAGTGATTTTCTGTCAGAACAGGAAGTCCGAGACAGCAGGAGAAATGGGTAATCAGAAAGAAAGAGACTGCTCTTCTTCAAAATCTAGTACTGTAGCTTAATGCCTTCACCATATGAAACAGTAAAGAAAGAGAGAGAGATACAAAGATCCAGAACGCAAACCCTAGATAATCAAAATAATCCAAACAATAAACACAATTGCATAAGGAAAATAAAAGACTTACTCAATGACAGTTTGTTAGTGTTGTCCTTTCCTGGTAATAATTTTACCCCCCTGGATTTAAGCTCTCCAGAGCTTTTCACTGGTCAAGAGCAATAGAAAAAGTTTATTAGATAAAAGAAGTTACAGTATTAGATGTGAGAAGATACAGATCAATAGTTTGTTTCTTGATCCCATGAATAACATCAAAATGTAATTTCTAATGCTGTGCAAACTTTTCCGGGAGTGGCAAAACACCCTTTTCCTTATTGTGTATCAGTTTAAAAGTGGATGGAAACTGAACAGCCCAAGCAAACTGAATTGTTAAGGGAAATGCTGTATCATGCATAATCCAAGGTCATCCTAAAGGACTGCTACACTACATATCCAAATAAGGGTCTAATAAAAAAAATTGAAGGTTAAAGAGAAGTGATTCTATAGTCGTATACTGTCGTCATCAACCAAATAGACTAAATCAAAGTGTGCTTTTTTTTTTATTAAACAGAAAAAAAGGAATCCCATAGTAGTGAAAATATGCCAAACCTTATATTCACACTATTGGATAATAAATCATTCCATTATGTTTTACACAGAGGAGGTAAATCTACATAGTGCCGAAGACAGGAATTTATTTGCTAAAAAGCATACTATAAAAAAAATCCCAAAGTACTTGTTTTTGCTAAATCCACCATCAACACATGCAGACACAGACAATAGCTGCACCTCTGCCCAGCAATGCAGTGCAATGGATTAGACACATGATTTTTCATGCTACTGGTTAAGTTGGCTGTTTTTTTTTCCAAGAGATTTCTTAAGGAGCCGTTTATGGTAAAGTTACATAACTCACACCTGGCTTCAGTCCACACTAGCAGTATATGCAGCACATAAACTGACTTTAAAGTCATGCCAGAGAACAATGTCAGTGTAATTGATTATTGAGCTTACAGAGCAATTTTTTTCTAAAGGGTAAAGTATATACAGTATTTACCTCTCAAAATATTTTATTAAAAAGGTCCTTTGAAGTCAATGGCTTTAAGATTTAAAAAAAATCCCCCATACCCTCTAATCAAACTGTTTAATATTAAGTTAACAAAGATCAAAAACCTGTTTGCAATTAAAGTGTGTCCTATGATGATCCTTTTTGTTCTAGTTGGGGGGGGGGGGGGGGCTTATTACTCTGCAAATGAAGTAATTGTGTCTTACCTTGATACTGAGCCCTGAAGCCTTTGTGGCGGTGGTTGCTCTCTGTAACAAAGTGCAGCCTGAGCCAGTTTTTGTTGCTGATGATTGGTGCTGGAATATTCATTCCAGTTAGCCTGAAAGTAAAAGTCAAATATAAGACCGTGCATGTTCTCCATTTCTTTACACTAACTTATATACATAGTGAAATACAAATGAAAAAAGCAAGTTAAATCACCATTACGTATTGTAAATTCTCAACTTTTCAATCCACAAACTGAAACTTGTGTTTTTTTAGAGACTATATCATTGTATGTTCTAGATCAGAAAAGGGAACAGGCAGCACCTAGATATCTTTTTTTTGTCTTTTACCCATGTGTCTTATCAAATAATGTGCACCGACTGCATCCATATTAGTTTTACTTGAAAGCTTTCATACAGTGCAGTATCAGGGATGCTCTATAATCACAATGGTTTAAAGCGGCCAGGGGGCTCTTTATTTTGGCACAGCCAGCTTGTTTATTTTCCCTTGTTTTTCCTATTGTCTTCAAATTCCTACCCCATACCCTGTCCTACAACTGACAACAGAGCTCAATGCCAACGTAGGTTTGAAACAGAGGCTTCGAAAATGATGCAGTTGAGCGATGTGTTCCCAAATTAGCTCATCCGCCCATTCATCTTCTATGCACGCTTTCAAGTAGGGTTGTAGGGAGGCTGGAGCCTAACCTAGTTATCATTGTGCAAGAGGCAGGGTACACCCTGGACATGTTGCCTGACTATCAAGGGGCCACACAGAGATGAAAGAGAGTGATGAAGATAAATGAGTGGGCGCTTCTTCACATGATGGGCATTGGAGACAAGGTATATGTTAAGTCTGTCTAACATCTGATTCTCCTTTATTTTGGCTTCATAAATGCTTCCCCATTTTCATGTTAAATGTTTTATATCAGTGTTTAACAGTTGTCAGGTGTATACAAGCCTAATGGCTAAGCAAACAAAATTTGTTTTGAGTGTTTAGTATCCATCTCAAAAGCAGAATTTGGCAGTTAAGTCATTTCCAAGCAAAACTGTACCATGTTTTGTTCTGTTGAACAAATTAAAACAATGGAGCCAAAATATTTTTTGTCAGAGGCACATGTGGCAGAGAAAAGGAAACAGTCTGCCATTGAAGAGGTACAATAAGATTTAATGGCACCCTACAAAAATGCTTTTTAAATCAGTCTACTTTCAACCAAATATGTGCAATTATTGTATAAAATATTCTCTCCGTTTCAAAATGTAGTACAAACAAAGTAAAAAAAATTAAGCCATGATGTGAACCTGCTGCTTCGAGCTGCTGCTCCCAGAGGGTACACATAACCCAACGAAAACAAATATGCTCCTAGGCAGAAGGCCACCAGAGACTGCAGCTGCAACATCTCAAGTGATATGTGAAAGTAATGTCTTTTGTGCCACATTCCTCTTTTTTCAGATTTATTTTTCTAAATGTCCCGTTTTTGTAATTATTTTTGTAATTAGTAAGAAATGCATTAAAAACCACAAGACTAAAAATCCACTGATCAGCCTTAATCCTTTATCTAATTTGTCCTCACAAAAAAGTACAGTAGTTTCCAAACTGTTCTTTAGCATTTTTCATATCATTGATGCGGGACGTTCCATGGCAAGAAATGGTAAGCATTCCTAATATTCCATGTTTACACAGTATATACAACAATCCTCAGAGTTCTTAGTGTTAAAATGTTTACTCTTCAAGTAGTGTTATACAGTGGAGTTTTTGCTGCTCTGCCAACAAACTTACGACTACAGTGAGCAAGTTGCTGTTCGGCCACAAACTCCTCACATTACTCTAGCGGAATTCCCTTGTCAGTTGGCTTTTCACATTCCTTCAGTTGGAGCAAGTATTCTTCCCAGACTGATCACAGAAAAGTGCAGATTTTGGAGACGACTTGAAGGGTATTGCTTGCCTGTGTGGAACAATAACTACAGAAATCCCAGCAAGAAGAAATCAAATCTAAAAGACGACATGTGCAACACATCTAGTGCTACAGTACATAACCTTTGGATAGCACAGTATCATGCTGACCCTCTTTCTACTAATCTGTTCGAACAGGACCTCAATTACAATGAACCAAGCAAAATACTGCCTGTGGAAACGATCAGTTCTAAGCTTTCATGGTAAATTTAGAACTGCACGACAAATGTTACAAAAGTATTCGTAAATAGAAGCAGAAGATTGAATAATAAAGGTATACAAAGAAAAAAAGAACAAGTACACTTTCAAAGTAAATTATTCTTATATTCACAAAGCCTTTGAACTGTACTCTCACAGTCCATATTGGATCCAATGACTGACATGTAATCAACTGCTTGTTGTTTTTGCCCTTTTTGAACATGACCGAACAATGATATGAAAAGGTCAGCGAAATAACAAAGGTCTGTTTTCCTTACTTAACCCTTACTCCACTGCTGGTTCCTGTAAAACTTTGTTGTTTTTGTTTTTCGCTTTGTCCGTTTTCAAGGTGATTGATGAGCAGCCACATATCAACCTTCAGCAGCTCAACAACAACAGATACAGAGCTGATAAAATGCTCGATCGTTGAATATATAAACTGTCCAGAAAACATATATTCTGTGCCCGACCGCTAGCCTTCTGGGGGGTTTCCAAACATCCAAGAATTGTTTTGTACGCTTTTTTAGTTGAAATGTCTACAATGACTTTCAGGGAGGTGCATGACCAACTTGATTAGTTGACGATGCTACCATATTTTCAGCAAGACTGTTTTCCTTGTTATTGATGGTTGTTATTTATGTTTCTTTGTAACTTTGTGTCATTTTCTAACAATATAGTTAATTATTCTTTTCCCAGTGTTTTTTCAATTAAAATTAATTTTCAGTAATCATATTCCCATGTATATTCTATTCCTGTGGTAATACATTGTAATTATATGTATAGCAAATTAGGTAACATATTAGGTGTATCATCAAATATATGTATTTGGCAGAAAAGGGTAAACAGGCAACAATAAATCTGGCAGAGTAGGAACTCACAGGCTGTCCATCATTGTTATGCAGCTGTAAAGCTCAAGGGTAAATTGACAGCCTGCCTGCCACTGCCTGCAGCAAGTGCAAGACGTTGGGCTGTTTGAATGTTTAGTTGTCCAAGGGCCTTGTACACAGTCAGACACTCATAAACAGAAAGAAAGCAAGAGCGATGAATTTCATGGGCATAAGGGATTCGCTCCCTCTCACTCACGCTTGTTTGCTTGTCTGTTTGTTTACCTGGAAAAGTTGATGCCATCTCTCTGAAGCGCAGACCCTACTTCACTCTAGAACACCAAGTCCCAAGAGAATTGATGTCTTAAAAGGATAACTCAGTCTAAAAGCTTCTGGCATTTGGCGACATACACTAACATCAACCTAGAATGTCATGTCATGCTCAGTGTCTATTCAGAACTGACACGAGTTTAAGTGCTGCTTGTTAAACATCTATACCTGATCAACAAACATAACATGTCTCATTTTTAAAAAGCACTCAGAACACACAATAGATGTCTGAAGTTGTGCCTGATATATAAATGGAGTGGATCAGATACATTTACAATATGGAGCATTTCCTCACTTCAATTAAACAAAATATAGTTCACTAATAGTGACAGTTAAAGTTTAGATTGTTAAAAGTAGTAAATGTAAATGTATAAAAGCTGTTATACATTAAGGTTATAAATAAATTATGATATATTTAGAAAAGGAGTCATTGTCTAAACATTCCAAGACTGGACATTACTATGGAAAAACTAATGTTTTTCCTGTTGAAATACAAACAATTATTTTACATTAAATTCACATTTTAGTCATTTAGTTTCCTAAATGTCTTTGTGTAAAGTGCTTTAATTACGGTAGTTTTCTGCTCATCTCTCTTTTACATATCCACACACACTTGCCCCAAAGAGTATGCCTCAGGAGACATGCTCTTTGGGAGACATGCTCTTTGGGTCAGTTGTGAAAGCAGATGGATCGTTAGTTTTAGGCTTGCAGAAAAAAAAGTTTATCTCGAGTAATCAGTCAATAGAGCTAAACCTCAACATGACCTATTGATCATATCACAAATATGCTCCAGTTTAAGCAGCCACAGTTAATTTGACCAAATAAATAACAATTAACTGCTGGATTGTAGTCTGATCAGTGAATAGCAGAATGAACATGGAGCTGCACAACAGAACAACAATTATAATTTGATTTTTTTAATGACCTGAGCAATGAAGAAACCATTTTACTACATTAATTAAAAATGGCATATCATCCAGTGAAGGTTTCCTAATGTCAAAACACATCAGTCTCATAACATTGTGACTCACTGACACACTCCTCTTAGCTATGTCAACAAACGGTACTGAAGCGTCATCACCACACAGACCACTGATAGTGCTTGCTTCTCTCCCTCTGACTATGAATGTCAAGTCTCAGGGACAACAGAGCTCCTGGCTTTAGAGTATCCTGTATGAATGATAATTAATGACCAACAGGATTGCATAAGTCCAGCAAATGCTGAGATTCAAAGACAATGCAGAAAGGAAAAATAACCTTCACCTGAAGGAATTAAAAATATTCTGAAGCAATTGCAACAAAAACAAGACTACCCAGAAAACTAGAAACATGCTCATTTGAAGACTGCTCTTTACACAGCATGGTAAACATCTTCATGATGATTGATCAAATTCAGGCAGAACCGCAGGTGATTTTTGAAAGGTTTTATGTAAAGAACTGTCAATGAAAATTGAGTGATGATGCATATGCATGCCAGTAAGTAATGTTGTATTCTGTATAGGAAACATTAATTGCCAGACAACAGATAAACTCCTGTAAAAGTAAGTATTAAGTTTTTTTTTTTTTAAGTCAGCACACAGATAGTGGAAATCAATCCTCTCCACTTTCTTTCACAGAAGTCCAGTCAAAACCAATCTTCAACATGAAAAAATAAAATGCTGATATAAAGCAATGACTGATTTAGAACTTTCAGAGATTTGGAGGTATAGTTATTCGTCCGTTTTCATAAGATCATTGTCTAAAGCTATCATTTTAATTTCCCCACTTTCTCAGGATCTCTATACCTCCTTTCTCATTTTCAAAAAGTTAAAGTTTTGTTGGTCCAGGACCATCTGTAAAATTCACTGATAAAATTACTATAATAATCTGAAACTAAATTTGAATTGATAGAATGACTGTTTTATTATTTTGGAATGGAATAAAATCCCAAGCAACAATAAAACCTCATCTGACAACTCAGACACTTTTCGTAACACTTTGAAAACAAATCATGCATTCACCCTGTCATTGTACAAAATACAACACCCAGAGGGTTATTTTCTGCAATACAAGCCCTCACACTTCATTCTTCTTCATATGTCAACTCACCAGATGGTTGGCGGTTCAGATCCTTCTATTTCCAGATAATCGGACTTCTCCTCCATCTGAAATTCTGTGAACACCAGAGAGATGGTGTCCCCTGGATCTGCCAGAACGGTCCACTTACACTCCCCGCTGCTGCCCAGACCTCCAGCACCTCCACCCCCACCGGTGCCAGGGGAGTCACCACCAGGGAAATCAAAGCTGGAGATGAGCCCGCTGGAGGCCCTCAGGGTGCCACCACACGTGTCCTCGGCTGTCAGTCACCAAAGAGACAACCAGGGTTGGGTAAGGATAGGAGTGTGACAGAACAGACTCATACATTCAAGGTTATTTTACACTTTTGACTAGAATGGACAAAAAAAAAAAGAAAATAGCCATCTATTCAGATACCTGCAGTAGAAATATAAAAAGCCTGAGCTGCACAAGCCACTTTAAAATACAATTATCTGACAGTTTGTCCAGTGCAGTACATAGATATTTAGATCACTGAGTTTTCTTTATACTGTATCAATCACAAAGCACACTGATGACTATTAACAATACAAATTAGTACAAATGAGCAATTAACCAATGAATTACTTGTCCTAATTCTCTTTAGTTTATTTCACTGCAGTCAATAGGCAGGAGAAAAGGGCATTAGTGTCTCTAGCTTTCTGTATTTCTTCTCTCTACATCCAACAGACAGTAACTGACCAATGTTTCCTTAAAGGCCCATTAATTGTCAAGAAACAAATAAATGCACCCCTACAAAAATACAATTTGAAAATAAATACATTCCCATGAGGAAACCCTGGCACAGTACATGAATATTAATGTTCCCCAACTCAACAGTGTCTTCATCCCTTTCACCAACTTACTTTCCACTTTTCCCCCACACTTCGCCACAAGTCGGATCCAATAATCTGTTTGTTTTTTTTTACTCATCTCAAAAGAAAAATGTATGTTGATAGCACCATTAGGGTTGTCATTCATAAGAAACATCATTAAGTAGACTCAGCTGTGTAAACTGAAACCTGCGATGACTCCACTCTGCACTTGTGGCTGTCAGATCTGCCCACTTACTGTAGTACTGAACTAATCACTGGGTCAAAGAATAAGGTAGAGAAAGAAAACAAATATGAAAGGCTGATAGTTGGCTTAACCTATGTTACATATCAAATTAGTAGAAGCGTAGAAACATACTGTAGAGAGCAATATTTTTCCCCATTTGTTGGACAGGCTAGTATAGAGCGCGTCAAATCATGAAAGACATTTTATCAATTAATTCCAAATAATCATCCTTTAAAATACAAATAAAAAACTTAACTGCTAACAGTAAACATTTTTATTAAAATTCCAACTACGGTGTTCCAAATGTTGCTTTGCTGACAGTGTGATGTTAACAACTTGTTACTACAAATAAAGGAGGTGGATCCGATTTCATGACTGACAAAACATGCGACTCTCGACATGTGAAATGTTGGGTGTGATCACATGTACTCAGAGTTGTACACTTGTGATCCAATAAACCAGTATATATTTAATAGCAAAAGGGAGGACATCCTCACAGTCAGATTGTGAAGCCTACTGAAAGTGACTATTTGTATTGAGGTTGCATATCTCCTGTGCATAAAGAATTGGTTAAGCTCTCGAGGCAACCAAGGAAGAAAATTGTTGACAATTTAAAGCCAAAGTTTCACATCTAAAAGTGGCAGTGTCCAGTTAATATTAATTTTAATTTAAAATCATATTGCAGAGGCTTCATTTGCAAGTCAGTGTAATAAGGAAAGAATAAATATGCCGATTATGCCAGGGGTTCTGAAATTTTAAATATTTCTGTAGAGCTCTGAATGAGATAGGAGCTGAATCTGAATCGTGTATGCATCCTCACAACTTTCATGTTCTGAACACATTTTCATCTTGTGAAATTTGAAAGGAATATTTCAGACAATTATCAAAGAAATGGTTAGGCGTATGAAAAGTCCAAGTGGCACCAGGTCATGACACATTTATGGATATAATCAAATACAAAAACACAGACAGTACAGAAAATAGCAAGAAATTAACCTTGGTCTAGGGGAAGATTGATATATTAGTTGTATCTATGCTCTAGGTTCAATAGAAGAAACAAAGAACAAAACAATTCCAGTGGAAAATAGTAAGCATGCAATGGTTACTTGTGCACTGTCTGCAAAGACAGGGATAGATGCCCACATCAACATCTAATGAGAAAGTCAATTATAACCCATTGATACATATACATGCTATGACATATTGCACACAGAAAACTGTCAAGATGCCTTCAATAAATCCATAATTAAACTGAGGAAGAAAGGCAGGTTTCTTTGCCATCTTTTTGAGAAGCATCCATCCTTGGTAATGTAAACTGTAAAAAAGGAAAACTGCTGTCAGGGGCTTAAATATTCTTGTGGCTTGAACATTTTAAATAGCTTCAGTCAAAGAATGCCTTCCAGGTTTTATATTTTCCACTCGCTGTGTTTTCACTGGGATACGTGTTAGAATCTAATGTACAATTTTTCGCAAATTATATTGAATAAAAATTAAGCATTGAATGCTGGACAGTCTGTTCCAAAGCAATTCAATAGAATATGCCCTGGATTAAAAAAATAAGATCTTTCTCTCAAAATACCGTAGATTAAAAAAAAAAAAAAAGCGGTAGCTGTGTTTAAAAAAAATAGTGAGGATTAAACTGCTTTAGCTGAGCTCATTTACATCCCCAGCATCAGCAATCTAATGCTACTTGAGGAGGGATTAAGCTTCTCTCCCCTTGACTTTGATCAGATACACAGCACTTGTCTTTCCACTTAGAAATATTCACCCCCAAGGATAGAGAGGAAGGGACTCATGTATAATTTTCAACACTACCTTAGGTTTTTCCTTTGTAATAATCCCAGTGTTAATGTAAGGCAGCGACTGTCTACAGTAAGTCTCTCATTTGCTTGGCTGCAAGTCGTGTTAAACATTGATAGGGCAGAGGAATGGAAAGGAAATCTGTAATGAGTGAGGCTGCAATACATATTGCATCAGCATATTTCTGGGGGTCATTTCATTTCAGTGACCATCTCTGTGAAATCCTAGATTGTAAATTAATTATGAGTGAAGAATAGAAAGACTCAATGAGCTATTTGGCACCACAGAACCAACTACAATGCTAGATCAGAATAAGGAATTTGTTCATTTCTATTTTATGATATGCTCTCTAATGATACTCATCTCATTCTCCTTTTGAAACAATTTCATTGTTCTCATTACAAGGCCTATCTGAGATTTGAACAATAAAATGGCTGCCCATTTTCACACTTGCACTGATGAAGATATGGAAGCATTTTCATTTAAATTCCAACTATGGAGGACATAGTTTGACTGAATTGTACTACTGGCAGACCAGCAAAAAATTCAAGAGCCTTAAGGTGACAAAAAAATAATAATTTTAATGTTAATTTCCGAAGACGAAAATTGAAAAAGCAAATGAGACAGAAGTATACATGTACTCATTTCACATTGGCCAGTATACCAAGTTTTTGCTGTCCTAATTTCCTCGCTTCTATTGGACACTGACAATATATCCATAGACCATATTCTCATGTTACCAAGCTGTCCTCCTTTTACAATCTCTTTTTTTTTTCAACAACTAATTTTATTGAATGCATCAAACAGGGCTTCTGAAGGGTAGTACAATTTACAACATCCATCCATTTTCTATGCTGCTATTTCCCCTTATAAGGAATTCTGAAAGGATTTATTCAATGTATATTCACACCTTTTAAACTTTTAGAAAGTATTTTCTTGTTTGATTAAATGGAACAATACCTTACGATTAAGTAACGAGCAACTGCAGAGCTCCTGTTCCATAATATGACCCTGACTGTGACTCAGTTATCCAAGCTACACATTTTCCCTCTCAAAAGTAAAAATACATTTTCTGTTGTAATGATGGATAAAATGAAAATTGGATTGTATAAATCGTCATATTCTCTTTTCCTTTCTACTTTTTTAGCAAACATAACAAATAATGTAGAAGTTGGATATTGAAAATATCAAAGAAGAGTTGGTAACAAAAGACTGGATTAGATATCAAGGTGTTGGGAGATCGTGAAGATGGTTTGGACAGTGGGCCGAAAAGAAATTTGGTGTTACTGTGCGATTACCTGAAACAATTGGTGAGGAGCAGAAGGGGCAAGGTCTCTAAGGAAATGAGATCAAAAGACCATCTGCCACATACAGGACTCGACCTGGATTTCATTGAGAAATTATGGCTGTAGCTATGTGTGTGTAGGCCTGAGGAGGAGTAATGTTTCTTTCTTATGGCACTAGAACCTGACATTCTCTATGAAAGGATATAAACTTTTTTCTATTTCCTCAGTGCTTTTTGTTTTTAAAACACATGTTGAACCCTTTTCATTTTCAGTTCTAAATTGCATTGCTCAGCTTATTTAGATTAAATGTTTCTACATTCTGTGGACCTCTTGTGGCAGTCCAATAGATGAACAACTGGCCATTCCCAGAAGTAATCATTTCAAGCTTTTTGTAAACAGAAGGTTAAAAACAGCCTCAGAAAATGCTCTCCCTTTTCTGAAACAAAGAACTAAAAACACTTTTAATGAAATGGGCAAAGAAGGTTTACTAACCAAATGCAAAGCAAACCTGGAATATGGGCACACAGGTTAACGAAATTTATTTTTTGTATGTAATTACATTTCTTTTACACAAAACCAGCAGCAAATTTGGCAGGTCCCCTAATTCCAAACAGGTGACTGCTCATGTGACAGAACTCATTTTCAAACATATGAAACTGAGTCCATTAGAAACTCTCAATAGCAGCTCATTTGTTTAATTTCCTACCTATGAAACAATGTTTTTTCCCACCTTACTAACAACTACATAGCCCTTCAATAAAACTTTGACATTCTTCTAATTAAAGGGCATTGTATGAGGAGCAGTGGTCATATATTCATCAAATAGCTGTCAGAGAGCAATGATCATCATGTTGTGGTTTCATACCATACGCTCTGTGCTTCTGATTGTAGTGCAAATAGGTAAGAGACATTTTTTATCATTTAAGTCTCAAGAATAGGAACACTGCAGAAAAATCACTGGAAATGTACTTTAGCAATCAGACAAAACCTATATGAACATCCCAGAAATATAAAGTCTTGAAATGTTTAGACATCTTAATGCTGCAAACATGCCTTTCCTGATGTTTGCACATCAAACTTGTACCATCTTTCAGTTCAGGCAATTTGTAATACCCAAGCAGTCTTAAGCTCCTTTGCTAAAGTACAGTCAAAGGATACAAAGGATAAACCTGCTGCATGAGCTGCCAAGTCCATGTTCACTATTCCTGCTTACGCCGTTTACAAAGTCAACCTTCCTCATGCACAGGGATAAATATTTAATTAACCTTTTGAGCCACAGAAACTCTAATCAACTTCTCCATCCCATCAGATTGCAAGAATATTTATTACTCTAATGAAAGTCTGTACCACACTTGAGCACATGATTTGCAGACTTGCCATCCAACCCCATAGCCATCAAGCTGTCAATCATTTAAACGCAATTAACATTTAGGAATTAATAAGAAGAGGTCAAAACAAACTAATAACCCCGTAATTTGAAGTACACTCATGAATAATATCATAACTTCCCCTTGACCATGATATTAAGCAATGTCCAGTAAAAAGTTGGCCCCAGACAAACATCGTTTTACCTGATAAACACATCCTCACCTCTGCAGATTGGCACAGGGAAATCCCACACTGACACACCAGCTGCACTGGTCACACAGGTTAGGAGCGAATGTCCATCCAGGACATAACCTGTGACACATCGGTAGCGGATTTTGTCACCTACGCTGAACTGTGTTCCATTCAGTATGCCTTTAGATGGAACTCCTGGGTTTCCACATGAACTGCTTCTCAGCTCTGCAAAATGTAAGAATAAAGAAAAAACAAGGTATTAAAATCTGGTGACGAGACATGAAAGCACAAACTATCTGAAGACTGTAATCATCTTTCAGTATGGCCTGTAATAGATGCTTTACATAATAATAGGGGAAAACATGCAATTATATTCTGAAATTTATTTTCAACCAAAATGTCAAGAAGCAAGAATTACATGGAGCTACCCTTCTAACATTGATTATCAAGTGACCTGAAAAAAAAGCTTTTAGTCCATGAAGTTTTTCACTCGCATAAAGAGTTTTTGAAGAGCAAAAGGAAACAATTTTAAATCCAGCATAGACTGTTCAAAGTAACCTCAACTGAGAGCTTCCTAATGCTTTTTGTAACCAGTTTAGAGTATTTCTGTTGTTACTGAGGACGGACTTTCACTCGCTCAAAAGACTTTTCCTTCTTTGTGTTTTCTGTGCTGTCTTTTGTGAATAGATCTTTTGACTTTGAGGGAACTGGCTAAATCTTTAGCATCTTGCTTTTACGGCTTTCCATTTATAAGCTGTTCGGTGTGAACAAGTATGCATATTTAGGTTAGTTTTTCATTGTAAATGGTGTCAAAAAGGAATTAGGATTCCCTTACTCAAGCCATAAACTAAGTGAGGCCGAAATATGTATAATGTATTTATAGTATTTGGATTGGGGCAGTTATCAGTCAAGCATATCTAACAGATACCACCTTAAACCAGTGTTAGGTTGCACTTGTTAGAGAAATACTCTACTGAGACCAAAATTAAAAAGACAAGAACCATTTTTGATGGAGAGTCAGTCAAGACCAACAGTAAAACGGATCAATCTAAAAAGAAAAACTAAATTTTGGCCTCTTTTTTTTCCCCAATTGCACACAATGCAGATTGTATCCTGTAAATCTTGCCAATAAGTTGATATCAGCTACAAGAAGCTACCGAAACATTGAGCAGATTCCACTCAGTAAAACAAAAAAAAAGAAATGTAACTGATTTAACTATATTTTTTGGATAACTGTACATCTTTACATACATTTTACATGGAGTTTAATCTAAATGGATAATAACAAATACTATACTTAAAATATGAACATCGCTGACAGTACATCCTTTTTATACTTGATTTAAACCATTCATGATTATGCTAGTAACTAATTTGACCCCGATTTATTGAATTAATCAAATCAATTGAAAAATTCATGTGAAAAAATAAAATACGAGTACATGTATTTTACACTTTGATGGATGAAGCTTACCCTGATGAGATTACCCTTTGGCAAGTCAATACACACTATTCTGTTAACTTTAAAACTTTTCTAATGTTCACCTCGCCTGTTTGAACTAACATGCACCTCCAACCCTCGGATGAAACTTCTCCCATTTGTGGTTCATTTAACGTTTTTGCAAAAAAAGTCTCAACACCAAGACATCCATTTCCTTGGCAACAAAAAGCCCCATGGAGAAACGAGACCCACAATTTGTCAGATACAGTGAAAGCCCCAAAAACATCCAGCTCACCACCAAGGCCCAGAGACAGAGACCCAAGACACACCCCCACGAGGCCGCTGACCACCGTCCTAACAGGCTACCAGGTTTTGAGTTAACACAGTGAAGTCTCATCTCTTCTCCTTTTCATCCAGCACGGTGGTGTCGAGAGATTCCGCAGCAAGAAGTAGAATAACTCCAAAATCAATATCCGTTAAACCTTTATAACCAAGATCAGGTTCCAGCTTCTTTCTCCACTTTCCTGCCTTTTTGTCTATTGTTCTCCAATGTCCCATATATAATCACCTTACATCCCTGTCTGTGTGTCAATATTTAATAAATGGCAAATGCAGTCAACAGGTCAAGGTTTTGAATGTTTCACTAGTTAATGCAGTACGAATTATTGAGGTTAACTTAGTTGATAGTTTGAACACTACAACAGACAATAGGATTTATTGCTTTGTTCTCTCCACTGTAATAAAGAATGAATTATGTAAATGAAGTATCAAGGCTTGAGGTTTCTCTGGGGCTGAGCCATTCGTTTTGCCTGTATATCCAATGGTGATGTCGCCCTTTAAAAAAGATGGAAGTTTAAAAGAGTGGCAGTGTTTGTGAGCACACAAGCAGAACACCTTCCCCACTGTCGTACGGCTCAGGAACAGAGGACTCAAATGCAAGACCTGACACAGTGGGTTCAAACTCAAAGTTCCTTTAATACAGTCCAGGGTCAAACACCAAAAATCCAGCAGAAGCAGAGGTATCCAAAACAGAGGCAAAGACAGGTCCAAATTCAGGCTGAGGTCAAAAACACTAGAAAGCTAAGTAGACAAAGGCTGGAACGCTAGGCTCAAAGAACAACGACGAACTGGCAAGGGGAAGCTGCATCAGTAAGTATTAAATAGTCTAACAAAAGAGGAGTACAAACACCAGGTGATTGTCATTAGGTTGTGGCAGATCCTGATTGCAGGGAGGAAGTGAAGCTGCCTAAAACAAGTTCAGGAAATGGTTACAAAATAAAACAGGAAGTGAAAAGAATAGGTAACACAAGTAATACAAGAAACGCATCTAATCAGGACTGCCCCTGACACCCACAGGACCTGCCTGTGCATACTGGCTTCCAGCTAGGTGCTTGACTGGCTGCTGAGCTGAACAAAGTTTTTCTTTATTCATGTAAGGAAAAGAATACCAACTGAAACCATGTTAAATCACAAGGCCAAGCAGCTGGTAAACAACACATTCTCAAACGTGCACTCACAAACTTACTTTTCCAGCTCAATGAGCAATCAGTTGTGCCACAGAGGGACAAGTGAAAATATTTGGGGAGAAAATGAAATTAAAATTTTATGGGTCAGCCGTCTTTAAAAGACTATTCAAAAAAAGCGGGCTGAGATGGCGTGGGACAGGTTTCAGATATGCACAGCGATGCTGTTCTTGTAAGTATGCAACCCTCACCAAAGGGCAAGCAGATAACTCTCCAGCAGCTTTGTATTGTGACTATACATCGCTGCAATCCATCTACTTCCCTTGGACAGGACTATCTGCAACTATTTTGCTGTGTTATAGAAGAGGCCCACTTTCTGTTATCCTAACTGTATTTACCCATCAGAACCTGTTAAGCCTTAGGGTTTAAAGAACATTGACAGACTTGTGATAGGAAATTATACTAAATGTTAGATTAAATAAAAAAAATAAAATTTGATTCTTTCCGGCCATGGCCTTCATTGTGCTTTCTGTATGCAGGTGATGGAGAATCAATCCAATTGCAGACAAGATTTAATAATCTTTGAGAGTCTTAAACTACCCCTTATCAGTACAAACAGAAATGCATTCAGCAGTAACAGTGAATAATCATGATTGGGAACAACTATTTTTTAATGAGTTTCATAAAAATGAACAATGTTGTAGTGATTGGTTATGTCACCCCAGAATGAGAGAAGATTCTGGCATTCTCAGTTGGGCCTTTCTGTGAGGAGTATGCAAGTTTTCCTTTGCATGTGTGGGTTATCAACAGGTATCTCCAACAATGTTCATAAATTATTAATGCAAATATATAGGTGAGTATAAACTGATCCTAAAAGTGAATGTGAGCAACAACTGCTAGCAAACTTCGACGTGATCTCATCGGCAAAATGACTTTCCTGAGACTGCAGGTAGTGCTGTGGATAATCAACTCAAGAACTTCTAGCCATAGCAAGAATGACAGATTCAGCTCATAGTGTCATTACACATACAAAACAACTGAATAAAATAGTATAGATGGACATAAGCTTTTTTGTGCAGCAGTTTAAATCAGTTTAGAATAAATAAATATATTTTAAAAAGCCATTTATTGATGGCGTAACTACTTAACTGCTGGAGGGTTGTGGAAACTGCTTGGCCTATGCAATATCACAGACTTTAAAGAAAAGAGCCTGTGTTGGGGTTTTTTATATAAATGCTTTGCTGTAAAAAATACTCATTTTTTTCAGGCTTTAATAATAATCAAAAATAATTTTTTTAATTGTATGATATTTCACTAAATTCTCACCATAGATGCCACAAAACTACAATTTATGAGATCAACTATCCAAAATGATAAACTACTAAAAGATCCTTTTCTAGAGGAAGAGAGTTTTAAGTATTTGCACAACATGTTGGATACAGTTCTGTATCATGCTATCAAGGAATGTACAACTGAACAATGAAGCTGTGCCTCACTCATACTGCCGAATCACAGCTTCGGCTCAAGCCTTAACTTGACTCCCATCTTTATAGTGCCTGACAAGGAAATAGAAGTAAATGGCCACAAAACCAAACGGTGTTGACCATGTCTGGATATTGTGTCCTTATTGTAGAACAGTCTCCTCTGAATATTCTATCTTTATGAGTTATGACGAAAACAACGCGCTTCATTTTTTTTCAAAGAGTTGATGTTAGAATGTCAAATGGGGACAAATCTGCTTTTTAGGTTGTATAGTTGAGGACAGAATAGGAGACAAAAGCATGTGCAAGTGAGCAGATGGAGAAGGGTACAGGTTGTGCACTGGCCAGGTCTGGGGCAGTTGGTTTGGTGAGCAGGGAGTGAAGAGAGGTAGGGAGGGGAATGGAATATGGGTATAGGGTTAGCCTGTTTGTGAAGAGAAGGTAAGCCATAGGAGAAAGTAAAGAAAAAGCTGACAGAAGCTGGGAGTAAAAGGTCTAAACTAGTAAAAAAGACAAAGGAAGGAGAGCAAGCAAGAAGATAAATGAAGAGTCGCAAAACAAACAAAAGCAAGAGTAAAAATAAAAAAATACAGAGAAAAATAGCTCATGAGATGGGAATGAGACGAGCAATTGGTCAGAGTTAGGTCATATTTTGACTGTTCTCCACTGCAGCTATGTTTCAGCACAGATAGCCCCATACATCCATTAGTTAGACTAATTCCCATCGCCATCTGCTGTGTAATTTCAAAAGCACCTCTGGTGTAAGAAAGTCGGTTCACAAAATTGAGGAGAGGGATGTTGGTTTGGAAAATATGAGATACCATTGCTTAATTGAAGCAGCTAATGTTTCCATAACTCAACAATGGTAGTCCCAGAGGTAATCAGGTGGAGTACATGCGAGTACAGTTCTCTCTTGTGATTATTAGTACCTACTTTACCACGTTGATGTATTATTCCTCAAAATTGAGACCAATTTATGAGGAGCTACTATTTAATATAAAAGATTTTTCCCCATATTATGAAGAGACAAAAAGTAGAAAATGATGCTGTTCTTACCTTCATAAGCTACTTTAAATCCATGAGCACTTACGGCAAAGTCACTGGTAAGCCTCAGTGAAAATATAGAGCCAGAACTGGTAACAGGCGAGGGGATGGTAAATCCTGTTAACCTGCAGATAAGGGTAACAGATTTCAGAACTGAATTAATGCTTTCATTCATATCAGCACAAAAGGAGAGACACCATCAATCCAATTCATTTTTACACAATAAGAATGGAAAATAATAAAAATATATTATGCAAATATTTCACAACTACTTGAATGTTGGCCTTCATGCCATAATGGAGACAGGTATCATGCAACCTTCAACTGTTAAAAACCTACTAAATTTCAAATTCCCTTACATTTTGCGCTTCATGCAATTGCTTCATATGACAATATTTAATTACATGAATGGACAACCTTATCAAAAAATAATAGGGAGAGGCCAGCAGATTACATACATATGTGCCATTTCAAGATGTAAATCAGATAGGCAGATGTAAATAGGGCTAAGGGGTGCTCCAACTTGTTAAAGATAATGACTGTTGAAGGCTTCACAACATGGATTGAGCACTGCAGCATTCTGAGTCTAATGAAACAGAACTGCTCTAAGAATTGTGATACAAATTATCCACCAACAATATACTGGTTCTTTTACAATCAAAACCTCAAGCGAGAGCACAACATATTGTTCAGCAGTGTTTGAGGGCTCACAAAGCATTGTAACAGACTGATTCATTACTGCATTTCAAATGAGACACAGATCCAAACAGATCCATTTACTTTCACGATGTCGTAAACAAGATGTGTTGCTGACCAGTCCTCAGTGGCAAGTTGCTGATGTTCTATCGACCTTCCTGTGCTGTAAGCCAGGCAGCAGAGCATGAACAAAACTCGCATGCAACGGAAAATGTGTTTTTATTGCTTGCTCATTCTATGTTACTTCTTATTGGTAGTTTTGAAGCCATTTGTGTGACTGAACCTTTAATTGTTAGTAAGTCAGGTAAATAGTCTCTACAGCAGGTTAAAGGTGGAAAACACAGAACCCCCAAGTGGCAGGAAAGGAGAGGGTGTTACAGCTTCAATAGAGTTTCCAATTAAATGACTGAACTGTGCAGTAAATAATGACCCTTTTGCAGGTACAGTACAGCATGACACTGTTAGGAGTCAGTTGTGATGTAATTCTAAATACAGGGATCATTGTTTGAATTTTACCCTCCAGGAGATGCCATCACTAAATACATCTGCACGAATTGTAAAAGCAACAGCAGTTTGACTCAAAAGATTTTGTAAAATAAGAGTAACAAGTGCCATCAACATCATATACAAGTAGAGCAAGTCATAAGCTCTCTTATTTCTTTCTTCCGATTACATTTTCTGACATACTGTATAGCTAATATAATAATATTTAGTTTAATATATTTTACATTTTTGCAGATCCCAAATCTTGCATGCGCATCATGCATAAAAGAAAAAACAAATATTGCAACATTCTACTCTGGAATCACTCAGATGGCAATGTATGTAGTGACAAAAATATTTAACAGTAAAGTTTATCTGAAAATGTAAAATGTAAATCGGCGACTTTAATAATGAGAATGATTGTTTAAGTACGAGTAGGCCAAGATGGGCACTGTATCGTCGATAATCAAGTTTTCTGTAGGTGCATTGTTACAACTGTCATCGTAGAAACAATAAATCGTATTTTCAGCATATTAAATATACTTAGAAGCTGATATTGATGCATGAGAAATTGCCATGTTATAAGTCAACCAAAAATGTCACTACGAGTTTAGAAACAGCAGCTGTTTGGACAGCTATAGTGTTCCCCGTTTATGCATTACCATAAAAACAGTGGCAAAAAATGCTTATTTGTTTTGGAACAGAGGGGCAATAATTGCTTTGGCAAATGCAGCTTTTACTTCTACCTAAACACAGTACATCAGCCCTGAAGGTAGCTGTCAGACATTTCCACCACCTGATTAGTGTGTCAAGGTAGCAGTATGTCCCACAGAGAAAGAGAGTGTGAGTGAGAGAGAGACAGAGAGAGAGAGAGAGAGAGAGAGAGAGAGAGAGAGAGAGAGAGAGAGAGAGAAGAGGGACTGAATGATGTACCTCGATTTGTCTACAATTCTGTCTGTCCAACTCCATCTGTCCTTCCCTCTGGCCTGCAAAACCTCTGTAGCTCTCACTCATCATTCCTTATTGTGGATGTTTTTAATTGACTCTTCCCTTTCTTTTCATACTGACTGACTGCATATTTGTGTTTAGGTGTGTTCATATAAAAATGTCTCCATCATCTAGACACACAGACACACACATAGGCTCAAAAAGTAGGTGAACTACAAAACTGACCAAGAGACCCTGACAGAAACAACTGCTTACCAAATAAAAAAGTTATTTGCTTAATCACACAGTCTACTCTTTATGAACAGGGTCCAGAGATGTGCAACATCAGGACACTGGAGGGTTCCTGTAGGTTCCAGGGTGTGGTCTTTAGTAAGGCCAGCTGCTTTACTGCTGGAGTTAGCTCCTATTGCAGTTTTTTCTGCTGCTTTAGATGGGTTAGTGTGGCCACCAAAATTATTGTTTGTTGGCATGTGTCAAAAGCCCCTTTCACATGTGTTGTAGCAAATCAGCAAAATCAGCCGTTATTACTACCAAGCCTTTCAGCCTTAAAAGACGTGTGAATACTGTAATTTACGTGACAAGTCTTTTACTTGACTTTAACACCTCTTATATATGGTATACCAAAGTTGTGAGTATTAATGACCCAAAAATCTGCCCTAACATTTATCTCCCATGCATGCAGTTTATCCTTGGTGAGCTGGAGCTGATCCCTCTTTGAGGCACAATTTCTGCATTGAAGAGATGAGCATTTATTTTTTCTTAAGAAACAACTTTTAGTTGCTTTTCACAAGGTCTAAATTTACACCTACCTGGAAAATTATCTGTAAATGCATGGACTTGTGTATATATGGGTTGATATAAGATGCATTCTTTTTAGTTAATCTGACAGGAGACATTTCTACAGAAAGATGATCCATGTTGTAGTTCACTAAATGCAAGCAAGAAGATGGGGACAAGCATCAGTTTCAGTTCAAGCAGAGGAAGAGGGGGTGATCTTGTCATTTGGAATGGCTTTAAAACTGATAATTCTGAATATGTGACAGACATATTAAAACCTGTTGAAATTAATTTACACATCTAATCATTTAAAGAGCAAAAAGGCTACATTTGTCCCCATTGGGCCTTTTTTTGCTTCAGTTCTATATTAAATTGTGATGCACCAACAGCAAAAGCACTATTAGTAGAGATGCATTAGATTAATTAAGAGGTCAATAATTTTGACTGTTTTACATTTAACATTTTTAAGTCACCTAATGACAATTATGAAGAACGTAGAAAACTGCCACATAAAACATATCAACCCCACTTTGAAAAATAAACAAGTACTAACAGTAATGATGATTCACTGGGGATTTTCCTCTAAAGAGCTTTTGGTCAGATTGATGATAACTAACATTGTGTCTACTTGTAAGTCACTTTGGATAAAAGTGTCTGCTCAATGCATAAACATACTAAACTATATATATATTAAGCCTTAGTTTTTTGCTCTCTTTTTGTGTTTGTAAGTTTTGTTTTTGTGTGTGTGGCATTTTCCTTTAAAACTAAAAAAATTTACATAGTTACGCAGTAATTTGAAGATTAGTTGAGCACTTGGCTAATCATTCAAAACTGTAAAATGTCACTATTTTGCATGTGTAGTAAAATGACAAGGCAAGAATAACATATTTACAAAAACTGAATGGCACTGCTTAAAATAACGCAATTTCCAAATCTATGCATTTATCACAACAATTATACATGTCTCTTTAACCCCAGTAGTTAAAAGTTAACCATGATGAAAACATAATTTATGCATGGAAACAGGGAAATAATAGGCATCATCATGCCAGCACTCTTCTATATGGCTAGCCTTAGCATATAATATCAGCAGAATAATGAGGACTCAGGCAGGCATTCTCAGCATGCAGAACTCAAGATAATGGGGAAACTTCACTGTGCAAAGACAATTCATAGATCAATGGAGAGACATGCAAATCTGGACCATCATTGAAATGTCTATACTTATTCATAAATTACCATTATGTTTGCTATGTTATTTTCTGCATTGATCCCTTCATTGTTCAAGTATTAATACATTAAAGGTCCCTTTAATCTTCTTTAAAGTTTTCATTTACAAATACCCTAAAAGAGCAGAGGAAAAAGCTTGCCTGTCATTATGTTCACAATTTTATTCATTCCAATTGAAATGACACCCAAGCAAACAACACAGCAGTAAATATTCAGAGAAAGGAAAAAGCAGAAATAATTTCAGACATCATTTGGGAATAAGCATCTTTCCAAACAGGCTGCTGAAGAGTAGGATAGAATAGTAGTGTGTCCTGGATCCTGGAAGTTTAACAGAAGGTACAGAAAAAAATTAAGTCAGAAAACTATTTTTTCTCAATACCAGTGGTTTTGGTTTTAGAGAGAGCTAATTACCTCAGAGCATGAAGTCCACTGCTATTTACAAAAGAAAGAATAAATACTTGGCATATTTTCATTTGCTGGCAAGATACCAAAAAGTGGAATGTTCTGAGAAAATTCCAGTCATGCAGAAAAACCCCCAAAAACAAGTGCTTTGAGAACAAAAAAGTATATATAGCTACTTTCCAAGTTCATGTTTTACTAATTCAGCCACCATCATTTCCAAACCATAAGCCACTACATTTTTAACACTTTGAACACAGCAGCTTAAATGACAATGTGGTTTAATCATGGATTCTACAGGCTAAAGAGTTTCATGGATCCAAAACATTTAGCCTGACCACATCTGACTAATGAATTGATCAAAGGGGTTGGGGGGAAAAAGCATTAATGAAAGCGTTTGATTAGGTTTAAAATCTTTTTGTGTAAAATCATGCTACAACGACACCTGTATTTTTTGTGGCATCTATCTATCTATCTATCTATCTATCTATCTATCTATCTATCTATCTATCTATCTATCTATCTATCTATAGAGAGAGAGATAACTTTTTAAGGATATGGCTTATTAAGGTTTTTTAAGGTGTGCTAAAATAGTCTGAAAATTACAGTACATTATCTGTTTAAAATCCTCTATTTCCCCCGAAAATAAAAACCTTTTGGAAAAGAAAAGAAAAAAAAATTGAATAGAATCAAGAAAAATGTATGTCAAAAGCAAAAGACCTCATAAGCTAGATAACAGAAAATGGGCTTTAGGGCATTGACTGAAGTAAAGCAAGCCATAGAATCAACCTTTCAACTATATAACTGTTATTCAATTTATCACAGTTATCTTTTCAAACGGGCATCCAATATAATTGCAGACATGACAAGTTCAAGTTCTTATGAAAAAAATATGTCTATACAATAGTACATTTAGTGTTGGCAAGTTTAATTCTAAACTGGATGTGTTTCATTTTTAAACAAACACATTTAATTCTATGAAAAAATATATGTAATGTATACAAGTTTCTTAATTCATTAGGTAAATGCTTTTATCTAAAATGAACATTTAACCTTTTTCTAATTAAACTTAATGTTTGAGGTGGATTTAGGTTTCCAACTAATTTAAACAAAACCAGGTGGAATAATAATTTAGCATTTTTATCTTAATCGAATATGTATTTTTAGGCCACACACGTGTGAACCTTTACCAAGAAGACGGCATTTTAACTTCTAATAATTACCCAGTGGAAAACAAATAGATTTTTTTCACCAAGTAAAAGTTCCAGAGAGTGCATTTAATAAATTAAAAGTGAGCTTAACGATAGCACTTTTAAAATCAAAGGACTATTTTCCTCACAGTCTTCGTGCCTTTTTTTGTAGCTGCCATCTGTTCAGCTTTCAGTTCATCAGCGGAAAACCGGCTTGCTCTGCATGCATGGCCTTTAAAATCGAGCTGCTGATTGCCGGGATTGAACACACCTGGTGGAGCGCTCAAGGCTCGCGCGTGTGCGGGCCGTCCGCGGCCACGTGCAGGATGGCACGCAGTCGCAGCGAAAACGTCGTCATCACAGGACGTCGTATCATCATAATGTGTATCAGATGATGTCATTTGTACTGTGTATCTGTAAATTGTTAACATATCCCTCTATCAAGTGTCTGTACAAATGTTATTGAAACTCAGTCATCAAGTCCCTTAAAAACACAGATTTCAGTTTAATTGAATCAAATCATTGACCAATATCAAGTGATCTGTAATTCATGTGTAATTAGGTTAAAAGACAAAAAAGGTATTTCAGCGGCTGATTAATTTTTATTCTAAATTGATTTAGGTTACATCGCATAGCGCATTTAAGACGTAAGGTTGCCAAAACTCTGACTCAGTCAGCAACCAGTCCGGGATTAAAAATGCTGAACAACTTAAAAGTCAAACGACTGATCAACGCACACTGTATCATTCAACCGAACCCAGAAGGAATTCTTACCAATTGCCAAGATCTCATCGCAAAGTGTTTTTTCCCCTTTATTTGTTGGAGACACCATTAGTACATACACAATATACTTCACAAGATAAATCCTAAATATACACCTTTAAACACCCTATTTAAATCCATGGGTCTTTTTTCTCCAGGCAGGTAACCCAAACAGAGCCAGGACATATAAGACGGAGGTTATACCTTCAAATGGCTTTAGAATATTACATTTTTAAGTGTGTTTGTTGGGGTTTTTTTTCCATTGTTGTTATTTTGTTTTTGTGTAGTTGTTTTTTTTCTCTTCAGGTGAGGAAAATGCCACTGAGTTCATCTGTAAGCAAGTTCATTCGTTTGTTCAAATAAAGTTTGTGCATTATGTTTGCTTGTTTTTTATTGAAAGCAGAATTGACGGTATTTGCAGAAAAACTACCCTGTCATTTTGTTTGCATATTTAATCATCAATTATAAATCAGTTTAATTTTTTAGGAATGTGTTATACACACGGTCTTTTGATTGTATCATGTGGAGTAAACCAGCAGCTTTACAAACCTTTTATTAGCCTTGAAACAGCATTATGCAACACAGTCTTTAAGTATCTGAAGTGATTCCCCAGCTAAAGTATTAACGGTGAGTTAGGTCTTCAGCTGTTTCTCTTCATTGATTCTCCCAGCTATTTATCTTCTGTTGTATTGGCTTGTGACCTCAGTCTACTTCAACAGAAGTTTAGCTATGTAAATGGACCAAGAAAACTCCTTCACCGCTGATAGTCCTGAGTGTCTCAGTAAAATTTTGGAGCACACCTTCACCTCTAAAGTGCATGCTTGTGAGTTTGAGAGGATAATCAGACAAGAAGATGTCGTGAAAAAAAAAATGCTTTGAAGGGTCTGAGATCTCAGTCAGTTCTCACATAATGCACAGAACACTTATCTATGAACAGCAGGTGTTGAGCACTTTGGTTTGAAAAGAAAAACATTAAACTTTTGTGGATTCTTCGGTTCAAAGTCAAAGAGAGAATGTCCGGATGATTTTTGATGCAGGATTTGTTTGAGAAACTAGAAATGATTTCCCACAGAATGCTGTAGTGGACATAAATCCATCCATCCATCCATTATCAATGCCGCTTATTCCCTGTTGGGGTCGCGGGGGGAACTGGAGCCTATCCCAGTGGTCAACGGGCGAGAGGCAGGGTACACCCTGGACAGTCCGCCAGTCCATCGCAGGGCCACACACAGGACATACAAGGACAAACAACCACTCACACTCACATTCACTCCTAAGGGCAATTTCCCCAATCTCCAATCAACCTAACATGCAGGTTTTTGGACTGTGGGAGGAAGCCGGAGAACCCGGAGAGAACCCACGCAGACACAGGGAGAACATGCAAACTCCACCCAGAAGGGCCCTGGTTCCCCCGGGATTCAAACCCAGAACCCTCTTGCTGGTAGGCGACAGTGCTAACCACCACACCACCGCGCCGCCCATTAGTGGACATAAATGTATACACAAATCCAGAAGTCATTTGTTGAGCACGGATTTATATATTTTAAGTTTTTTAAAATCATTATTACTTGTATTATGGTCATGTGTATACCATAAACATCTAAGATAGAATGTGAAACTCTCTCAGTGGCTATCATTGCAAGGGCAGCATACGAATGACCCCAGTGCTAGAATGTAAGACTTTTGTCAAAATCCAGAGCCTTTACTCTCAAAAAGGAAAAGCACCAAATTATATCGTTACTGTTCAAAGGCTCACTGGGGTGGTACCTACAAGGTGCTGCTTGTACGTTTATTGCAAGTTTATTTGTACAGCACATTTCATGGGAACATACATGTACCTTTCAGGGCCTCTTAAAGTACATATCACATAATATTTGTCTTAATATGTGTCAGTAATAAGCCATAAGGGGTACATAAATCAAGAAAGTTCCTCAGGAGATAATATACTCTTATTACGCCACTATTTTTAACAGTTTGGTTGTGTGCTTGTTCAGTGACTAAAGCTAATCAGTAGAAATCTTTGTATCTGATGCTCATTTTTCTCTCCACTTCTGTGTCCTCCTGTGAAGTATTTGAATAAAAGACTGCCACTACAGAGCTGACCCATGCATCAGTGAAGCCATCGAAGCATGCTTCAAAAACACACATTCAATAAAAGTGTAGTGAATGTTGCTCATATTGCCCCAACTGATGGCTGTCTTTGCTTTGGAATCAAAAGACATGATGGTTTTAAACGCGCCTCATAAAGAAAGCCCCTCAATAGTTGGACACATTTATGTGCCTCGTCAGTAAAGTCACAATATTTCTTGACTGTTTCTGGCACTTGTGTAAGCTGTATTATCCTAAATCAGAGCAGAAATTAGCTCTTCAGATCGCGAGGAAAAATCTTTTCTTTAATCGTCGACAATTCAGTTTCACACAAAATTGAGACATATAACAGCTGTCATTCTACACTCACACCACCCGCCTAACTTGCCTGACACTTCCCTTACAAGAATAAATAGTGTTTGACGTGTGCACATTAAAGATGACCTTTCCATCAGAAGTGAACACTGCAGTCTCTCCCGCCTCACATCTTTCCATCCCCATCTCCCAGGCTTAAAACACCAGGCGCAAGCAGATTCAGGGCTGCTTCCTTACCTTGTTCTGAAGTTAGCCGGGTGTGGATGCCCATCATACAAAGATAAAAAGTCATATTCCTCCTCCACAGCAAAAGACTGAAAAACTATATGAATCCTGTTCCCCTCCTCGGCAACAATCACCCAGGTACAGTTTGCTCCATTTGGATATCCGTACGGAAACCCCGGGCTTTCTATTGTCCCATTCCTCCCTTTTAATGTTCCTCCACAAGTATGGATAAAACCTGAAGAGAGAGAGAGAGACAGCAAACATTAAGACACAACACACTGTACATAATGCACAACATATGTCTGTGTATGGGATACGACAACATACTTCATTTTGAAAAATATTGTGTGGTGCAAACATTTGAGCAGCCATACATAAAATGAATAGAATCTTGAACAGTCCTGTGCTAATTCTTCAACTGTGTGCAACCATGTAAAGTTCAAGCTCAATTTTCTTTCAAAGTGAGAACTAATTAATTGCTAAATCCACATTGCTGTCAGCTGGCAGAAGTTATGAGGGAAGTCTGGCAACCAGCTGACAACGTAAATGGATTTCGATTTACATTTTTTGTTCCCTTTTGAATTAACAGGAAATGACAGAACACCTGCTGTTGTAGTGATGGGAGAAACATGCAAAATTATTTATTAATGCAAGTTATAAAAACTGAAAAAGATCCCTCTCTTTTCCTTTTATGTTTCATGAAACAAAAAAGCTTGCGATGTATTGTATCATCTGTTGTTTTTTGTTTGTTGTTTTTTTGTCAGAAAGCCCAAAAGTCTTCTAATCTCTATCAACCATTGGCCTACAGAAAATATTTGTAAGGATGTCATTGCTTAACAAACTGTTGTGGCATGATGTAAAAAAAAAAAGTTAGAGTAAAATAACACTTCCCTTCCCACTTCCACTTCCAGTTTAACGCAGTACTTATACTAACAATACATTAATATGCTCCCACACACATCACTTTTCAGTGCAGAAATTATGTTTTTTTCTATATGAGACTATCTCGCATGTTGTCTAATGAAATGCAAGCTTAATTGAGATGCATGGTTTATCCTACACGGTTTGCTCCAAGTGTAATTAGTTTTTCACACTTGGTAGGTAAAGGATGTTTTGCATAAAGCTGGCCAAACTCTGTTTTATTGAGTGGTGGGGATGTGGCTCAGGGATGCAATTCAGATGACTCCAAAGATGTTTGAATTTCTGTCTAAATTAAAATAAAGCAAACATGCTTTATTGTAAGATTATGTGGAAAAAGCCTCCAAAAGTTAAGCGCCAAGATAAACTGACATGTTCCTACTTACATCAATATTTTGAAAAAGCATCTTTCTTATTTTTAAATATATTGTCCCTATATAATCGTCCATCCAATACACTAGTCCTGACATAACAGAGCTCACGTTCTGTAGCATGCAGTCAAAAAACTTGGCTAAATTTCCATGGGAAAAACAGGGAATTTACAATTCTACATCTGATGTATTTTCTGGTCATACACTGCTGTTCTGGGATAAATTCTCTTCAAGGGCTGCTGCATGTCTAAGTTGCAATTATTTCCACCACTACAGAGCAAACAGGGTAATCATGGTAAATTTGCACCATTGATGCACCGCCTACAGGGTCAACACGATCCAACCTGTGACACACTGCATTATGGTTGCATTCAAGTGCTCTCTGCAATATTGTAATTATATGAGCAAGCCTCATCAATCACAGGCTGCAAGTGGAAAAAAGTGATTTTCTGAGGACATGTCCAAAACTGCAGTTTGACAGCATGGCATTTGTGTTTTAAGGTGACTTCCTTTGGATCAAGGAAAAACAATTCCATTTCAATGGAAATTCCATGGTAATTATTTTTTATTAATATTTAACCTACACTTAATGACAAAACTGTAGCTTAAAACAGTGTCAACAAATTATGTTATTGCCATATGCCTATGTTTTCAGCTTAACCATACTGATCTGGAAATGAAAAAAGTCTTTCCTTTTGCCAACATGCCCAGCAAACCAGTTAATTTTCTTTATTGCATGGGCTCAATCTAATTTATAAACCAGTTAGAATTTATTTATATAATATAAAAAATTTTGTGCAAACTGAATAGCACGACTTTTGATTAACACATTGAAAATGAGTTTCTCATCTAGCCATGCCCGTCCCATCTACCAGCTCATAACAAGATCAAATTGTATCATGCAGTTTCAATAAATTGATGAAAAATATATTAACCCCCCGAAAAAGGAAAAGAAAACTCAATACAGGGGACACATTTTGATGGTGTAAACTGTTTAAATTTGGTTTGAGACATCACAAACAGGTTTAAAAACAAGTTGTTTTTTTCATTTTACAATCATTAAAGGGGATTTTGGACCAACATTTAATTGTTCTAATGTATGAACAGAACAAAGCAATATTATTTGTAGTTTTCTAATACACAAAACGTCTAATTCCACTTACTTTTGTCAACGGGTCATAAGGTTAGAAACTTGGAAACTGCTCCAGTTCTAATTCAAATGATGGAACCTAATTTGCAAGATTTCCCCTTGATGCAAAGTAAGAAAGAAACAGACAAACTGAAAAATACAACTACACATTTAAAAACAAACAATAAGATATCAGTTTCTTTATAACCCTAATAAGACTGGTCTCAGCCCTAACACTGCTAAAAGTTGAGTGCATCTAATAAATTACATGGTGATGCTAAATCCCTCAAGTTTTCCTCTGAATTTTGCACAGAATGGCTATTTCGGACACAGTCTGTTGGAGTTAGTCATGTTGGATGTCATATAGCTGAAGTGATCCTTGTAAAAATTACAAACCAGCTGCTTGACACTTGAACCATTTACACAATGTACAGGGTAAAAGTCAAGAATTGCTTGGTTTTAGATGAGATTTTTCTGTATAGCTCTCATGTTATAAGATTATTGATCACCATAACACCTACACAACTCCGATCCATACTGGCATTTAGGACAGTACTTTGTACTTTTTAAAATGACTCATTATGAAATTATAAAAGGTACTGCCCCTCCAAGGAGATAATAAGCATGTGAGTGCTTCCACATCACAGCAAGGGTAGAGTACATTCTCAGGTCTGTCACTTACCAAGTCAGACAGTCATCGAATGGAGTTGAGGTGGAAGATTCTGTGTGATTCTGCTGTTAGGCAGCAGTCTCGGCGTGAAAAAGATTAATTGTCTCCCTTTACTTTTTTGCTTTTAAAAGCGAATCATGATAAGATTCATCATACATTATTTTGACACTGCAACCATCACAACAAAGATGACTTGCACTGCTTCAGTTACAAAATCATACTATGGCCCCATTTCCTCAAAATGGTCTTTTTTTAACTCAAACCTGACAGTCAGGGGCACTATTTTTACTCTTCACAGGCAGATACTCTCACAGTCACAAGATCTCTCTTATTCTTTAAAGCTAAATCTAGTCCAATCCTTTTTGCATGATTAAATGCCACATGGACACTTTTTTAGGGAGAAAGACATCATAAATGTTCTGTGTTAAGTACATAAAATATGACACATTTAAAAAACATTTATTGTAATACAGTTTGAATAATCTGCTTAGCAATGGTAGGATGGCTTACTATTCTGATATCCAAAAAATGATAGGAGAAGTGCTCTCTGGTAAGCTTCAACCACCTTTTTCTCCCTCAGACCTTTGTATTCCTCTCATCTTTCATCATCTCTCTCTCAGTCTCACAGCTGTCTCACATCAGCTACATTTCTCACTTCTTAACCTCTGTCTATCTCGCTCAGCCTTCCCTGCACTGCAGCCATGCACCCTCCTTCTCCTCCTCCAAATTCCCCATCTTTTACATGATCAGTTTTTTTTCTCAGCAATTCATCATGAATTAGAATCCACCTTTTTCAATGCTGTGAATCATTCAAGCTTCTAATATGTTAAGCACTATCAGCTCCATAAAAGCTGCATCTGTAAAAAGAACGCTGTAAACATTCATCCTATTCCTTCAAAGGGAAAATGTGAAGATATAACATGTACACTTGTACGGAGGGGGAGAATATGCCTTAAATTAATTTATCACATAGATCCTCACTATGCCTTCTTTGAATTCCACTGTCACTAATCAGTTGCCCGCTCTGACCTCTATCATCACTTCAGTCGTGAAACATAGTCCCAGGAGTCTTCTCTGACCCAATGTTAGTGCCACGCAGCAACACTGTCCATAAATTGTAATGAGAAACCAAATTAACAACATGCTGTGATTGCACAGTGGGGGGAATGCAGTTCAGAGAAATAAATCGGTATTATAACAAAAAAAGGCGGCTAGTCTGCTAGACAGACATCTCAAGAGTGGTCCCAGCTGTTCTGCAAATACATCCATTCAGCTCCAGCCATTTAGATACACACAGAAGTACATTTTTATTTGTCATTTTCTGATAACAGACCAGTGTGCACAACACAGACAGAAAATGGCAGTCACCCACTCTGGCGAGCTCTTGTAGGGTCTTTATTGATCTGCCTTTGCATACATGTTTATAGGTATATTCCTGCATGCTGGTGACCTCGCTGACAGGGTCAGAAACTTCTATTGCAGCAGGTGACACAAAAGTAATTTATGTACGTTTGGTAAGTTCATTTTCTGCTGTGAATATGGAGATGTGAGACAAACTACTGAAGCGGCAGGAGGATGGAGCATAAGATAGATTTTTTTAAAACAATATGTTTTTTTCATGATATATGCAAGGTTCATACAAATTTTTCACCAAATACATCAGCTACTTAAAGTTTACTGCAAGCAGATGAGAAAAAATGGAGGAATATCTTTACAAAAAAGGGTAGTTGCTGTCTAAGCCTGCAAACTGCAAATATGTACTTGTAAATTTGTATTGGTTTATACAGTTGTAACTGCCGGATGCAGCAGAAAAGGAGGGCAGGTAATATGAATTTGAATAAATAATGTTTTTATATTGAGTATGAATGACATTTGAATTCTTACTTGAAATGTATTTGCTTAGAAAAAAAGTTACAGTTTAACCAACTCCAATCAGGTATTTGCTTCAGGAAAAACTGCTGTAAAGACCAATGTTACCCATACAATGACATAGTTGAATTTGAATGAAAGACATCAACACTTGGTTTTAGAACATTTATTCTATTCCATTTGCTTTATGGTCCTTGAGGTGCATTAATCCTATCAAATGTCAGTATTTATTTTTAATCGATTGGCTCTTGTCTGGTTTATGTTGCAGCTTGTGCAAGACGATACATTTGATTTAATCTAGCAAAATCTCGAGACTTACAGCAATCAGTGTGATTGGGAAATTAAACGTTTTGCTGTCTCATTTAGGGAATGAAATATACTTGCAATTAAAGAAATGAAGCCACATTCCATTTGGAAGAACTTGTTGTAAACTTTTAAAGTAATTGTAGAAAACTAAGATATTACCCTGAGTTGCTTTAATATTGACATGTTAGTGTTGGCTGTTTGGCGAGTCAGTGACATGTCAAACATCATCACAATGTGCTGGTATACAAAAAACAGAGGGACACCCACTGCTGGGATATTTCCTAGGAATAGTTTTGTGTGGTTAGCTGTAAATGGGCTGCACCTTTAAAGACCCATTGTGCAAAATTGCAGATGTTTAGAAATACATGTTCTAACATAAACAGAATTTTTGAAAATATGCATCTAAGCATGTGGTTATCTGCTTTTTCTACATAAATTCATGCTGTTTGTATATCTTTCAAGCTCTATTAGCCCCCCATCAAGAAAAGCAACTGAGCTTTTACTGAGCGTTTGCTATGTTTTCAATATTGTTTCACAGTTGATTGTGGTATTTTGTCCTTTGGCTTCCATGAATAGCTTTGTAAAATAAGTTTTTCAATCTGTAAAGCTTTTAGACTTTTATTTATTTTGGAACAAAGATGATGATTTGAAATAACTATGTCTGCCTGTTCAGTCCAATCATCAGTTACTGTGGAAAGGGATGTAGATCGTGCATAAATATACATAGAAGGTAAATTAAGTGAGTACAAAATTACACAAATAACTAAACGAGAATGAAGAACTACAGGCTTTAAACGTGATAAGTTTTTAGATAAGAACTTCTTGCGCCACGTGTCAAACTGATGCTTGAGTGGTGCTTTGTCCTTATCTTTGGCTGTGTCTTGCCTCAGACAAATCAAAAGCCTAACAAGTTTGTACAGTGAGGCGGCTGTGTTTTCTTCTTGTTTTTGGGATGTTTTAATTCTTTCCGCTTGATATCTCATTTCCTCCTGACTGACATTGGAGTGTGTTTATGGTGTAAGCTCAAGGACCCCTCACACTCCAGATGGCATTTCATTAACGTTTATCATGAGGGCCTATCACAACCACTGAGGTAGACGACTGCTCACTCCTAGCCACCCAGTTAAAGTGAAAAAGGTGCCTGCATTGATTTGCACCTGACCTTAAAGGTGAGTCAATATCGAGATATCCATCAGCAAAGCCCAGTTAGAGAGTACTGTTACAGAGTCGTGACTGTAAAGATAGAGCTCTTACTAAGCAAAACAAAGGTCAAATCACATCCTGGTGGGCTTCCTTTGCTGCAAAGCTTCTGTTTGATCATTGTGTCCACACTTTTGCAGAACTAAAAAAAAATTAGGAACAATGGAGTTCCAGTCTTTTCGGTGCTGATTTATCCGTTCAATCTTCCAGAGAATAGTTCAAAGCAGCTCTGGGGAATTTTTGACATGTTAACAATTCTATGAGCTGGAAGTTTTTTTTATTTTTAGTTTCTTAAGAGTTCATAAATGGAAAGGGGACATTGAAATGACAGCTTATATTTTCAGAGTAGATAACCTTTTATCAGAACGAATGAAGAAAAGAACAAACTTTCATTGTTTGTTTCCTGTCATTCTGTCACATCATGAATCCTATGATTTTGCCCCTTCTTATATCGGAGCTACTGTCATGTTGTACTTAGAAGTTATATTTAGAGGCAGTTGTGTTGTTTTTTTACAAATCCAAGAATTTTTATATCTTAGATCTCTGACAAACTGCGCTCTGAACCACCACCTGGACATGAATGGGGATGGAGGAGAAATTTATTCCTTATCACCACAACCAGGAACAGAACAGCTATGACTGCAAGGACCGTGACAACAATCTCAGTAGACAGAAATTTTAAACTGATGTTTCCATTGAAAAGGATTTTATCTGCATGGCTCTGGTGCACCCATACAATTCGGACTGATAGAAAGTGCATAATCGCAGCACCTCACTACGCTTGTCTGCATGCTTGATGAAAGGGAAATATGCTCCATACAATAAAAACAGAAAAAAGGCCATCTAGCGAATGACTATTACCTCATGAGTGTGTCAGTGCAATTCGGGAAAGGGCTTTGAAATATTCCATTTGGTGGTTTTAAATTGCAAACCACAGAGGTGAGAAATACTAAAATTAAATATATTGTAACGCTTAAACACAGCCAGCAAATACACAAAAACACACACCGAACACTCACCACTTTACAAGGAAATAACAGGGGCTGTAATAACTATATCCTAAAGTCAGTGTGAAAGTCAGTGTGCTGCTGGTGCTTTGGCCACCCTCCCACAGACATAGTGTTTTAGGACCAGACACCAATGCCACCTCAAAGTGCTACTGAGCCATATTAGACCTGATGCCAGACCACCACTGTGAGAGTTTCTGTACAACACAAAACTCTGAGCCAACAACACATCTAATAGAATCCTTGTCTCTCTAGCCTCCAATCCCCCAAACAAACAAAAATGTCAAACACTCTTTCCCTGAAAAGGAGAAAAAGAAAAGAATCGCTGAACAAAAATCAGTGCTCCGTAACTTAAGTCAACAGCAACTTTCTCCCCAGTTTTTTGCTCTGAAAGTAAACATCTTACTCCATTTAAAAGCCTGTTCATGTATTGAGGGATTGTGGACTTGCTCTGCACTTCCTTCAGCTAGTTTGAAATGCACACAGGTTTACACACAACTTTTGGTAATGTTTAGTTTTATATTTTCTCCGTAATTTGTGAGACTATTTCGAAACAACATACTATCCCTCCAGGAAAGGAAAGTAATTGTAGCAGCAGTTTATTCTGGCAGATTTTGATCGTGGCATGCAAAGAAAAAGTAACAGCTGCTGCAGATTTTCCACTTTTCCACCTGCAGGCAATAATTACCAGGAAAACCTTTTGAAATGTTGCAGTTTGTGTATAGACACACACACGCATATACATATATAGATGTGTGTGTGTTTGTGTGGTGTGTACTTTGGATCTGTCACACTTTCTGGTTTAACTAGATTTAACGATAACAACTTCAACATGAATAGCTTACTAACTGTACGTGATGACTAGTGGTGATTCCATCCACATTATGGCCCTAAAGCAACCAGTGTGTAGCAGAATTTTTCTCACACATCTTTCGGTATCAAACATGGTTCAAGAATAGCAACATCTGCTAATTTTTACCGGGAAAAATGTCCTATGTCATATGTACAAAAGGATAATGGCAATTTTTAAAAAGTATGGTGTTTTTAATCTTTAATTTGGTACTTTCAAGTGGGGTTGCCAGTAGATTTCAATATCTTTATTTACACCTAATTCAGTGTCAATCAGCCCATTTTCTCTATTTCTTACAAAAATGTGTGACTTTGAGGACACAGTCACTTTCATCTATTCTCATCTGAATTGACTTAAAAATACATAATTTTAAAAGTTAATTTGAATTAGAAGTACCTAAGACCTTATTCTCAAACACACACTCAGAGAACAATATGTATAAAGATTTAGGCTGTTTTAAAAGCATAGCACTCTATGACTAGCATCCTTGCCTGATGTTCAACCAAGTTAAATTTTTTAACAGTATTCTTCTGTCTTCTAAAGATATCAACAACAATCAAGCATTAATCAGCACGGGTCGATCAAACCTTTGTCATTACCATCAAAGGATCTAACCAACAAAATGTAATGGTCTCTTCAGTCTGAAAAGAAATAGTTCTCTTTTGCTATTTCAGAAAGGCAGAGAGAATGTCCTCATCCCAACACAGTGGCATCCTCCACCATGCAGCACAAGTACGTTAAAGCAACTCCTTCTTTTGCTTTAAAGTATTCAAAAGCCTTGGAGGCATCTTGTTAGCAGCACAGACATTAAATAATCTTCGCACAGACCACATTTGTCACAGAGGAGAAATACCCTCACTCCAACATTTCTTCTCATTTTCAACATAAAATTGAATCCCTCAAATGTGTGACCTGATGGCAAAGAAAAACAGCTTCCAAAATCCTCAAATCAATCAGAAAAAATTGCACAGAAACTGCGAATCATAACACATAACATACTCATACACACACATTATGTGTTGAACTGTGATGTTTTTTTACCGTAATTGATGCTCGGGCGGCTCTACTTTGCAACCAAGCCTGCAGGTGTAAAATTGCCATGACACATCTTTGCAGAGTGCTGTGAGACACAACTGATTGGAGTTGGATTCGCACTATTTTTGAGTGCCATGCAGATATCTGTTTATGTATTCATTATCAAAATCAGTCCTATTTTCAAACATAAAATAAATAATTTCTCTGCCAAAGTTATAACCCATTGTAGACAAAACACTGTAAGGAGTGAAATCTGCCAAGATTTAGCCAAATGGGTAAACAAACATCTTTAAGAAATGCAGCACCAACAGTCAAGCCAAAAATGTGCACAGGAGGACCTGAATTCCCATTAATATTTGCACTAAAACTGTTGCTGCCTCCTTAATATTGATGGTATTAGTATTGATGGTTTAATAATGATAATTGATCATTTTTGTTAGACCTTTAAATGTAGTGTTGGATAACTGGGACCTTTGTTACAAAGTGTACAACCTATGTACAGCAAGTCCTTTTACTTTCTATGAATTTTCTTGACACATTTTGAAAAATACAAATAAGCTGCTGTGGAGGAAAATTAATCATGGTACATGGTTTTTCATGCTTACAGGTTGTGCATTCATCCATCTTTTGCTACATCACTTAGTCTTAATAGGTTCACGGGGGCCGGGAGCTCATTGGGAAAAAGGCGGGCTACACCCTGGACAGATCTCAAGTCCATCACAGGGCCACACAGAGATAAATAAACACACACACACAGTCATGTTCACTCCTTCAAGCTTTTAACAACGGGCAGGTTTTTATACTTTAGGAGGAAGCTGGAGTACCAGAGAGAGGCCATACAAGCACAGGGAGAACAGGCAAACTTAACACAGAAAGGGCCCCAGTCCCTTGAGAATCACACAGGAACCGTCTTGCTGTAAAGGGAAAATGCTAACCACTAGCCGCTTACAGGTTATAACAATAACCACTCTGAATATACAACCATAGCTCCAAAGGGGTTTGGACACTTCATTAAATATAAAATGGCATAAATTGATGCAATGATCTGCAAAACTAATAAATTACCTTTAATTCAATATAGCACATCAAAAATATATCAAATATCAAAAGTGAGAAATGATCACTTTTCAAGAAAAATATTAAAGACAATTAAACTTATCTTGGATTTGATGTCTGCAATATGCCTCAAGTAAGTTTGAACAAGGCTCATTTCTCTTAACGTCATAATGTTTGTGACTTCTAGATTAAAATTGATGGCAACTTTCCAGATGCCAATTCTAAAAGAACTAATAGATTATTAGGCCATCTAAGAATGAAGTTTTCTGACCAAGTACCAAAAGCAATTAGGATAGTCCCTCTCCTGCTTAACCAAAAGAAACCAGGTTCCCCAAATTCCATTAAAACAAACATGTAATACCTATTTTTGCCCATGTAACTTACACACATTTCCAGATTTTCTAAATCATTTGATGGCATTACTCTTGATTATGCAAACTCATAATAGTCTTTCCAAGTAAGTCACAGGATACTATGCTAAAACTTCTAACGTATTTGCAAATCCATTTTTCACAGAACCCCTGTCCATTTGGACCAAACGTATCTGTTTTGGAAATAACATTTTTGCACTATGTCTCATGTTCAATATTTGATGTTATTGAAGCAAAGTTATACAGGCTTCAAGTGGCATGTGAGACAAATGTATTCAGAGAAAGGGTTGCTTTGGGACCATAATATGTCTTCTATATCAATATGAATTTATTTTTTTCTCCTGTATGGAAAAACGAAAAATGTGTTCTTGTATGCTAATATTTCTCTGGGTGTTCAAGAGAGCTTAATATCTTCAAAAATGGCACCTGGGTATCAGGAGAGCTTTAGTCAGAGAAATAGAATCTTTAGTCATGACTCTGGAAACTGTCTCTTGAAAACCTGTTACATTTAATCTCAACAAATGGTAAACCATAGCCACCTTACACGAAAAATGACTCAACCAGAACCAGCAAAATACATTTTGCCTTCAGGGAGGACTGCCGGCAACATGAGCTTGGCTTAGACCAAAGTTCAGGAGCAGCTGGACAGTGAGTGAGTTGAGCTATGCTTTGGTATACAACAGGGAATGTCCATCAAGATTTGGACAATGAGCTAAATATCAGAAATGCAAAGTAAAAGGGCTGCAAATGATGTTCCTAGACTATTTATCCTTGAGAAGAGGTTGGTGTTCTTTTCAGTTCCAGCCAGACTGTTGTGGCTATCCCTCCACTGTTTTTTCTGTCTCTGTTCTTCCTTTACTTTTGTGGCGATCGGGAACCTTGGAGACATGGGGATAATGCCCTGCATTCCTTGTAGATAGAGAATAATTACACTGACAAATTGTAATCCTGATTAGCCCCAGTAGCCTTTCCAGTCTGTTTACGTAATCACAGCGAGATAAAGTCTTCATCAAGGGCTCAGTGGCCAGATTACGCTGTGTTCAGAACCCACCTGATTACCAGCAATTAGTGACTCTCCAGCACACTTTTTTTTTTAGAACGTACCCTCCCAAAATAATGAAGCTTTGAAAATTCAAGTGTCATTATAAGAAACAGCAGTGATGGGAGACAGCAGCTGGATGTTTTTCACCCACTGCTATCTGTTGTGTATCAGCCACCATGACAGTACAGGAAACAGGGCTGTGCGTTCTGTATGTTCTCTCCACTGGAGTTGATGTTCAGCTCTTCCTGCTCCCTGAATAAATTATTTCATCTGTACAAAGCATATTTAATCCATTAAGCTTAATGTAAAGTTAAACAGCATCCATCTCTTTTAGAAGCGTGGTAACTGAAAGGGACTGATGCAGAAAGCCTGTTCCCTCTCTGTCCAGAGGCCTGTGTCATGAGGCTGCTGCACTTGCAGCGAATTGACTGTCTCATTATTGTAAACTTGATTGATTGTCCTACAATCAATAAATGCAGTATCACTGTCATAGGAACAAAGCATTAATGCAGCTTTTAAACTCCAGAGGAAATGCTCCCTGTCGAGGTATTCTTTACTTTCAATTAAAGACCCAGGATCTGCACCCTGGCTCCACAGCAGTGCATAAACAGTACCATATCATGCTAAGCGCAACACTTATGTACTGTTGCATTCATTACGAAACCCAGAAACTGGGTCGAACTGATTTTCACTCCATGGTGTGTGCGTTATTCAAAGAATAATTGTGACTGTGATAGCTTTGCGAAGAAGGAATTTGACTGATTTATCATGATTGTTACCGTTTAATTTTCAGTTCCTGAAAATAGCTGCAGAAACAGTGTTGTATAAGCACTGCTCAATGGGCATCTGGTTTTTTTCACATTGGCATCATTATTTTTCCTGGAAAAGTGAGTCACAGACCAGTCCCTGCCAATATCTTTTCGTATCTGCAAACATGGTGTCAACTGTCTGAGAGGAGGCACAACAGCTGTTCTACGGATCTCCAACCTCACTATTTCCTCTGCTGTTTTCCAAAAAGGGAACCCTCGCCTCCGTCTAGTCCATCCACCTCCTTCTCCTCCCGCCTCCACTCGACAATTCCCGGCTGCCTGCCCCCCTAATAAGGAACAGAACTAGAAGGATTGGCAGTGGCGTCAAGGTTTGACATTGCCTCAGTGTGGGTGGTGATGAAACAGCACTGTGCCCGACTCTGCCCGACTCCACTCGTTCGTCGGTTCGTGGTCGGTGCTGCTCTGCTGCACATCCATCCCCAACAGACAGAGGCGAGATTTACTCACAGGAGATGGGGGGGTTAGGGGGATCTGCATGTAAATTGATTTCTGTGCTCATATCGAGAAACACGTAGAAACATTCAACAGATAAGTGGCTGCTCTCTCCGTTTTGCGCGCACGTGCGCAAACACGCACACACCAATTTAACGGGCTGTGGCGTTTTCCCTTATTTTCTTTGGGTGTACTTTTTGTCGGAAATAAGAATTTAGAACGTGTACCCATTACACGCCAACGAACGGGGGCTAATCATGCAGGCTGTCGCTGTAACGTGTCACTGAACGGACACGGCAAGGGAATACGAAATTGTTTTGTTTGCTTTCAGCGCGCACCGGACATCAGTGAAGCAGGCTGTAATAGTGGTGAGGGGAATAAGCAATCACTGCTTTTTATTATTTTAATAGAAGACACAATCCCTGGAATCAAATGACCAGGGTTTATTTAAGAGCACACAAGGGGTTAGATAGTTGAGCAGAGAACCAAGATATTTTTGATATTCCTGAACTGGGATCAGTCTAAATATGTTTTTTAGATGGTATTACATAAATGTCATATAACGGAATTTTCTACGGTGAATAAATGTAATAGATTTATATGATTCAATAAAATGATTATGTCACCAGCCTTTGCCAGTATTCAAACGGAAGAGGCAGCTGGGAGGCAGCCACTGGAATACTAAGAAGCCCACCTTACACCTGCCCACATAGACAAGTCCGATAAACCTCAGCCTCCAAATTGGTTCCACTTATTGCCTCTGCTCCTGCATGGTTTCAGTGTCGTGTCTAATGAGAAATTGGCCTCACACAAATCCTACATCTATACTTTAAAACTCGGCCCCGGAAAAGAGATGGCTTTATCCTCATTAGATTCGGAATCGAAACATCCCACAGGAAATCTGCAGTGCATGCACTTGCGCTTCAACAATTCACTAGTTAGCCTACTAAGCAAAGCAGCTCACGTAGGCTATTAGAAGAACCGTAGGCTGCTGCAAGAATATCTATTGAGCGACTCAGTCAAAGCCTGCATTGAGCGCAAGACAGCGTCCCTTAAAACTCTAGGCAGAAAGCCGCGGTAGCCTCATTTGCGCAAGTCTATAACGTTAAGGCTTTTTGATATCTGGCGTGCACACATATACTTGCACACTCACGCACACACACACGCACACAACCACTGGGGCAAATCGAGCACACAGGAAAATACTGAGAATTGCTGCAGTGGCTCGTACCTTTCACACAAGTGAACATCAGTGAAAAGATGAGATTCCAAAAAACAATTCCCGTCCTAATCCTCATCGTTTTGGCATGAACAAAGTCTCCCCTGCCACATCTAACGCATCTCCTGTTGAAAACGTCCCGTAGTTCAATAGATCCTTCGTAGTATCCGTCTTTGTAAATCCCCTTCATGTTCTCAACTAAAACATGTAGAGCCTAAATTCTCTATCTGTCGACTTGAAGTGGCTTCCCTTCTCAGAGGAGAAACAAACAGAGCCTCCCGCCGTGCTTATGTCAGCTGATAGAAGAGAAGTGAGCGAGACTGGATTTTAGGAGAGGACCACAGCAACCTGGACGAGGGCTCAACCATCTCTGCTGAGAGGGGCATCAAGTGTGAGGATGACTGTCAGATCGCTCCTGCATCCGCTGTTCAACATCTTCCCGAATAAATCGTCTGAGGACGGAGAGGAGTCTAGCCTCCAGTTTGTAGGCTACCTTTATCGATTCGCAATCGAACCTCACAGAGTGAGAGAGAGAAAGAGAGAGAGAGTAAAAAGATGATGGAGGCGGGGGCGAGGGGTAAGACGAGGGAGAGCGTCCTGTGGATGAGTTGTCTGATGTGTGGATTGCGAATGAAGTAGGAACAGCGAGGTGTGGGTGGCAAAGAAGCAGAGAGGTGGGGGACTCAAATTCACTAAGACTGTCAGTCTTGAGAAGGAAAAAAAAGAATTCCCTGTGTATCAGGAGAGGAACGAGACGGGGGAGTTAGATGAGACTTAGAAAGGCAGCATTCCGTTCTGAAAGCTGATGAAAGAAATCAGCTTGGTTGGCAACCCCACCATAACTCTGATTTTCATTTTGAAGATCGAGTAGATCCGTTATTGGGAGTGATGGGGCTGGGCAATTTGCAATGCAAAGATGGAATGATGACGGCGCAAAGCTGCAGTGGGGCTCTTCTGCCATCTAGCTTCGGAAAAGTCGCCGACCTTTGCTTTAAAGCGGGGTGGAGAAAGTGGAACTGGGGAGGCGAGAGGATCTGGATGCTCAACACCTTTCGGACCTTGAACAGCGGTTCGTTCGAATAGCTGTTGAAGATCTCGAAGTTACTTCAAGTCTTTGTCTCCGGGCTATTTGCATTGTTATAAAAGTTTATCAAAGATAGAATTTTTTCCACGTGAGAATTGCTGGATATGGATTCAGCCTCAAAATCAAATTAGGTTTAAATGTATACCGTTGGGCTACGGGCATTAGGTTTGGGATAAACATTGCCCTGCAAATAAATGTGAACTAAATAATCTTCACAGTATTCAACAACCTGATCTGTTGACAATTATGAGCATCAAGTTAGGAATGGTAATTCATGCGGAGACCTAATAAATGAATTCGAGGTTGAGAAAAAGCTGTAACCTCAGCTTTTCACCAAGAGAGCTGTCCATGGTGCTGAAGCCAAAGCCCGTGTGCTCTTCATTTAGTCTGGAAATGCACATCGTTTAAAATGTTGACTGATGCACTAGTCAGCAATTAATAAGTAACACTGTATACTATACTATTCACATTATTCTATTAGTTTTTTTCTAGTTGTGGAAATAAAACAGTAGCTGACAACAAAATGGAAAAAAGAACAAGAAAAATTGTTCTTCGCTCTAAAAACATTAAAGGGCATCTTTCTCATCCATCAGTTCTATTTTTCTATTTCCAGGTCTAGCTTGTTAAATAGACTAAATCCTCCACCCACATTGCTCCTGTCCCTTTAGAGCATACACAGAGGAAAACAGCATGATGCTGACCTAATCTAATCTGATTGTAAAGCAGAGGGCAAAGGTATAGTTGTCCTTTGATAAGATATTCAGAAGATTGAATCCGACGACTCACGTAAAAGTGGGCATGTAAACCTGGGGCGCAGTAACTATAAAGCTTGTATGTCACTTATTTCATTTTTACATTGTTTTATACTGCATCTACATCGGTGGAACATGCTGGCTTGCTGTTAACAGGGTGATGATAATGTATCATTGTTCCAGTACATTCTGATTCACTGCCACATGAGCGATGCATTTGTTTACTCACTTTAAAGTTGTTCATCACAATGGTTTATACGGCAGAGGCAAACCAATGAGTATCTGCCAGTGTGAGGTGGAAGGTCTCTTATTCCCTCCTGACATCAGAATTCTTCAAGTGTCCACTGGCCCACTGGAAGCTGTTGTCTTGGATTGAGGAACCAGGCAGCCTGTCTTTACTAGTGTATTGAACTGATGGGCCCGGGAGAGCGGGCTTTGGTCATATTGATGGTTCTCGCTAACTGTTGTTTGACAAGGAATGACACTGTCTCCTCTTTCCCCTCCCTTTTGTTTTGTGTTGTAATGAGTGAATGTTCTGTACTCAAAGAAAGTATTATTATGTTATATGTTACATACAAAAAATATTGCCAAATGTGCTGCTCAGGCTTCCTTGTGTGAAAGCATGGTTGGACATCCTATGACCGGATGAGCATTTGTGCAAATATTTGCACTCTGAAGATCATGCGAGAAGGGAATTAACCTGTTTAATGTGCCATTGAATAATAACCACTGTTTCTACTGAAGCAGACCCATTCAGCTATCCAACTAGAAAACCCACCAAACTTGCTGAACAACCAGTCAAACTGCTACATTTTCTGCTCTAACTGATTACCCTTTGGGGATGTGCTTGTATGTCCACGCAGTATACTCTTATTTGTGGAGACCATGTGTGAGGACTGGTACCATGGAAAGTTTCCATGAGACAAAGGTCTTTTGTGTATTTAAACAGCGGCGATATTTGCTCTACAAATGTCTTTGTGTGTATGACAATTATATGCATGTAAAATATGCATGAGGACATGCACACATGTCAGATTGGGTCTGTGTATCCAACACTTCTGCCCCACAGTGTATGCCTGTTTTCATTTACATTGCAAGTGCTCACATAGTCATATATGCTGTGACATTGACATCTAAGTGAAAATCTTCATGTTTGGGTTTCATTTAGTTCATGTTTGTGTGTTTTTAGTACTGGAGCAAAGTGCAGCTGGTAGGGTATTGACAGAGTAAGTGCTGGGTTTGGATTAACTGGCTTGACTCCCCCCTGAGGAATGTCTCTCATACTGGCCTCACACATGCACGCACAAAAATGCACACACACACACTATCACTACTATTACTACTAATCCACTGATGGGCTCTGCTGCTCCATTGCTCCTGCTCTGCTACATACAGCACCCAAGGGGGGAAGCAAAATATGGGGCCAGGTGAAAGGAGCAAAAGGCAAGATCTGTGCAGGATACGGGGGGGGGGGGGGGGGGGGTGAAATCAGTTTCAGTGTAAGAGCAATGATTAGCATTTAGCGTGTGTAAAATCTATTTCAGATAAAAAATTTGTATTTATGAATCCAATCAAATGTCCATTAAGTGTTGATGATTTTTCCATTCTTGTAAGTACAAGAAGCCACAATGGCATAATGTATGACAATTCCTTGTCTCTATTGTTTGGAGACAAATGTTTAATCAAGTCATTATGAAACAGAAAATGCTAATAACAAGGACTGGAATTGAAAGGACATTTTCCTTGGTACAAAATAGGTGTTTCCTAGGTTCAATGTAGCCCGTAATCTGTTGGAAAGTCAAACGGGAGGTAACTCATTTTCAACTTGTACCTATAATTTCAGAAGTCAAAGAGTAAAACAAGTTTCGTTTTTTTCCCGCATACTTTATAAAGACTACTTTTTATGCAATATCACTGGCTATTGCTGCCAATCATAAACGGTGATAGGCTTTGGCTGGTTTGGCTACTTAGAGGTTGATTATCTCAGAGCTGTAACTGCCTCTGCTCCTTCTCTGAGTAAGGCATGTTAGTGTAGTAGTTATAATAGTCTGATGTAGTGTACAAATCAATAAATTTTTTAAATCTAGTTTTTGGCAAGTAAGGGTTCACCTTGGAACCTAAAATGAAAATAACCATAAAAAACAAACAACTTCTGAGACACGAGCTGCCCGTTTCAGTGTTCTTGTACAGCCAACATGCCAAATGTTGTATTTGGAGAAAAAAAAACTTTCATAGCCACAAGCTGCTAGTATACATTTAATAAGGTTTTTATGATTTATATTCCTAGCAACTGGAAATGGGTTTCGTGCAACTCCCATTTTTAAAAGAAATTTGTGCTACTTATCATAATCCTGTGCAAATATGACATTGTGACTCTTAAAGAACCTGTTTTGTCTTGTATGGTAGACCCTGCAATTAAACAAAAGCACACCTTCACGCCCCATCATGTAGCACATTACATGGTAACCCTGACAGAAATTTGCATTGACACTTTTGCTAACATGCCTTGCAAGATTATCATCAGCACAGTGTAAGCTCTCTTTCTTGCTCAGGGCAACACTCGAAGCGATGATTCATGGTAAATTGTTCAGTCTGAATAAATATGAATAAAAAGTGACATCAAAAACATCAAACCCATTTTTGATCCATTTTTAGTCTCAGACAAGCATCATGAAATATGCATTACACAATATTTTGTCTTTCTCCCATGTGACATGCTTCTCACACATGAATATTTCCTTTCTGTTTATAAAAAATGCCACCTTTACCTTGTTATTAAATGCAAACTTCCCACGGTGCACGGTGTGTCCCTCATTAGAGTTATACAGGTTTCTGTAAATCCCAGCTGACTGAGCCTGCACATATGCTTTGTTCACACTTCTGACATTAAACATTCTACATGCTTTTATCTTCGAAGGGAAAGTCTGAAATAGTAGGACAAGAGAGGTGGAGAGAACAGGAGATGAGGGAATAAGGAGTTGAGAGAAAACAAGGGTTATGGGAATAGATTGAGGGATGGTGGCAAACATAAAGGCGGAGACAGAAAACAGATGTGTACTGAACTGACAGAGGGAGAGAAAGGGAAGGGCAAACAGGGCAGAGTGAGGATAAATCAAGGTTGTCAGCATTAAAAAACAGCAAATGCCAAATATTATAATAAACGGATGAAAAGAAATGTGAAGCACATAAGCAAGAGTAACCCAAAAAGCTAGATGAATCTAACCCACCAACAATTAAGTGTCTTTACGGAAAAGAGCAATTATTTTGAATAGCACCAGAATTTTAGCATCTTTGGGTATTCCAAATATTGCTCTGTTCTTCCATTCAGTATGAAAGAGTATCAGTTTTGGGGCTATTTTTGTTTATATATACAGTACAGATCAACAAGACCGAAAATTTTAATCCTATTTAAAACTGCTAAAAAGAAACCTAAAGTGACACGACTGCAGTTTAAAGAACTTCAAAGATGGTCTCATCATGTATTGAAATGTAGAATTAATAGACTGGTGATACATACACTTAATCATATGAATAAAAGATCAAAGGCAAAAATTGCTGATTGAGGGAGTGGAGGAGGCAGTAAGCAAATGCTGGCTTTTTTATTCAGTCCACAGAGGGGAGAAATAAGTTAAATGCTTTTTTGGGGAGGAAGAAATGTGTTTCATTGTAAGCCTGGACTAGACACTTCGAAAAACGCTGGCAGTATTAAGAATGCAGTGGGGTTATTTAGTGAGAGCTTCTCGGTTAGTCCACAGCATAATCTTATATTCATGATGGCCATGGCTAATCATACTGTGAAATACCAGACATATCTACTGACTGAGCATTGCTATGCTTAAATAACACCTTAAAAGCTGTGCTTTTGAGTAAAAAACGGAAATAAAATTATGCACTGAGTATATGCATTAGTTTGTTTTTGATGCATTTGTTCTTTATTACCCCATGTTATACAAGGAGAAGGAGTTATAGAGGAGAACATCGGCCAGTCTGAAAAATGGTTGGAGAAATGTTAAAAAAGACATGGGCACTCAAAAAAGAGATAAAAGAACGGGATGGATGAATAAATCATCCTTTTAAGGTACAATTTTTCAGGATTTTAAATATGATGCACTGCATGCACATAAAAAGAGATGATTACTGGATACAACAAACAATATATTTACAGAGCATAGTATAAAACTGAAGTAAACAATGTCTCATCAGCAGCTTGGCAAAGTTGTGTTTCTTCCCAGCCTGTCTGAGCAGCTCAGTAACTCTAACCTAAACCCTGTGGGTCAGTAACTTGCCAGAGCCTTTGGGTCCAAGGACTTCATGTTTAAAATGATGGTTTAAGGGCATCATGTAGGGTCTGCACCTTCTCCGGAAATCTACTCTTTCCTCCACAGCTCAGTCCTTTGCTCCAGAGTTATTTCCTTAGTCCCATCCATCTTTTCTTTGATTCAAAAAGTGTGTGGTCTGAAGCAGAAAGGAAAGTAATCAATAGCTCAGGAAAATTACACCACAAAGATATATTTGTTTGCCTTCAGCAAGAAATGTGCTGTGATATTGCATCAGCTTATTGAAAACACCACCAGCAATGTTCACTATTGTTTTCATTAAATACAATTACAAGTCTACATATCCATGGGTAGCAAATTTATGTTGCACGAAATGAAGGTGCAGTTTCTTGTTCATATGGCTGTCAAGCGACTTCTGACTCTGTCTTAAAATGAAATAATCTTTGATATGGATCAGAATGCTTGCCGAGTCAGATGTTTTCAAAGATATCATTAAGATGAAGAGGTAGATTTTGGTCCATTTGAGAATTCAGCAATACATAAAACATACATTAATTACAGAGTTCAGATGTGATTTAGATTTTAATCTGAGATAACCAGAAAGTGGAAATTCTGGATGTCAGATGCTTAATGATTTGATCAGTAAGGGGGAATCAGTCATCCTGATGTTGCACCAGATGCATACATGTATATTCTACAAAAACTCAAACCTGTGAGCTGAGGCTGTCAGTATTCTTCAGCAGATTGGTTTTATGCAAATGTCAGTCAAATTCAGAACAAACTGGGACATTTAGTAGAGCCGCAAATCATCTGTGCCTGAAATCCAACAGGTGGTGGCTGCGCATTTCCCGGAGAAACAGGCAGAAAAGATTAAAAGGGACTTGAAGCCATAGAACCTTATTATATGCCTCAATGTTTTTTCTCTCTCTTCCTCCACAGAATTCCATTTCACTTCATGTATGCCCTCTACATTTGACCAAGCTGTGTTAAAAACGGGCCATGCATCTGTACATGTTTTTGTTTTAGTATGGAAATTGATGTATCATTTATTGGGTACATTTATAAAGTCCCCTAAGGTGTCTCTCTGGATCTAAAACACGATCTAAACTACCCACTTGGGGGCCAAAACATTACATAGACTTTACATATTTGATTTTTTTTTTTATCATTATACATAAAATAATAGTAAAGACCTCATCCTTCTTTTTTTTTAAACAATCAAATAACTTTTATTGAGAATGATAAATAGGTGCATTTTGATTATTAAGAAATGTAATTTAGTCAATTACATTTCAAGCCACTTAAGCTTGGTCCTCTTAAAAGTGTACATAGTCACATTTCCCTTTACTTAATTATCAAATTTGGGCAATCAAGTCCTAACCTCCAACCCCCTGGTGTGATTGCCCTTTAAAAGACCAAACAGACTTTTTGCTTGATGAGTAAATACTAAGGTTCTCCTTCACGTCTTTTTATATTAGATTGTTTCCTTAAGTATGTCAGTCGACTCGAAAGTACCACTCTATAGAACGACAACAAAGAAAAAATTCTGCATCAGTGTCCCTAAGGCTTTACGGCTCAGCTACAAAGAAACCAAATAGAAAAGGCTGTTTTTATTTCTGGAAACCAGGAGAGATTTTGAGAACTACTATATTTCTATAAGTAGATGAAATGTTACACTTGAGCATACACAGTACGGGATCCATATGTCCGTTAAACAGAGAAGTGATAAAATGGCAGCTGAAATAGTTTTTAGATTTATCTCAAAAGAAGCGGGGGAAGGTTTTTAATCTTTCTAAGTCAGCAAACTGGGAGGTGGTTTCGCAGACAAATGAGTTGAATCTAAAATCGTATGGCCATGTGACCTGGTTTGGACTGAAGTAGAGGAAAAATATTATATGAAAAATATTATATGAAATATGAAAAATCACCCACATTCAAGCTTTTTTGGCATTCTTTGACCTTCCATTTTATCCCACCAGAAGATGTTGTTTGCTCATCAACACTGGTTTGTGTTCTCCTTAAACCATTTACAAGAGTTCCTCAAAAAAGAAAGCAGGAACTCATATGTGCCTCTAACTCATCTATTTGTATAGCAACATATAATCTGTGGGGTTTTGTGGAAGCTGTTAGTTGAAATCATATATGCACTTCTTTTTTTGTTTTTACTAGGGTTTTTTGTTTGCCTGTGTATACTCAAAACTTGATGATCTTTTTTGCCTGTGATGCTCTCCTTCATTGTTAATGAATATTACCTCAAAAAGAAATAAAAGTGAGCCACTTCTTTAAACAAAGACATGGAAGACTGAATAAATCTTAGCTAATCTTCAAGTAAGTGGAAGATAAACATGTCTTTTAAAACTGTAACTGCAAAAAGTTAATTAAGTTAATTACGATGCACTACTACTATTTATATAATGGCTCAGTGTTAAATGCAGTTCTAAATTTGTCCCACATTTTCTGTTATCTCATGTACACAGTGAAATTCAACAGTCAGCAACAGTTTTTTGCCTTCGGATATTAGAATTTAAGAAGATTAACACAGATGTCCTGGCACCTTTTTAATTGTTTGTTAACAGAGATTAATTAATAAATAAATAGATAAATTACTAACCACTGTACAAAGTATAACGGAGTTTCTGCATGCTGTATTGTGGATCCTATTGTTCAGTTCTATTCTTAGTTTGAATGATTGAATTCATTTAAACAATATAACCTAAAAATTAACTGTCTTTGTCAAGTGTTCCTATGAAAAGTGTCTTTGTATGTCTAACAAAACAACCAGATGTGTACACAAATGCACACTTGAACTTTTCATCTCCTGGAGATTAAACTCACCATACATTTATCAATGGTAGTTGTGAAATACATCTCACAGCTTTTACATACCAACTTTGTGTGAACGTTGCTGCACAGAGGGAAAAGGAGGAGAAGGGAGAACTATTTTGCGCCTCTCATTCAGGGCCAAAATGGATCTACATGAAAAGAGATCCTTAGCAGATTATGCTCCCATTAGTGACACTTGAAAAGGCCCATTAGTGACACTTGAAAAGGCGTTATTGTTTTTACGCTGTAAACCAAAAAACAAAAATAGTTCATATTTTCTGGATTACTCTGAGCAGGGCAGGTCCCTTTTTATATTCTTGCAGTAGGTAAACAGAGATCTGGGGATGAATCCCTCTAGACTGAGCCTCGACTCTGGTTAAGCTTCCCCAATTCTGAACTCGTTGATGCCATTGTAGAGGCAGCAAGCGCACGCACTTTCTACAGTGATTAGTTGCTGCATTTGAAGATTAACCGAGACAAGATTACAACTGAAATCATAAGATATTGGACTAAAATGAAAGTGAAAAACGCTCCAGGTAGGAGTACTCATAGAGTCTGTAAAAACAAACTGTGGCATCGTCAAAGCATTGGTGGAACAAGCAGCAGTGGCAGCCTTTTTTGATAAAAGAAAAACATATTTATGTTCACATTATCAAAATATTACAGGTGTTATTGTTGAATTGGTTGTCAAATAGCTTCATTTGACAACATTAAACATTTCTAAATTAATTAATAGAAAATTAAGAAACATTTTTAGTAAATTTTCTTTAAATCATCTCCATTCTTTCCAGAGACTGTTGTGAGAAATGATGAGAGAACATTATATTGTTCTCCAGGCTAGGATGGGTGTGCTCTCTTATAAGGAGTGCTCACTTGTAATTTCCGGACCACTATCTGGTTAGCTCCTTGGCTAAAATGATCCAAATAGGGATATAAAAACGTATGCACAGACTGTAAAACTTTTCACAATCCTTAAACCACAAAGACATTTTCTAATATGAAAAGGAAACTAACAGACTCGACGTTGCAGCAGTTTCTGAAGAGACTGACACAGCCTTTATTGCCAAACTAGAGATTTACTGCTACACAAGAGCGTGGTTTCACCCTTGCAGGAGCAGTAGAAACACTACTCTCTTCCTCTACTCTTCTGCTCCTTCAGTTGTAGCAGCACCTTGGGAGTGCTTGAACTGTGTGAGAAAACATCCAAGTCATTCTGTCACCCATAACTTTCTCCGTTTGAGATCAATATAACATGTAAATCTTTTTTTTTTCTTTTCGTCAGATATTTTGCTGCTATTATGACATTGCTATTATTAGAGTAGAGCAACAGACTAGTAGAGCCCTTTTCAGGCAACTTTCAGACTTAAAAAGAGAGTGTGAATAAAAGCAACTTCCCTGGAAGTTCTTATGGAAGCTCTTATGTATTATTAAACTGAATATGGCAGATGCAGCAATGTATAGGGGTTTCAAGCTAGTCCTAGGGTCAAGTCACTGCCTGGGGCTGTTGGATGTATGTCTTACCCGACTCCCGCCAGCTTTCCTGTTTATCCGCTGTGTAATAAAGTGCACATAATGTGAACACATAATCTAACTAAAAACATAAGAAATAAATGACACATGATCAATATGCCCCATCTGCATGTCTCACACAGAGTCAATTCTGGTGCATAAGGGAAAAGATCGAGGAAGAGTAGAAAGAAAGAAGATGGAGGTATTGAATTGTTCTGCTAAGAGAAAGCCCTTTTCATCATTAAACTGGGATTATGCTGAAATCTGATTCCTGGGAAAATTCAGCCTATCTCAATTTGCAAATTATTAAAATAGATTACAGTACAATATGTACAGATAAATTCAGTGGTATGTTCATTTTGTGGAGTCATATGCTGTGGGTTTTATGAGTCACTATAGTGATAATACAGATCTGATACCTCTTAAAACTTGTAGGATGTATTTCGCATTTTGTTGTGAAGAGCAGAAATGGACTGAGTCATAATTTTGTAAGCTGATCCTCAGTGTTTCTATAAAACCACATTTCTAAGCTTACAATTCAGTGTTGTTACATAAGGTGTTGAAATCCTTTTAGAAATAGAAATGGCCATTGTCTCATGTTTAATTAACTTGTGTTTCATAAATTAACAGTAACACCAGCTGAGTCTTTTTTCAACCCCAAAATTAACTTCAAATGTTTATTAAATGCTTGAGCACAAAACAGAAATCCTTTTCATGAGTAAGAGAATGTCGTCAGCATATAGTGTACGACTGTCAAGATCCATCTGTTAATCTTTCTTTGATCAGAATCATCCGTGCACTGCAATGAGTAAACACCACTGAAAGCAGCAGAGTGGGTGGACTAATGCTCTTTAGGAATTAAGGGTTGGAAACACACACATACACGACCATCTTGATTCCCTTTTCCTTCCTTCAATTCTCCGTCTCCTCCATAGCTCAACAACAGAAGGCAGCTTAATGAACAAATATATATAACAGTTCCATCACTTCCAGATGTCATTTTTTTCCACTTCATTTTTCTCACCACCTTTTTCTCTTGCCTTTTCATTCTCTATCTTTCTCCAGTTATTTGGTCTCCCTCTGGTAGTACACTTCTTTCTTCCTTTTCAACTTATGTGCCATCTTTCAACTCTATTTGTTCTTTCTCCCTCCCCTCTCCCGGTCTGCAGACCAGGTAAATCCCTCTGCATCCTCCTCAGGGCAAACAAGATGACCCACTGTTTCCTAATTACCATGTCACTCTTTTTTTTCCTCCCCCACCATTATTCTGTTAGTATCTAATACATAATAATCATCGGGGTGGAAGTTAGATGCAACACTTAGTGCAGAACTAATTATGAACATGAAAGCACAACACAGTTAAATAACTGGCTTCTGAGAATTTGACCAGAATAATATAGATAATCCTAAGCATAGGTGACTGTCAGTGAATGTCAGCTCTGACTTTGTATGTGTATGAATGATATCATCCTTCATTGACTGGGTGAAATGTATTCTTTTTTTTCCCCACCAGCATTCTCCATGCCATCTAAAATGGCAGACTGCACATTATGAAATAAGTTGGATGTCGTTCGCTCATGACTCACAGCTCGCTGTAGTTTATACTGAAATACTAGTCATGCCAGTGAATAGACCGACATGCACCGTGTATCATAAAAAAAATCAGCTGAAATACAAGTCTAGGAACTAAAGGTAATGCTTCTGCAAGCAATACCTTTAATTGTCTGTGGTGCATCACCAGTGAGAAGAAATGATGAGATTTGTAGTGAAGGGAGTGTGTACTGATGGATGGCAAAATCTGTAATGGATTAAAGATTAAAAGCTATCAATACTTCATCCTCAATTGCTCACTGACCTATACCACTTGAAATTATAGGTCTCACTTTGCTGACTGCAACTGAACTGGATATACCATATATAGATAAAAGGTTGTCATGGAACCAGTCGATACAATCTTTGTTGGTATGTTAGTTCTTATCTATTTTCAAGTTCTCATTCACCTCACATCAATTTCAGAAAATGCATCTTCACTGACTATTTTCAAACAGCTAATCTTAAAATTAAAGTAATTTTAAACAGTAACGTTTCTATACAGAGTCATTTGGTTCAATCATATGGAAGTTCCTTAAATTTAATGAGATATGATCCAGTTCTTAATATTTTTTCACACACATTTTCAATTTCAATATTTATAAACACAAGCCATATTGATCAATTTGGTTGTGTTCAATTAAAGATACAGGAAATCCCAATTCACTTCATCCCTAACTTCATCCATAATTATTCACCTTGCTATACAAGACTTACACAAAAATTAAAAACAGGACCCCATGTTGCTTTTGATGTGTCTGTTGGCATGGGGGTGAGGTTTGATTGGGAGAAAAAAAACTAAAGAACTCTGTAGCTGAAACACAAAGTACACATAAACGTTAAATTGGACTGTGTGCTGATGAGTAACTGTGGTTTTCAGTGTGCGAGCACTTTGAGTGATCAACTGGTACATTTGAAACTTTGTCAGTGTTGGTCCTTAAACATGCTGTTTTTGTCCAACAATCCAGCAAAATGCTGTTTGAATGGGGTGAAGATTTTTTGCTCAACGGACTGCTGGGATGCTTTAGTTTACGCCAATGTTGATAAGGAAAGTAACTTTACGGATTATTGAAATGATCTTATAGACATATAGATTTTTCATAAACATTGGATGCCCTCTGAAACCAGGGAACACATCTTATCCCCAAAAGGAGGATTTTCTTTGATTTAAGAAGATTCTTCTTTTTTCAACTGAATTCGTTCTCTCTTGTTCTCTCTGAAGGATGTGTTTTCGAAGGTTGTTATGATAATTAAGAAATGTATCATTCATATAATTATTCATAAGGCATAACAAAGCACTAGCGCTTTAAAAGAGAAAACAAAGATATTGCTCTGCCAAACAGTTTTCAGGAAGCTTTAAAGCTTTTGATATATGCGACAGTCAGTCTTTAAAGGAATATTGTGTCAACAGCACCATGCAGCATGTCATGAATATCACTCTGAACCTTACTGTGACTACATTTACATGAATAGAGGATTAGAGTTATCTCCGGGATTGTGTTCGACAGCTTGTTAATGTTCAAGTTGTATACAGGCACCTCTGATAAACTCTGACTCGTGATGAATAGAGGAGCTTACCATATATTACTCTTAACTTGTGTTGGGCAGCGGCCACACGTATAAAGAGTAAAAAAAATGCAGAAAGGCTCCTCTGACACAGGTGAAAGACGAGATGTCCGGTGGCAGAGAACAAAAGCAGTTGTTTTGCTCTTCATGGTTATCAAAATGAATACAAAACACTATCACAGTTTGAGTTTGCACTGATGGCAAATGCCAAAGGCACATGATTTATATTTAGTATCTCTCTTTTCCAGGGACCTCAGAATCACAGTGTAAGCTTTGATAATTTAATCTCACACCCCCTGCATCACGCCACATGGAGTAGGTTCAGTGTAAATGCAACTATCGTACTCAAAGGTGTGGATTATAATTGTTTATGTCCTACTAAGCTTTTAATTACATTTTAATTACATTGCTTCTCTTCAGTCAGAGTGAGACTGACAGAGTGCAGGGCCATTTGACACTGTACATTGTCAAAACCGACATGTAAAGTGATTATTACAAAAACAGGTTATTTTTTATTGTCTAAATAAGATCAGCAATGCATTGTTGAAGCTGGGCCGGGGTTTTGTTTGCTGCTGTGCTGAGACACCGTTTATTTTTAAAACGCTCTGTGTTTAAAAGCTGAGGAAGTAATTTTCCATTCTCTTTTGATATATGTTTTCATCCAGTGGAGTTTACACGATGTCAACCCCATTTCATTTTTACTTCCCACCCAACACATACACTGGTGTTTATAAAAACGACAAATTTGTTTTTCACAAAAATCCTGTCCACAGGCACAATTTACAAAACAAAAATTAAATCAATATTTTAGTAGAAACCCATTTACACAGTTATCTCAACATATACAATTTTACATCTACATAAGACAGATCTGTTAAATAATTTGATGATCATGTTCTAAACCATATTTGACATTCCAAAGGCCCATTGTCCCCCCTTGTCAGAAGGTTCATTGAGAAAAGACTTTCCTCCAACAGCACAGGCAGTTGATCTTATTAAAAGATGAACTTATAAGATCTAGTTGATCTTATTAAAAGATCAACTAGGAAAAGGCTAGGAATCAACCACTTCAAATTTTATACACCAGCTGTGGGTGCCATCAGATCTCATCCAAAAGTAATGAAGAATAGGTCTGTTTTTAGTTGTTACACTCAGTCGGACATAGCTGTTTTTAGTATTGTTGCCACAGCAAAAGAAAAAAAATTCACCGAAAAAAGTTTAGTTCCAGAGCATTCCCTATATGGACTGTTGTCATGGAAACGGGGAAGAACTGGGATATACTTTGACATCATACGATGAAGATAACAGCACATTGTCAAATTGTCACTTCTGCCAAGCCACAGTCTCCCATCTCCCAGTCCACACCACAGCAATGTGAACTAAGTTTCTACCTTGGCAGCAATTTTCCAAAAGGATTTTATTTTGGTCCCCTAAGTGTTTGTGTGCAGATAGTTCAAAAATGCACGTTTAAAAAGCCCCTTTAGTTCAAATGTGCATGTGTGTGGAGCAGCCCCCCGTGGCACTCTGATGCTCCTTTTGTGTTCCTTTATGTTTGAGACTTTTTTTGCCTGCTAAGTTCATGTTTTTTAGTACCATCAGATTTTCCAGTCTTGTGTCATCTTTGTGTGAATATTATTTAAGATAAAGTTTTTTTAAGAAGGAGTTTCAACAGTCTTTTTGCATAGAATAACCATTGAGGAAATGATAATTCCCCTTAGAATTTTCTGCAATCCAAAAGAACAGCTTATTTCCTGTCTCCGTTCCCTGTCTGATACGCCCACCCTTTTCACTTTAACCTCGCCAATCCGTTCACTCATTTCCATTCATTTGCGGAATTTTCAGACGTTACAGTTTAACATACTTTTCCAGCATTGTTATTCAGCAATGCAGATTTAAACTCAGTGTTTTAATATTTCTTTTTCAGACTTTTTTATTTCTGCCAGCTTGTTGGAACTAAAGCAGTTTTTTTCCAACCTTCTGCCTGTGTCAGGCTTTTGGATCTCACCCAAACTGAACTTTCTGGAATGTAAAGATGAATGTTTATGTCTGTTGAAATAAAAATAGACACGGCTCTATTGTGTAGTGCCTTGTCGGAAAGCCCATTCACATATTCCTGATATATGTGTGTTTGAGGGGGTTCTGAAAAGTATGGCATAATTCTTAATTAGATTCATAAAGGCGCACATGAACAAAGATCTCTTGCTGAGGAGTTCATGATTCACAGGACAATCAGCAGCTTATGGTAAGATTAATCTGAGTGTCACAATGTGTACTTTGACAATTCAAACACTAAAGCCCTTTTCATATGAAATGTGCAGCGTTAACGCCTTCTTCGCACAGTTAAATCTGCAGCTTCAGGTCAAGAAGATCAAGACCACTTTTATGTTAACATCCCTTTATAGCATCATTCAGGCATACCTACAAGAGTGACTGAGAGAGGCACAGCGTGAGCACAATATCTGTCTTTCATGCAAGGTTGGACAGCACACAAAGTGAGGTATAATGGAAAAATCCTTGTAATGTCTTATATTTCTCTCAATAAAATGTCAGAATGTCTTTGGTGCTGTTTTTGTGTCACAGGAGCTGTTTAAAAGATTGATTTTCCATATGTTTGAGCTTGTTAAACAGGTGTTGGAATAAGTTAAATGACTCAAAAGTGTGTCTTTCTTTTGTATCCTATTGGCTCATTAAAAAAAAACTTTTGTACCCTGCTAAAAATCACTGCCTGTGTAGCTTGATATGTGTTTCCGTGTGTGTGTGTGTGTGTGTGTGTGTGTGTGTGTGTGTGTGTGTGGGGCTGTGTGGGTGTGTGTCTTGGCTCATGTATCGATAATGACCATGAATGAACCAAGTTTTAAGAATTAACTTTACAATTAATTTGTTCAACCTTTGTCAAAACCTTCTTACATCTCATAACATATGCTAAACACACACTATTGATTTTTGTTCTTGGACATGAAAAAATGTGGGGGAAAAATGTAATGGTATTACTAAGACCAAAGCAGAAACAACTCACTATTCACAATGGTGATTATCACTGTCAGTGGACCGCTTTCAAAAGTGTTAATTCTTACAGTATGCATTTCAATGCCTTTAAATTGTTGAGTAATGACACTTATAATCTACTCTACTAATATGGCAATACATTTTCTTTACCAAAGGCATTAGAAAACAATGCTGACCATCTTTCAACTTTCATGCTACAGCAGCCCTGCTCCTCTGCATCTATGCTGCAGGACGTAAAGGAGAATCTTAAAGAAAAAAAAAAGACCTCCACAGTGCTAAATGCACAGTTCATGCTTTCAACACATTCTGCTGATCCTCAAAGTACTCATCATTTGCCCTGCAGTGGCTCATTTTAGTCTCACTGGATGTGCTGCCACGAGCAGCACAGTGATCATTATACAAGTGGGTAAAATGGCACAGACACACAGACTTGTGTATAAAAGACATCTCTAGGCTTAATATAGATACAGTTGTATAGTGGTTCCATAAATCACAATAGTGAATGACAAAATAAAGTCGCCGCACCTGGTAAACAAGCAAAAGGAATGGAGCTATGGGGGCACATTAGGCTGATGAGCCCAGATGTTAAATGCTAAAAAGATTACAGTATTGTTTGAATAGAGATATTAACTTTTTTTACAGATCCAATGTTGGTGCTGTTCACAGTTGTGGCTTGAGAGATTCCAACCCCATTCTACCTCAACTAAGAAATTAAATTTTCAACGAAACACTAACGTTAAGTGTACTTTAACATTTAATAAGAGTTCTCAGGGCAGTTAAGTGTGTGACCATATTTTTTCTTTAAGCCAATATAGGGCAATCAATCAGAAACAATTGGGTGTTTTGTTTTGTTTTTGCTTTAAGCAGCTGGGAAGATAATAGAAAAAACGATCTACACTCTTGTGAATTAGCAAAAGTGCTGTAAGCGTTGAACATTAGTCAATGTGTAAATCAAGGACCTGAGTAAAGATGGTGTCATGATCCTGATGACACCATCTTTACTTACATTTAGACTGCACTGACTCTTAGGCCTATACGTGGAGATTAGAGACTTAATAATAGGAGCTGGTGTAGTCAGGGGTACACCTGTGGGACAGGGAGCACTAGCAGAATTTCAAGGTGTACTTGTCGCATTGCTCTCATACCTTGACATTGGCAGTTCCAGCCTGGGAATCTCTCAAGGCCTGCCAGACACTGCTCAGGGTTGCTGTAATTCACTTTGGAGCTAAGAGATAAAGCGCAAACACAAGTCCAATGGAAAATCCTACTCAGCTTTTTGTTTTATTTGTAGTCACAATGGAGTAGAGAAAAACACTGTTGATAGAAAAAGAACAGAAGTGTCCTCTTGTGGTATTTCTAATGCTGCATTGTCACAAAACAAGGAGGGATATGCTTATACTTAGGCATTTTAGTCCAACTCTTACTTTTGAAAGCAGCATTACATGCATCAACAAGCACACAGAGGACACTCAGTGGACTATTTAATTGTTTTTTTCCGCTTTGTGTTTCAGAGTAACTAGAACATTTTCACTGTACTGCTGCCTGAAACAGCTCTTCCCCACCTCAGCTGGTAGAAGCAGATGCATCACTGTACACAGAGAATCAGTAAAATAAATCACCACTGTAAATAGCTCCAAGACTGTGAGAGACAGATTATTACCCAGATCAAAAGAGGATTGCCATCTAACAGAAACATCGTACTTCCAATACGGCAGTTAGTCTCAGGCAGTTGAGCCTTTTGCTCAGCATAGTGTTGTAAGATAGATAAAGTCGTTGTATGCTGAGCAAATGCAGAGGAGGAGGTTTTTAAAGAAAAGTGAGTGACAGCTTTATGTAAATTTGAGCAATTTTTCACTGTTAGTTTGTAAAGTATCACCCAAGTGTCTGACGGGTCAAAAGGCATGTAAATGCAACTATTAAATGAATAAGTTATTAAATAAATAAAAATAGGTCCACTACAGGAAACATTCAACACCTACAAAGTTTCAACCAATCATTTTGTTTTGAGCACATGCAAACAAATTGGGTTTCAGAAAAAACTGTGACAATAATTTTGACAGACATCATTATGAAAGAAAATATTTCTTACATTTTCCCTCCAGCACTCACTTGGCAAGCTAGCAGCTATAACAAAACACATCATGCCTGCAGTTGCTGTCACCTGCGAGGCAGTAGCTAGACTGATGTTTGCACTGTTGGAGCACCACACACACACACTCACACACATACCAAAACTAACAAGCTCAACCAGTTCTGCATCACTGAACCACAATCGGCTAACAAGAGACTCCATCTCTTTTTTAAACCTGTTTTTGTGATGACATATATATGCAGAGTTAATGGCCAAACAATGCCGTCACTGACTTTATAATAAAATCTAGATTTTACATGCAAACATGAATACTTTGCTGTTTTTAAAGACATATAATGGACCTATCTAACAGTCCAATTAGGATAGCAGGACCATGGGTCTTTCCAGTGCCAGAATGACTCATTTTAGCTACATTCTGGTTTGTTTTTGTTAGCCTTCACAGCACAATTGAAAAATCCAGACACTGGAAGTTTTGGCCGCTCATATGCTGCAGCATATAAAAACTTTCAACATTTTAATAGCAACAAATACATAAAGTGGCAAATGTTTGATGGTTGTTTGTATCATAAACAGGATTTTACATAGATTTGTTCTTGGGTGAACACTCAAAATAGATAGGATGATGTCTATAGTTAAGGCCCTGTGGTTTGCTTACTTTATCAACAAGAGAGAATTCAACTTTGTAAACAAAAATATTTGCAAAAGAAAAAAAGAATTTGGACCCTTGGAATGACAAATTAAAAACAAGGATTTCTGTGTGGAAAGGCTTTCTGGCGATGAAGCTAGCATTTTAGGATTAATAGGGGTATCCCCACATAGTCACCTCAGCTCACCTGTGCCACATACCAGCATGCACACACATAACTAGAAGAAAAAGTTTTCCCATCATCAGGAGCCAACTGCCACTGCCTTAAGCCACCAGCACCAAGGCTGATGGTCCAAGGTTATGAAAGATTTCACAAAAAGACCCCAGTCCAAGCATGCAAATCCTCTGAGGCAGACAAGAATTTGTTAGCTAGCATGGATTGCTTAGAAGACATGTGCATCTTGAGAAACAGACCATACATACATTTGAGGCATTGATTCTGTCTCCATGGACAGACAAATTGATTGAGCTCACCCAGCTAATCTCTACCTAAGAGCACATTCAGGTACGGTACCATAAACGGCTGCATAAACCAGTGGTGACCTGTGAATATCCAAATGAGGGCCAGCACTGACAAAACCTATAAAAAGAAGCAGCTACATAAAGACACTGCGCTGTTTCTCACAAGAAAAAACAGATCTGCAGGAGCAGTAAACCATAAAATCTAAGGAACAGACCACTGCAGTGGAACAAAGCATTGTTACAACAAACTCACAACTTACTGCTGTGAATTTAACTGGCTTACAATATTTTTAAAGCACACAAAAAAATATGGTTACCACAAGCTATTTTTAGGACAGTGCAGATGTACCATGTAAATTAAATGTAATACTACTACAGGTATATAAAACTTTATCCTGAATATACAGCAACTGAAAAACGGAATGAAACCAGATTAAATAAATGGTTTCTATAAATAAGATTGAATCACTAAACATGCCCCAGCTGCATACTTTTACAGGTCAAAACCAACCTAGAAAAGTCTTCAAAATTGTATCATTTCCTTTTTATTAGGGCAGCTGTGACTTAGGAGGAGGAGCAGTGGTCTACTGATCAGAGGGTCTGGGGTTTAGCTCCATGTTACCACAGGCCACTAAACCCCAAGTTCACCATCAGTCTACTGGTGTGTGAGTGCGTATGTGAATGGATGAGAGACATGTTGCGTAAAAGCACTTTCAGAGGTCATTTGGAGTTATTTCAATGCTTTAAATTGTTATATTTAAAGTCTATATTGTCTGTCAATCTGTCATATAAAACAAAAACAGTTTTATATTACAGAGGTTGAGATTATTCAACCTTAGGGCTGTCTGCAACAGGGAGTACATTGGCTCAATTTCAAACTCCTTCAAAGTGTCTTCTGCAAAGTAAAGCAGGTAGCTGTACCACATTCAAGTTCCTACTAAAACATGGATGTCTTATTTTCACCAACTAATGTCCTGTTGCCCCATTTGGTCAATTGTAGTTTTCAGTGATTGCACTGTATCTAATTAAAATTGTGTTGAAGTAAACCAATCTAAACTATCCCAAGCTATCTAGCTCAGTCAATGCAAGTAGTGTGAACAAAGCTATCATTTTTTAATAATTGTATTCTTTATTTTTGCTTTTTTGGAAGGAAACAAAATCAGTAAACTTATCTTTAATTTCAAATATAGTGTGTGTGAACACCAAGTGTTCAGTACATGTTTGCTGATGAGGAGGGGAAACTATTTCATTCCTTGCCAGTTTTTTTTTCAATAGATATTGTACAGATTACTGATTCCATAAAAGGCACTCTGCAGTGGTTTCATTGTCCCCACTGTTGCCTGTCCACAGTGGCATCTGATCCAATAAGACAAGCAACACTGGCAGGGAGTCAAAGCCCAACCTGTCCAAACATGATAGCACTGGAACTCCATATGAGAGACAGCAGGATATATGACAGCCTGACTCCATCTTCCAATTAGGAACAATCAGATCTCATCTCAATCCTGTCTGTGAAGTCTGATCATTGTGTCAGTGGACTCTTCAGCCCCCACATGATTACAGGTGTGACCTTCGCAGCCTTTGCAGGTCTCCACCAGGAACCTATTGGCTTTTTTCACCCAAAACATAATTGCATGATTTAGCGTACAGCTCAGGTATTAATGTGGGGATCTGTGTGAGAGTAAATACTTTAGTCTCCTCAGTTTGGTCCCATAGCATTGACAATGTTGTTAGCCTGATTCTTTAGTTGGAAACATGAGAATAAACCAGAGTAGATAAAGATTAAAACGTTTACATTTATTAGGTCACAGGCAAAGTATATTGGCGCTGGGCTCTTCACAGACAAAACCTCAGCCAAGAGCCCCGAGATCTGGGTGTGATGGGCATTATCTCCTTGGCTCGGTCCGCTTCTTCAAAGAAGGACTGGACATAACCAAGTCCTCTTGGCTAGTTACCTCTGAGCCTAACAGGTCAGGTCCTAATTCATGTAGATGACATTGGAATGTGGTAACAAAAGGTTGATCTAATGCAACAGAGAGAGAAAGAGATAAAGGAGAGTCTGTGGGCACAGCCAGAGACTTAAACGCAAAAGTAAAGTTTTAAAAAGAGCAAGACAATCAGTAATTGGCACAGATCATGTTATAATATGGTAAAATTAGTCATTTTAGCCAAATTCTAACAATATCAGTACTAAAGTAAAGCATTTGACTAAACACATACTATGTACAATTTGCTCTCAACTCTCCACAGTAAAGATTACCTTAAACAGTGTTTAGGCATCTGAGGACTAAAGGATTAAACCGTTGCTGAGTGTTAGATAAAAATCATGTAGGGAAAACAACGTATCTAATGCATGCACAGTGACATCGTTCATGATGATATGACGAAATCCAAGGAAACCCATCACACCATCTCTGGCCAGCAAGAATGAAATACCACGGAAGTGCTGCAGGCTACAGCTGCTCACTGAAGTTCTTGACATTTGGACATGTTTTCCCTTGCAAACAGTCTCACTAGTAATCCAGTTTGATAAACTCTCAACTGCTTTGTGCCGCACTGACAACATAGGCACAACTTAAAATTCTCTAGAATTTACAAATGGCTCAAAAGTCCCAAGAAGACCAGTCCAGATATAAACAAAGCCTGAGGAGTTTATTTCTCATCATGCTATGCTCAAAACACAGGACATGAAATGTGACGTTGCTCAAGGCAGTGTTTTTATGCTTAAAAATCAACATACTTATAAGTTGAAAATCCAAAGGGTGTGTGAATTACTGAGAATTATATGTAGAACCATTGTTTGTGCCCTTTTGATGGGTGTCGAGTTAGTGGGCAAGAGGTCAAGCGCACTTCAACTTTATCCATATAATTGGCAGACAGGCTTTAGTTAATTGAAGTTTCATGAATGCTTACAAAAGGTCAGCAAAATGGTCCAATGTCATTAGCATTCTTTAATGCAATGGTCAGTTTGTCCTCACAGCCAACGTAAAGACGTTATTAACCTGGTCCTGCAATCGTCTGGTTATTCACAGCAGCTCTTTAAGGCAAAATATGTTAATTTATTCCCGTGGTTTGGGGAGAGTTGAAGGTGGGGAGCATGTCCAATGTTTCTGGTGTCTTGCAGTGATCAAAGCATTACACACACAGGAAGCATCCCTCCCCAGTGGATCAAGTCTTTTCACCATTGCTGTCGATGCATATGCAATCATTCCAAGACTCCCTCACTTTAAGCCTCTTATCAAGAGTTAAAGACAAAGAGAGCAGAAGGACCCAGGGTAATTTTAATAAAATGGTAGAGAAAAGGGTCTTTTCTCGTAGTCTTAATTTCTGAAATCAAGGAAAGACAGCCGAAGCAGAAGTCGAAAATCATTTTTACACCAAAGAAGAACAATAGTACAAAATCTCTATGTTCCTCAGTTGTAAAACTATGTCATTCACCTCTTCTCTGGAACTCTGGGTGTTCCAAATCAATACTCAGAGACACCTGTTTTCTGTTTTGCTTTCGATCAATGCAGAAACGCCATTGTTGTCTGTTGTCAAAAGCTACCTATAGCAATCAGAACAAGACACGGATAGAAATTGTGGTTCAACGGGTGAACAAAGTCTTAAGTCATTAAAAATTTGATTATTTACAATACAGCAAAAAGACTCTTTGTCTATTGGTAAAATTATGTGGGGAAAAACTGTCATCTGAATATCTCCTTTCCATGTGAATGGGAACCTAATGATCTGAATCTGAATAACTGAAATTCATAAACCACTGGTACTGTACTTTGCCAAAATATCTGCATACAGCACCAAATTGGCAAATGCAGCTGAAACTGCAACCTGGATCAATTGCAGAACTTTATTGGGTTTGTTGCTTACATTATCAGCCTGGAATAATAAAGAAGAAATTGTGTTTCTGTGTGCTATGAGAAAAGATGTCTGCAGATAGTTACTTATATTAAGGTGTCAATAAGATCGTAAGAGAATATGTGCTCACATGAATGATGCTAACGGTGGGTTTTAAAAGTGCTGAAGGTAGACATTTCTTGAATAAAAAAAATAGGCTGTCAGGGTTATTGATTAGAGGAGTGCAAGAAACTGAAATGAGTAGATTACAAGTCACAGACCACATCTGAAAACCTTGGCCTTTATGCTGCCTCCTACTCATCTTGAAATTGCGCTCAGCTCCAGGCTCTTTTTGGCCACCTCCTACTTGGACTGTAGTGTTCATAATAATGCCAGACAACACAGAGCCAAAGACTCCATTTTATGAAAGAAAAACAATAACAGAATATGTCACCTGAATCAGAATGATTCAAAGTGCAACCTTTTCTGGCCAATTCAAGGTATGCTAAGACAGAAGAGTCATTAGTGTTATTATGTATTGGTACATGCATAGCAGTGATTACATATATTTTCCAGCTGACAATTAGACAACTGAATGTATAAATTAGAAATAACAGACCAAATTAATTGTTTTAAACCAAGGCATTCAAACTAACCAACATGAGAGCTGCAGACTATCTGGTAGCTAGGTGTCTACTACTCAACATGTAGCTTGGACATCTGGACCCAACAACACTGTCAGAGAAGAGAAGAAAAGAAAAACATTTTGGCAGTGCATCTGTGATGGGAGTTTATGAGAGACTCAGAAGAATTTTCTCCAAACATGACATTTCTGTGTACTTCAAACCTAGGAACACCTTCAGACAGAGACTACTCCACCCCAAAGACAAGACATCCGAACACAAACTGGTATTGTGTATGCAGAAAGGTTTATTTTAGTGTGTGATGACAGACCAAATCTCAGCAGTTCACCTCAAGGATGACTTACAAACATTTAGTGGTGCACACATTTTAGACAGAAGACAGATGGCTTGAGAGAAGTGAAGTAAGAGGAGGGGGATTGAGGCACCACCATATTAGCACTTACAATCCAGGCCTCCATACAGTTAGACAATCCACAGGTGAGAATGAGCATCCACTCTCTCATATGCCAGAGGTTAAGACTGTAATGACCCTCTATGCTTACAAGCCAATAAGATCCACATTATAGTTTGGAACTGAAAAAGCCCAGTGGATGAGAGATTAAATTTATTGAAGATCAAGGAAAAAGTTCAGTTGCCTTTATTCAAGTTCTTAGGATTACCGTGACCTGGACGACTGAAAATCTACACCAGCATCTGTCTCCACTGTTCATGTTCAGAAAAAAGCTTGATGCAAAATTGTAAAACTGACAATCCTAAAGAAAATAAAGAATTGTCTTTAAACCTTTACAGATTTACAGGTCTTCTTTATCGATCGCTTTCTCATATTCGACCCAGATCATCCATTTTTTTTTATGTCTCCTGTCTCAAAGTTGGAACGACAGGTTATATTGTCCAGTGATGACTTAGGTTCATGCCATTGTAATAATGGTGAAAGCAGTGGATGCTTTTAAAACTATTGCACAGACTCATAACTATGGGTTGCAATGGTTGGTTGATTGTCAAGGTGTCTCAACTGTGATTGCAGTAAAAAAAAAATATATATATAATAAGAATTAAAAGAAATCAGGAGTGAGCCTTCTGTTTTCCATCTGGTGCTCACTGCGGTGTTTAGATTTACAGACCTGATCAGGGTGTACATTTTTTTAATTAATCTCAGAATACTGATGATTTGTACATTTTGTAGTTAAAGGAACGCTCAAACTGCTGTAATATCACCAAATTAGTACTTTTTGTACTTAGTACAGGATTTCAGTAGGAAAAAAAAAGATGGTAATTATTTGCATCAGCATCTAACCAAAGTGTGAGTAGTGATTGATTGTTTTGCTATTTTGTGTTACTCAGCACACTACGTTTTTGGCTCAACAGCCAAAACCTGACCACATACTGCATGTCCCATTTGGCTAAGCAAAAGTCTCACTGTCATTAAACTAATAAAGGTACAGGGTCCTCCCTGTGACTTTCCCTGCGACTTTGGACTCACAAACTAATGTTTGTGAGGCCAAAGTCACTCATAAAAACTGCTCTATGAAATCTTTTCTTCTGAAGTCTTTGGCATTTGGTTGGATTTACTGTCTTCTTGGGTTTCTACTTTTTGTCCTTGAAATAGCTTCACAAAACTGATGCGAAAGGTTTTATTCTGCTAAAAGAATCTTTTTGCCATGAGAGATTTATGAAAACCACAAAAAAGCCCCAAAAAAAACATTTAGACAATCTAATTTAATTCAAAGTTTAATTGTGAGTCTTTTTTGTTTGTTTCAATTAGTGACATTTTTTGGGGGGGGGTTTGCTCAGGAGCAACAATGCATAGAGTTTGAGCTGTCTTCAAAGCTTCAAGTGAATTTACATGGGGGGAAAAAAGAAAAAAAATCCAGCTCCACATGGACTGATGCTTCTAGCGGATCTCTATGATACTGAGAATCCCTTTCCCTTTGGGGATATTTTAGTCGTTAGCCTTATCTTAACTTTAAACAAGGGGAATTTAGTAGTTCTGCCTATTCAGCCTGAGAGAGGGAAGCTTCAGCTTTGTGACAAGGTGACTTCACTCACCAGAGACAGTGTCAGTAAGCCTGAGGTGCCTGGCTCATCTGGCCCACTGGAATGAAGCGACATCCTCTTCCTGCGCAGCAGATTGAGACTGAGGTATAATGGGCAGTGAAGTGGAGGGATTACAGGGCAACAGAGCCTGGCCACATCTTGCAGTGGGCATAATGAAATGTATCCACCTACCTGCCTAATTACTGCTGGAGCCTGACACCAGCAGCTGGAGTCAGGCTTCCCGTCAAATGGTGGCTTGTCCAGTGCATGCAGTTATGTCTCACTTCTGTCCTAAAAGTAATAAAAGAAAGTGAACACAGTTGATTCTGTATCAAAATGTGCACCAGGTAATATATTGCACAAATATGAACATGGTACAATAATACAGCAACTTTAAAATGACTAGATAAAAGAGCCAGGTGCCATGATGCAAAGGAAGGCTAAAAATTCCTTTGTTCAAAATGTAAGGCCCAGAAACCACAAACTGCTATACGCTATGAAAAAAACTCCCTATGTAATGAAATGTCATAATGTTGAAATCTGATGGAAACTAGAATGCATACAATAGTTCAAAGAGTACACACTGCAGCTAGAAGCAGAAAAAGCCAACTATATTTATATGAAACTATATTTTGTGAGGAGCTTTTACCCACATTGAAAGCAAAATAAATGCAGCCATCATGGTTCCAGTTACTCACCAATGAATTGCAATCTCTTTGTCACAAATGTATCAAGTGGGAAGTTCATTTGAATAATCTCACATCTGTTGAGACATTTAAAATGCTGTTGAAATATTTCACGATTTAAAAAAAAAAACATCTGAGTCATCGTATGGGTCTCCTGAATGCGTTTTGTGTTGGTGGAAAAATAGCACACAGTCCTACATTGGGCACCATTCATCTTGTCATGTTGTTCACACACTGCTGTCTTGATCTATGCTGCGAGCCAGAGGCATTAGCAACTCCTTGAACTGCTAAATGAATTGACTGATCGCAGCTGTGAGCCCTGATGACTCGCCTCTACAATTAAAACCTGCAGTGTGACACACTCTCTAGCACACAAACAAGAGTAAGCATCTGATCTGATGTACAAATTCATAGAATCATCAGACAGATGGAAATGATTGGGCAACAGCATTTTGAACTGTGCCACAAGGTAAGGGACGAAGTGAGAGTAATGCAACGAGACGTGCTAAATGAGAGCTAAAGCACCAGCAGGACACAAAGCAGGAGGGCTTGAAAGCTGGACTGTTGAGCACGAGAGGCTCTAATGCAGAGTGACACTGTGTGAACAACAGTAACTAAACCTCACATCAGTGGCAAGCCTGCTTAGAATGATCCTATCCTTTCAGACAGACTGACATGTAAAGTGACAAGCAGTTCCTGAGATTTTAATATTTTACATTGCTATTGATTTAAGGCACTGGAAAACAAATATAAAAACACTGAAACACAAAGTACTATTAAGCCCTAATTGCATCATTGTGACAAGTCTTCATTTTAATGTCTCCTAATGATGTCCATGAGGGACTAGTATTAGTGGTTAGTTTGATTAGTGGTTAGGTTTAACCTAAAAAGGCCTAAAAATTCTGCTGGTACAGACACAACAGTGCAGGTGCGGCTCATGTGATGCCTGAACTCCAGCACACTGTTTCCAACCAGACACTGGGACAATACTGCAACCATCACCACGGGACGATTGGTAGGATTGTTGTGAAAGAAACGGTTTGGGAATGGTTACAAAAAATGTACATGAGAAAAACAGTGACTTTGTAAAAAAAATCCTTTATCTTTAGCCTTGATTTAATTTCTAATCCTAACCAAGTCCGGTTACTTCCAAAACCCAACGAGGAACTGGCAAAGTGTGTTAGCGAAGTGTTGTTTTGTTGTTGATCGAAGGTGAACAAATATGTTAGTTTTAAACTCATATGATGAGCATTTGATTGATTAAAAGCACTGCACACTTCACCAACCCCCACCCCTGTTTTTCTTCTCCATGCTATACATTACAATCAGTGCTCCAAAGATCCATTAAGCCAAGAGCTGAACTGTGGGGACCGCCACAGCTCCCTTGGGGTTCTAATCCAATCCACCCTCCTAACTCCTTATTAGGATTATGTGTCATCTTCAGGGATACGTTTGAGAGTGACATGTCCATGTGACTCATATTTCACTCCTGCTGTTTGTAGCTTTGGTAATTTCATGGATGCTGTTGTGGGTTTTATGAGGAGTATGATCAAACGACCTATACAGCATGCCCATGTCTGCTGCACGATGTAGAACAAGTTGTCTTTTCACCTGAATTGTGTCATAATTTCTTTCTGAAAATTCCATATGAACTGGATGGATCAATCATAAGAAAGGTCCTATTTTTAAAATCAACAACAAAGCTAAATTAACATCTCATACAGAAAGTAACATCACAGCCTCATTAAAACTTTTGCTTGTCAAAGTGTGTTTAACAACAAAATCATTGGCAAAGTATTCACACTGGCAAGTGAGGTTGCATGGAAATGGTGGCATAAACAGTGCAAATTAATACTGACCACTGATTAATTAAATAAAAAAGAGCCCATCTCAATGTATTGTTGAGTGGAATAATTATCCCTACAGTGGGGGGAATTGGGATTTGATAGGATGGATGAAACCTTTATGAATATTGGAAAGGCTTTCTTTGACTACTCCAGGGCTTCATACATAATCAATAGATAAAAAAAATAATGAAAATACAGCAGTGGGAATGAATAGTGAGTTTCTACATCATTTGTTGCTGTCAGGGTTTGGCTACCCACACGACTTGTTCTGATGTTAGTATCTTGCTTCTGGCTTTTTCACGGAACAGCAAGAAATATGAAGACTAGTCCCACACTATTTATGTAAAAATTGACTCCCGTATCTTTGGATATTGAGCACACGAGGCAGGCCTGGCTCTTCAGTCCAGTCTCATTCAGGCCAGTGCTAACCTGACGTGTGGGAACACCCAAGGACCCAACCTGTTCACACACAATCTGCAGTGGCACAATCCCATTACTCAGCCTGTTACAGGCCCCTTTCACACTGTGCAGCACAGCACTGGATCAGTCAGTCACAGCCAGTCTTGCTGCCTCTCTGGGGAATAGACTGGCTGCTTGATTTTCCAAGGTACTCGTCTCACACTCTCCCCCTCCCTTATTCTCCATTGTCCTCCATGCTTCGTGCTCATCGTCTATCTTTCCCCAGTCTCTCTCTCTCCCTCTGCCTTGTGTCTTTCTATCTTTCTGATTCTCTCCTTCTTCCTGCTTCCAGTGCCCCTCCTCTTCAACCCACTGCATCTGCTCTCTCTCTCTCTCCTTGCCACGGTCCGGCTCTTTCTCCGAACAACAGAAAACCTTATTAAGCAGTCTGTTCATGATAGCCATGGCAAAGCTGCCAATTCACCTGCTGAGATTGCTGTAATCTCTGCCCCGTCTCCAAAACCTACTGCAATTACCACGCCTGCATAAGTATATACACCTGCTGCACAGCCATGTCAGATCAGTGCTAGTGTCAAATGTACGTGTCCCAGATGCCGTGTTTTTTGGTTCCATTTCTACAAAAAACTGCTTTTTACCACCAAAACAGTCATCATCTAGCACAGGTTATTCAATTTTAGATTGAAAGTTGCATGTGAGTGACAAGAAAGCAGACAATACAGAGAGGAATATTCGAGCCACCATTTGAGTGCCCATGATGTTACAGCTACACAATGCTGTGCTGACCTTTTCTTTGAAACTATTTAGCAGAGGTAGTACAGTACTAGGAAATGCTCAGTCTGAATTACATTGCAGCAGCCACAGAGTCACACTTTCCCCTCAATTTCTGCTGTTTCTATGTGACTTGTAGAAAATGCAGATTAATACAAAATATGACCAAAACAAAGTCTTTGTAAAGCTTTGTAAAAGTAAAGAATAAGGTGTTTACCTTGTTTCGTTCTGTGGTTCTGTTGGCCTCTATTGATTACATGTTCAAACTGACAAGTGTGTGGTTGCTCAAGGGCTCAAGGAGCGAGGTGTCAGCCCTCTCTGAAATCAGTAAATCCCCTCGTGCTCAAAAAGCTCTGCCAGTAAAGAAACTCTAAAAACGTGTAAACTCCATAATTGACCCATTGACAGACACCAACTGTGAAAATCTGTCCCAATTCACAATACACAATGCCATGTCCATTCTTAATATATCTACTCTGCTTCATGTACAGTCTTGATATTCTTGAAAGGGAATATCGGAATCCATTAGGAAACACTCTTTGGTCATAGAATTCAAGCTTCTGCTAAAATTTCATTGCTGTCCTACCACTGAGTCATTGGGTACCTTCAGACTGAAAAATGGGTGGGAATATTTTAACAGGTAGAATGAGTTTCACCGAAATGCCTTTCTGCAGCACTGATAAGAATTTAAAAGTCACAATGGTGGAAAAAGTGTTTAACGTGGAAGCAAATTGATTATGTGATTCATCAGTTTGTCAAAACTGACTCATAGTACGTTACTTGTGATGCTCCTATGAGTAGAGACTGAACCTGTGAGGAGAATGTATAAAGAAGTTGATCAATCACAGCAAGGTGTGGTGAATTATTTAGAGTTTTGCATTATATTCTCTCACCTTCACTAACTCCAGAGTAACAATTGCAACTGGCTTTAATGTGAAGTAGAATGTGATGTGATGCTGCTGAAGAGTTACCAAACCGCAACACATCGTACAACTGATCGATTTCTCTTGGCCTAAATTTTAGAGACATTTTGAGAGCATTTTTAGTAGGCACAGAGGGCAACCAAGCATGTACAACAAGAGAGCCTGTTTTGAGCCATTTTCATATGGAAAGCTGCTTATTAAACCTATCAGTTTAAGCTGTGGATGAAGGTCATGTCTCTCACAACAAAACATCTTTGGGCTTAAACTTCAAGAGCAAGGCAAGAGTGTGCATTTTGTGGTTCAGATGATACAAAGCGCTTTCAGAATCTCAAGATTACTGCAAGGTTAATTAAAGTAGAATTCAATCATCATTTTTTCATTCATTTATCTTTTCAAACTTTGACCCCTGTGTTCCTAATGTGCTCTTCCTAATCTAAATGAGCCTTGCTGGATATGTAGAATAAAACCATTAAAGATTAGCTTTGACCTGAGCACCTCCATGTGAAATTTCACAATGTCCTTCTTGATTGAGGAGCCTTTGGCTATTCGTAATATCTGATTGTGGAACACTTTGGTGACAGTTGTAACAGTAACAACAGAAATTAAAAAAAAAAAATCAAATCTTTGTAATGAGCAGAACGTGCTTGTAACAGAGAACAGATTTGCTCTGAGGAGCGTATTAATTGCACAAGCCAGCTGTGGTTAAACATATGGTGTGGCAGAGTAATTTATCTGACTGTTACATTACCTTTTCTCATAGATTCTCCATGTTGAGTGTGTGAGTCAGTGTCTGCGATTTAGGGTCCCCAAAACAACATAATTTCCCTTTATCGTGTCCTTTCATTTCATGTTGACCTTCACATGGCTTGTAGGGAAATACAGACAGCTCAGGGCAGCAGCTAATAAGATGCACACAAATTAGAACACTCATGTTTTCAACATCTCATCACTTTTTTAACCTTAATCTTTGCCAAAACCTTTTCGTAGCATACAGGTTTGTTTTTTAACCATACTGAGTAAACTCAGATTTTATTAAGGAAAACCCACACAGTTGCAATGGCTAAAAAGTGACTGTTTTTAACTTTTCAATGTATTCTTAAAGGTTAGAATAAAGGTTTATTGAATTATTCATGAAAATGATTCTGAAAGTTTAATTTTTACTTATTCCCATCACAGACATTTTAAATTTTAAATAAAGGTAAAATTAGTCTCTTCTTGAGAGCTTCCAAATTTATTCTCTGGCCATTTCCAGCACTCCTGATAAGCATAACACAAGCAGTTTTACAGAATGAGTGTGTTGTTGCATCTGTTCCCATTTACCATTACAGGGTATTCACCTAGATAAAGAAAACCCCAAAGGAATTATAAACTCAAAATGAAATAGACAGCAAACCAGAAAGGGAGGCAGAAAACCAGCTGTAATTGGTGTGTAATCCACATCTGGAAAGTGATGAACATATAGTATGGATGTTTAAGCGTGCCTGTTTGGCTAGTGTAAAGGTCATTCAATTTCCACTTTACACCAGCAGAGAGGGTGAAAATATAATTCATGTTTGGTTAAAGCACACATAAAAAATCCATGTCATTCATTGGGATGCTGGTTAAAGCAAACTGCCATGACTGAGAGACGTAGATGTCAGCAACTCTAAATAAAGCTCTTCCAGTGGCACGTAATGTTACACTGAACATAACACACTCCATCTGCTTTAACCTGCGGCAGCACAATGGAATCCCCATCACAGTAAACAAAACTTCACACATTTTATGTATGTATGTATGCTCGCATACATAGCTGACTGGAGGCAGAACGATTATCTGGGCCAAGACACTACATTTTGCCCTTGCCAACATATCTTACATGATGACATCACCAGAGGAGGAGGGCATATTTTAGCTGCATTTGTGCTTTCCTCTATACAACGTGAGGCAGGTGGTGTCCTGGAGGACATGAGTGCAGCAAAGTGAGGAGCTTAAACCTCGTCAGGTTTTATGTTACAAACTGTGGAAGGACTCTGTGGCTCAAATTAGTTAAAGTTACCAATTAAATTATCAAGTTTTCTTAATTTAGAAATGTAGTTAACTTAAAACTGAAACCCTCTGAAATCAGCAAAGAAATATGACTAGATGTATCTAGAGGAACTGTTAAAGCACACTGACAGTGATGAGAGGGACCACTTGGAGGCATTCTGAGTCAGAGATCACAATCGGAGACAGGGACCGAAAAACATGGATCATAGACACTGAAGACTATGGTAAGAAAAGTGGTGCAGGCCAAATGAATGAAAAGAAACAACAAAATTAAGACAATGGTGGGATGAGTAAAGAAAGAACATTTCAATCCAATATTTTATAAAGCTGTGGTGAACTCATGAGGCAGCACAGTGATGTTCTGATATTTCCCCCTTTGCACTGTGGCCACAGATCAATTCAGGCAAGTAGTCATAAAGCATGTTGAATTTCTGTATAGCTCTGCTGTCACAGTGAAGGTACAGGTGTGAAAATTAGCCATTAGATCCAAAGGGGGCCTGTTCGCTGTTACCTAGGAAACCGGCTCCGGTCTGTGGAGGTACTTTGTTCTGTGCTACCTAGCTGAAAGTTCCCTATGTGAAATAGGGAAAATGATGACTTAAAGGGGAAAACTATCAAAGTTGATAAATGTCCCTCCATCCTTTTTGGCCTTTGATGTTAATTTTCTTAGGTTTAGTAAGCATCCAAAAAGTATTTATCAGCATTGCAAGTTAAATAACGCCAACTAATCCTCTGATGATGCCTTTTAGAATATTTTCCTTTGCAGCGTATACATCACTTGTTATAAGCTTTGCCCTCAGCACTTGTTCAGAATTTTACAGTTTTTTTCCCCAGCTTCTTTTTCTATTCTGAGCGAATGCTGAGGCAATGTGTTCACTTTCTTTTCTCATTTTCCACCCTAACAAAATGGATGAGAAGTGTATGAAGCTATTGTACTCCTTCTTTTCGTTCCTGTCGAAGCCTCAGTGGAAGATTACTCGTCATTCTCGACTCTTCTGAGTTCAGGTAGAGTGTGTTTTGTGCTTCTCATATCCCGGTGAGTGTGAAGCCCAAGAGATTACCTCAGACAATTCAGACAATTTTAATACTTTCCATTCTAGGCATTTAACAGATACACTCATCAAACACAGCATATAATAAGCAGAATACGAGTCAGACAAACAAGGTTTCATGCCTGAACGCACTGCCTGAATGTGCACTTCCTTTTCCCATTAAGGGATTATATTCATTGTCCCTTTCCAGGGACCTAACTGACATGGTCTCTATGTATACGGCTAGAAAGATTTCATTGAGAGTGGCAGAAAAAAAATACTCGACTCAGCCATCGTATCCTGAGCTGTTTGAAAATCTTTGATGCCCTAACCCTGTCATGATGACTGCTAAATTTGATAAAATGTCAATTTTTGGTTCAGGCTTTCATTTTTTTCTTATGAATATTATCACCTTATAAGAAGTGCAAATATGGGAAATGGCCCCTCAAAAAGCTATACACCAAACTGAAATAGATCCCTTAGGCCTGATCATGTCATGACTCACGCTTTCAGCTTATGAATGATGTCAAAGAACAGCATCGCAGACAGGAGCACTCACTTTGCTGCTGGCACACATTAGAAGTGTCAAAATGACATCCTAATTCCAACATTACTGTAACACTCACAGTCCATCTCTCTCTCCTATGCTTGATCTTTTAAGAGTCTAATGATAACAGTGGCTATTTACAAAGGCAAAGTTTTACAAGTTGTCATCTTTGTTTTTGTCATTTAGAAAAACAACCAGCTGACATCTTAACTCAAAATACCAGTCAGTCATTAGCTTGCAAATGAGAATTTTCTGTGAATAGCAAAACAACAAACTGCAGAAAATTAAGATAATTCAATACTGACCTGAAGCTCTGAGTTGACAATACGCTGCAAATCTGTCTGTAGTCACTTAAAAAAAACATATAGATGCGCTCCAGCCTAGATCTTTCTTTATTTTTAATTTTTTTACAGTGTGGCCATTTTCATATGCTATTTCTAATGACTTTGGGCATCTGTGTGCATATTACACTGTAACATTATAACTGCACTGGAGACATGTCTGGCATAGAAAAGCAAAGTTATCATAGACAAGGAAAATGCTTTTAATCCTGGAGCAACTGTGCCCAGCGTGTCTCATCCCCTGGGGTCCTGGTGAGATCAGTAAAAGGCAGAGAGACAGAAAAGCCCATGTCATTCATTCAGAGCCAGAGCTCACTGAGTTCTGGTCTTCTAATACTCCACGCTACGAGGTCTCAGCTGTGCTTGTTCTCTCTTCTTATGTTGTCCATCTGTGTCTGGAGCCATGAGGGCACTTCAGTTGTGCACCTTGCTCTCTACATCTCTCTCCAAGTCACATCCTCCCTCATTTATTCAAGCTGAGGCGGGCATTAAAAGGATTCTAGTGTCTTTCGTCTAGGAAATGTTCCAAATCATTCTGTGCTGTGAGATGAATGGCCTTACGAAAACCTTTAAAACCTTTTAACCAGCTTATAGTTATGAATAGACATGCAATTGTACAGATGAGCTGACCCTAAAAGATAAACTCTTACTAAATGTCTGCAAGACCCTAAAATCCATTGTCGCAGGAATAACAAAATAAAATCAAGGCGTCTTCATTGAGCCATTCTGCAGCAAACCACTGAGCTCTGCAGCACTTTGGTCACAGCCATAACAGGTTATCACTGGAGATTTTGGGCTCCAGCTGACTCAGCACAAAAGAAAAAGGTTAGTACAAGAGGATTACGCTGCAGACACACTGCAGCCTGGTGTGGTGGCTGGCTTGTGACTCTGGTGACAAAAGTGTCCCTTTAGAAGTCATTCTCATTACTAAGAACTTAGAAAAACTAACAAACCGAAGAATGGAAATGTTCATGATCATAGTCTCATTTTGCTTGCCCTGACTCCAGCGCTATGCCTTTTTCTGAACTCACAGACAGTTTCTATTTTGTGCCATCATCATAGGCTTTGATTGCAGAGACAGTATAAGGAGCTGAGATAAAGGAAACAATAGCACCGAAATCCAACTTCCCTTTTTCCCACCACATCACTCACACTTACCACTGCAGATCAAACATCCACACAACTCCAGCAGTTCAAATATTTGGCAGACTTTATGAGCACCCTCCTGTTTTCACCCTTCATCCATATATAAAAGGCTTCTCCCTTGCAACTGGAACGTGATTCAAGAACATACTTGTCTTTATCATTTAAATGAACTCCTTCATCATTAGTATGTGGAGACATGATTCACATTTTAAGTGCTCACCACTGCTCATTAAGCTCACTCGTTCAGTAATTACTCACCAGCAGCACTTGTTCTGATCGTGACCAATGCAAGGCACAGATACAGCTGTGTAATCATTTTCATGTTATCTTTACATGGCTACGTATCCCAGCTCTCTGATAATTGAGCTTGTATTATGTGACTTGGCTTAACTGCTGCATAACTTTTCAAGAGTCTGTAGCAATAACATTCAATGATCTCAGAGATTAGTCTAATGTTTGCCTTTAAGGTGATCAACACGGAATATGGCGTGTGTGCTAAAATATCAGTCCACTGAGTATGAGAACATAGGTAGCCAGCAGTCAACGTTTTTGTGTTTTTCTAGCAATGTTGCTCTTTTACTTTTTTAGGATAACTTCAAGCTACTTCAGATAACTTGATTGTATATGTTGTTGTGTGCACAGGCATAATTTGATGTAAATATTCATTGAAGGCATTATTTTCTAATACAAATTGACATTTGTTTTGAGGCACGACTATTAGTGCCAAAGCAAATAAGAAGCACATTTTGCCTCAAAGCGAAATTGAGACACTTGTGGTAAAGTGGAGAAAAACTTTTTTTAAATTTAGCTTTGGAATCACAATTGAACTATATCTGTATATCGGTAGGCTACAAACTCTGTAAGTTCACAGCAAAGGCTAATGGCAGTAAAAAGTAAAAAAAATCATTCATATGTTATAGTTTACTCACTGCATTCAAAGCACAAAAGATTAACTTAATAGATTAACCATCCATTGTATTTTTAATTAGGAAAAAGGCTTTATTGTGAAGGTATATAAGTGTTGGCAGTCTTATTTATAGATGTGTTCATGTGTTTAGACAGAATAAAGAAAATCAATAAACATGATACTGAATGCTCTGTTAAACTGGCTGCTTAGTTTTTTGTACTGTTTTGCGTCTTTCAAGTGCCAAGAGATGACCTTTGCTGTGATTTGACACTATAGAAATAAATCTGTATTTAATTTGGGGCTGCACAGTGGGGTGGTGGTTTAGTCTGGGTACTCCAGCTTCTTCACGGTCTAAAAGAAATGCACGTTAGGTTAACTGATGATTCTTAATTGCCCACAGGAATGAATGTGCATGTGTGGCTGTTGGTCTCTCTGCAGCATAGATTGATGGATGAATTTAACTGTCTATTCTAATTGTTGGCTATTTACAATCTTTGAATAATTTGATTTGAATTTTTTTATCAGCTTTCTGATATTTCATTGGTTTCTAATGTGCTATCAGGCAGTAGCTGTAATCGTTAAGTTCTAATCAATCTCTATGTAAAATCTAGTGTTTGCTATGGAAATAGTTTTGATTTGGCAATACATTGCATTTTCACTGTTTAAATTATATTTAAACAGGGCTTGGTTTGAACTCAGACCAAGATGCAATCAGCCCCAGGCAGGAAATAAAGATAAATGAACAACAGGGGCATCTGAAGTCATTATACTTAATCTAACAAGGCCGGCATACTTCATTGGTGTGTTTGAAAAATATTCTGTACCAATGATTCCTCTAGCTAGGTCATTTGAATGGGACATGGTAGGGAGTTTGGGGGAGGGAGGGTCATTACATTTAAAGTAATGAAGGGATCTTGTGTTAATGTCCCTCTGTTGAAGCATTTACCTCCTTCTCCTCCTCAGGGACTCCATTCAGGGATATCAATGATGCTGGTAATTTCTTTTACCCATCCTAATTGTCTTTCTTTTTTGTCTGTTTTATCAGAGGCAAACAGTCTCTTTTGCGTGACTCAAATTTTGCCCGTGGCATTGGGTCTATTACGTGTTGCTCATGGCATTTTAATGCAGCATTTGTGGGAGTTATGCTGAGAATAATGTGTTGCAATTAGGCATTGGCAGCTTACTGCCATTGAGAGGTGATTCTAGATGTCCCTTAGATAGCTGATGGATGTTTTAAATGAGGCTCTAACACAAAATCTAAATACAAGTTGTTTTTAATATGCTTAATATATTCCCATTGGCCAAAAAAATTGGTGTACCTTAATGGTTGTTCTCTTTGGACTTTACAGCTCCTCTTTAGTAGTCCAAGCCAGTGTTTAAAAGTTATAATGTGCTTTGTGAAAGTTTAAATGGAAAAAAATCAGATTGTTGTGGTATATGATGTGGACTAGTATTTCTGATTGTCAAACAGTCACTGTGTTGGATTAGCAACAAGCAACAAATTTGGTCCTGATCATACATCCGGATGAGATGAAAGGGACCAAATGTGACTTCCCTCACATCATATTCAAAGATAAATAAACAAAAACTTTTTGAGGAGAAATGTGTCTAATAAAAATGTCATTGCACCTTTTGAATCTTTGTTTGAGTGTCTAATGCTTTGGTTAACAATAATCAGACAGTATCATTGACATTATGAAATATATAATTGATAGCTCACACATGAAAGGCTAGGTAGCTTTAGAGTCTTTCATGGGAGTGATTAAAAGCAGCATGTACATTTGAATCAGATATTGGAGAAGCCATGGGAGACAGAAATAATGAACTGACTGCAGCATCAATTAATAAGAACCATGGCACCCTCTGATAATGCTCGGTGTTTCATTATCCGTATACTCATCCGTGCTAATAGACCTGATTTTCAGTGTTTGTTGGTGTGTTTGTGTGTCTATGATTGGAGAAGAAACAATGAGATGAAGTCTCAAAAGAGTTCCATCTGACTGGATTCCGCCTGAGCTGACTGAATCTCAAAGCAAAACTGAGAGCATTATTTTTCCGTTGGGAAATGGGCTTACATCTTGATGGATTTCACTGCTTGTGAGTGAAGCCTGAAGGAAACTTCCTCACGTAGCTAATAGCAACTGTCATCTGTCGTGTCAAAGCCAAGCAGTGTGTAATGAAATTCATGGCGCGTTTGCAGGGTCATTGAGACAAGGATGTGAGGACAAACAGATTAAAAATATCCCACCGCTGACCCTCCAAGAAGCTTCAAGGTGAACTGCAAGGGCTTCTACACTGTCTCGGTGGAAAACACACAGTACGTGCTCTTTTTTTGGAGATGAGGTCCCTGGTGTGAAGTATTATTTGTCTGAATAAAGCATGAGTGGGGAATTTAAAAAATTTAATTGATTTTTTTACTAAATCTGGTTGGCATATTTGCTTTTTGTTTCTTGAATACGAGATTGTAATCATAAAATGAGATGTTTTGCTGAATTCCTAAAAGTCTAATAAATAACAAATTATGGGGGTGTTACATGAACAAAATTCTCAGCCTGTGCTGCTGTAATTACCCTAAAACTAATTTGAAATAATAAAACAGCAGGTTTTCCAACGTGCAGACTTGTTAATACTGAGTGGGTGGGATGTTGTTGAGTGCTATTGTAGATGTGATTTCGAATTTTTAGATATCTGATGTTTAAAAGCTTACAAGTTAAATCAAACTTGAAACAATATTGGTGAAATAAATCATCTTCTGAAAAGAACACTAACTCTTCCCAATATCTGTCCTTTCTTGTAAACATTTCTTGGCACGATAAACCTGCCCTTTGACACAAAAATCACATCCATTTTATCTCTCTGTGCAGCGGCAATTACTCTGCAACCAACACAAGTTATTTCTCCCTCAGATCCAAACTTCTGTTCGATATAATATCCAATTAACTAACCCCTGTCCCTCGCTGGGTGTTCTCATATTTCTCTGCAGTCAATGAAAAGAATGTGACTGCAGGTGGGTTGCACGGTCAGCTTTCTGGCTCTAAAGTTTCACTTATCAAAAGTTTTAACTTTCTCGCAAAGACCCCCTTGTGCATCTGCTACAAGAGGCAGATGAACAAGGGCTTTGCTTAAAGGATAGGCAGTTCTGGGGAAGACGTGGCAAAGACAAAAGGTTGGGAAGCGACCTGTTGTTCACCGGGAGCAAACTGACAGGAAACAGACTACTAAGTGGCAGGGTGAGATGGCGGTGGGTGTGGGGCTGAGCCTGACCCCTTTATCAGGAAACAGCAATGAGCTCCCGAGTGCAGACTGCCACAGCACAAATCACCCCGCAGCCTGGCAGCTAAAGAATAGCATGCAGCCCGGACTTGGATTCATTCAGCCTGCCAAATGACGGCCTGGTGAAGAGGAAATAACTGCTTACAGATCAGTATCACTCATAACAGTCAATAAACTTGTTGGGCTTTCACCGGCACCTATGCTATTGAGTTTTCTATTGCATACGAAAAAAGAAAGCATTAAGCTGCCCGGCTAAAGGTGTGCTTTTTTTTTCATTGGCAGTCCGCAAAGCTGACGAAAAACAAATCATAACTTAGCACAGTGAAGGATGACAGCTAAATTTCTCGAATTTTATGACGCTGTCAAAGTAGCCGGGAGCCACAAACGAGCCAACAATCTAACTAGAAATTGTGCAAAAGGACCATTATGTAGGAGGGCATAAACCAATATGAGTCTTACTAAAGGCTAATTGTATGCATTAACTAAACAGTTACTGACTCTTACATATTTGCACATTGTGAAAAATGATCCAGTTAGCAGGGCAAACAAACCTGAGATTGTTGCAGCCCCACTCAGAGACAACTGTGAAATATTTATCATATCAATTTACTTTGTACCCCATTCCTACAATGGTCTACAATTTAACAATGTATCATTATATACAATTTATTATTGCATAAACTCAATAATATAGATATGTATAAGTTAAGTTTTTTTTCAACATATATAAAAGACAGCTCTCCAGTTACATGGGATGAGGGGATTTTAGAATGAATTTAACTGTAAAAGATATAGGCCCAAAAAGGTATTTTAATTTGATTGAAGTTTTAAAAAATATCTTTGTGCAGAAAAACACATTCACCTTGGTTTTGCATGTAGCCTTAATGTGTCTGGCACCTTTTATTGAGCGCATGCGTTAAACAAAACAGCTTTCGTTGAACACATCTCGGCAGCCAGTATTCAGGAGAGGGATATTTCAATGCCTCTCGTTCGTTTCAGTGTGGCCATGAGATGAAATGGAAACCTGTCCTGGGTGCGCTCTTCTTCACCCCTGACAGCTGAGCTAGGCTCCAGAGCCCCGTGACACTGCCTTGGAATTAAGAGGTACAGAAAATAGATGGATGGCTATTTCAATGCATTATGATCTTACTGTCTGTACTTTCATGCAAGCCATGGAGATAACCTAAACTCAGCCATGCCGTTGGTGACCCTGAAACACTGATAACTCAACAGAACTGAACATGGAAACTGTACTTGAACTGGGATGTCACTTTAAACGTTATTATTTGCACTTTGATTTGAACTTGTCAACTTGGGTTTGGCATGTGGATCTCCATCCTGCAATCCTGCTGTTGTCCAAATACAGATTTTACTATGATAAAGGAAATAATGGGATATTCTAGTTTTGTTATTTTCTTTTTGATAATGTGAAATAGTGAAATTTGTGTCTGGGCAAAAAGAGAAAGAGATTCCATTTTGATGAGTACTACACATTTTGCTGTGGTGCTCTTTGGGCTAAACAAACTGGCCACCCAAATCCACCTTCCATTCTACTGATTGTTGGGGAAAAGACAAATACTGGTGTTGCTCAAAATATCCAATTACTTATTTCAACAATAATGCGATTTTTGCTATTTCGGGCATTCAGTGATCCGCACTGACAGTTGTTGTGCTAAAGGTTCATAGGTAAACAGGAAAGGAATGAAGTCTAATGCACAGCTATGTCCATCTATTTTCCTAGATGTGCAAATTGTTTAAATTCGGCCTAAATATGCAAAAATTATGATGAGATATTTGCACTCATAACTGGCCACAAAACTATAAACTGAAAGATATGTCAATAGTTGATGTGTGCTAACATGCAAGCAAAATCTAACCTATAAACGCCAACTCAAATCTTTTTTATGCTTACATTTTTTTAAAGCTCTTGAACTATATGGACAAAAATCTAGTGCACTTCATCTTTCAATTTAAAGCGAAAGTGTTTCATTTATTGTTAGGAATTTCTGGACACCTGCATCTTTCCTCTGTCTCATTTCCATTCATCCGATTATGCTCACCATTCACTAGACCCATTATCTTTGTCTGCAACCCTACAAAATTATAATCTGTCATTTTGATGATCACACATTATACAATGGTAAATGGCCACAATAATGTAATATTTACACACATTAGCTGAAAGGTCATGCCGGTTCTGGGCAGTCTATTACACCCACTTCAGGTGCGTAGTGTATTCATTCATTCTCCAAGGCCAGGTGTCCAGTAAGCCTGAATGCATCAGATGTGCTCCTTTTTATGCTCAAACGATGTCAAATCAGTCAGTGCAGCTGAAAAAATGTAATTTAGATTCAACAAAATATTTAGAGAATTCTCCACTCCATGATCACACACATTGATCATGCTGCAGGTTACGTATATTAAAAAAAGTTTACAAACCGCAATCTCTGACCGCTTTTACATGTCCTTGAGTGAGAGGGCATACTTGAAACGAACCATATCAGCTCAGGAAAGTGCATGTGAATTTTTCTTTCCCAGCATGGCTGAAAGTGTACGATGGGAAAAATGCGTTGAGAACATTTGCATCTTCTTATCCTTGGTCAGAGCCTATTGCAAAGGGTGTGCAAAGGGTTTGAGGATTTTCTCTAAATCACATACCTGCAGGCTGCCATGCCCTTAAAAAGCCTTTTATAGCAGCTGTAAGGTTACTTTCTATCACCATGTCGCAGTAACAGGTTGGTAGTTGCATTCACATGTCGCAGCATCCCCCCTCTGGTGGCCTTGAAAAAACAGGAATAAAAACACTGAAGGAGGGAGTAGCAATGGAGGCCCACACTTCCTGCTTTGTTTACTAAAGTTAGCGCGATGATAGCTGTTGCTGATCAGTCTCACCATGAAATGTAGTCTGCAGCCGTCTATAAGTGTTGGGGGGGGCTTTGATTTACACAGCATTTGTCATGCACTGTGCCTGTACGGCTCAGGTCACAGGTGGGCAGCAAATCATTGTGCCAAAATAATGTGATTGAATGCCAGTGGACTCTCTGCTTCCCTCAAAGAAAATAAATGGAAGCCAAATGACAAGGTTCAGGGCCCAGGCATCAACGATGGTTATGGTTGAAATCTGAAAGCACGGAGGAGAGAAGGAGACAGCAGCAAGAAATATTCAATAACAACAAAAAAAAACAATTTCACTACTTCATTAAAAAAAATCCCCCTAAGCTGCATGAGATTGTAGATCATAGCACTAAAGGTCAGTGGTAGCTGCTCTGGTGCGACTCCTGAAAGATTACACCTGCATTCAAAGTGTCAAACACACACAGCGGTTCATTTCCTCAATACCAGGGTGCACGAGGAAAAAAAAGAGTAACAAAGCAACTGTGCAGCTATTATTTCCATCATTGACTTAAAAAAAAAAAACTTACATCTACTGCAAGACAAGAAGCTTTCACTGTATAATATTTTGTCACTAATAGATTCAATGAGATCATCACATCAAAAAGCTGAAGGAAGTGACATGAAGTAAGAAAGAATAATAAAGACAAAATGTATCAAGTAATTAGAGCAAAATATTAGATTCATCTGTATAAAGTACCTCTTCAGTGGTATTTAGGGGGTAATGCATCTCCAAAGATGATTGTAGGACTTTAATGGGATTTGCCCAAAGATGCTTATGGAGGTGCATTTTTATTATTACTCTGAATGGAGTACCATCACTGAAATTCTGTTTTTCTACTGGAATAACGTTTCTAACATCCATTCTTGTCTTTCATTTAGATGCCAAATGATCCTCCACTGGACTGTGAGAAGTGCATCATCAGACAAAAACAGACGCATCAAGCAAATCCATTTTCTCATTTAGGCAATCGGGGGCCCGATGCATTAAAGACTCACATGGAACACTGTGTGCTCATAAAGGGAGAAAATGGGCAGAATTCTAAGACCATGTAAGCTCTTGGTCTTCTTTTATAGGGGTCATTGTCAAGACATATGCGTGGTCTTGATTTCCACAGCCACCTTTAACAATGAAGGTTCGGGGTTTCCACAGACCTTCATATTACAGATTACTAATTCAATTCCCATCCTGCACAGCGCTATCAGCAACCCTGTCTCCTTTTTACCTGGGTTTTTTTTCTTATTTTTTCTGCTCTTGTTCTGAACTGCTGTTCTGTAACTATAAGGCAAGAATACAGTGTTAAGATTACTTGTTCCAATGACTTGGTAAGGATATCAAAAGGTAGCCATATTTATGGCTTTCACATTATAACACTGACATGTCCAAACAACAAAGTGGAGACTTTTTTAAAATTGTGACAATATTCTAATTCAAAATTATGAATTTATGAAAGAGCAGGAATGCATTAATTGTAATTGTTTAATGTATGATTACGGGCAGTCCCTAATATCATGCTGGTTGCTTTGCCTTTTATATTCCTACATAAATTTAGTTAAAGCGATAAAATATGCCTTCATCCTTTTGCCACACTGCTTATTCCTAGTATGAGAATTTATTCCTAACAAACATTTAACCCTAACCTTTCATATAAGAAAAACCTATTTCAAAAGTCTTATTACCTTGTTAAACTATGATCCACCCTTTGGCTTCTCATAACTTGATTTACTTAACGAAATGTTGATAAATAACAAATTCATTATTTATGAGGCTGGATTACAAGGCACCTACTGGACATTTTCATCTTCAACTGCTGGAAAATGTTCAGTCTCAGGGCAGAGTTTGTGCACCATCAGATAAACATTGAATACTGTCTCTGGTTTTTGTTGTCCTGTGTACCGACCTGTGTTGATTAACAACAAGCTGAATGTTGGCTGATCATGGGGAGAGGTCAATATATTATTTACATCAATAACAAAAATGAATAACAGTAACAACAGGCCCAATGAAATTTAAGGTCAAAGCAATTAGGTAAAAAACTTCACATATTGATAACGTTAAAACTGAAAAGCTGCTAAAACAAAACTGTTAGCCATCTGATAATGAGGGATTGAAGCACTAATAAACTTGTTGTTTTGCCTGAAGATAATTTTTCATATATTTAATTTTTCAATTAGTGTTGCACTACAAAGTCCAAAGATAAACACTATAAATGAGGTATGCATATTTTTGCCACCATTTTGTATCTAATGAGAATTGTGAAGAAAAAAATGTACATGTTTTTGTTCTTAGACAATGTGTCTGCATTTGACCCTCAGACTCCAGCAGAATACCCAGGGCTCTGGCTCACAATGCAGATCAGACTGGGTTCAGCATGAGAGTCAATACCTGTCGCTATTAATGGTGCATTTGTAGGGATGTAAGTGAGATTTAAGATGTAAAAAGGCACTTAATGTTGGTCCAAACAGAAAATGTGATAAATAAACTGCAATGGAACAGCAGCAAAAGCGAATTAGTATGACTATATGGTTCCCCAGGTTGACTGATCGATAAAGGGCACAGTCAGAGAGGAAAGATGCCTTTCATAATCTGTTGGAAAAGCTGTCCATCCTCTGATATAAAAAAGTTTTCCAATAAAATGATGCTTTTTTTTTTAACAAAAGTACACTTCTTGAGAAGTATTGACATCTGTATTGGTTTTGAGAAAGATCTTACAGATAGTTCAGAAACTATTGAATTTTTCCCTGGAAAATGAAACTCTAGAGGCCAAACATGTTCCGAGAAAAGAGAAACTGCATGTCATATTCTCTGAGCATGTGTATGTAGTTTTAAATTCCATGATAGAGTATTTCGAACATGAACATGTGACGTGGTGGAACAAAAAGTAGGCAAATCTTTCAAATATCACTGTCAAAATCATACATAATCTTAATCATTAGAGAAAAAAATCGAGACATGTTGATAACTGTAACTTTACTTGCACGCATTGTGAAAGTAAACACCTTTAGATTTGGTGCTGGTTTTCCTTCCGTGGAACAAACAGACCATGTTACGCCAAGATTGAGAAGGGCTGAATCAGTAGGTGAGCTGAATTTTAATGTTTACCTGCTGGAAAGAAATATTCAAATGCGCTTTAGTCAATCTAAGGACACAGGCTGGGGACAAGGCGTCGAGTCATGATTGAACATCAAAGGGGAGAGTGCTATCAGCATTTATCTTTGAGATTCACAGTGGAGAGATAAGTCGCACCTTAATTGTGGGTCTGTCTATTGTAGGTCACAGGCATCCCATCAATCAGTGTACCCGGGGCAACCTGGCATCTGCAGATTTAAAGGGACAGAGGGAAGTTGACCATGAATTATAATTAATGTTTTGGTATAGTCCAGCCATCCATCAGGGTTGTGGGGGGTTGGAGCCTATCCCAGCTGCAAGATGTAGGGTATGCACCGAATGAGTGTTTTAGTACAGTCAGCAAGAAAAATGAATAAATAGATCAAATAAAAAGGCAGTTTGACAGTATAAAATTAAGGGAAAACAAGTAATTATTGGAAATCCTGACTCAGTGTATTAGTTTGTGTTTTCCACCGTTGAAAATACAAATCATGCTTACTGAGTGTGCTATCTACAGGGGGGCTGTCAGTTTGTATGTTGGTGATTCAGCTGAGTCCACTGTAAGGTTACACTGTAAAAAGAATCAACCTCTTGTGGGCCTGAAAATCAAAACAGGGAACTAAAATACTGCAATTTTCTCGACGAGGTTGTATGAAAGCGTGTTCATTGGCATCAAAGAGTCCTTTAAGCTTAAATAGCTGTCCGAGCCATTGTTATTGACACCGTGCTACAAAATGAACAGGATGACATTTAAGACATGCGCTTTCCTGTCAAGAGAAAAATGAAGAAATCCATACTAGCCTCTGCTCACTGAAATATTTTGAGCCATATAAAAGACAGAAGTCGCTTGGCTAATTAACAAATCGGTCCAAACTTTTATAATCGGGACTATCATTTTCAAAGTGCAAAGAAAGCCTAGTTTGCTATTTCCTTAGAAATGTAGTGAGTTTATATGTGAAATTGATGAGTAGAAATACCAGTCCACTCACAGAAAACCTTTAGCATTCGTGTAGCATGAAGCCATTCGTTCAAGCTGAGGATGACAGGAATACCGACAGTATCAACTATTATGTATTTTTGTGTGTTATATAAGGGGGCAGTCAGTTGTCCAGGATGGTTGATTCCTTATTAGTTGCAGTTTCAACGAGAATATTTTCTAATTTGTAACTGTCTCATTTTCAATCTCACCGAAAACCAAGGAGTCATAACCTTGATTAAATAGTAAGTGAGAGTACAAGGACACAACTATTGGTTAAGAGGGCATTCTTAACAGATGGTCAATATAATGCAGGACACTTATTTCTACAGCCAGTTTAGAATCAATATTCCCCCTAACTTGCACTTTTTTGGACTACAGGAGCAAGAACTGTAATGAACCAATACAAATCTGAATAAAAAAAACAGAGAGCAATAGTTATGGTGAAGGAATTTCATCTCCTATAGAATTAAAAAACAGATGTCATCCGTTAACATTCATCAATGCAGAGATTGTTGTGTCTTAAAATTGATTGACATACCACAGACTTTACAACAGCAACACAATATTAATTTATGAGTTCATACCTTCATTAGGATCATCGAGCTTTGGGAGTAAGAAGACCCACTCCACTCCATCCCACCTTCTTCTATGTTTAATCTGTGCTTTAACAATAAAATATCAATTTTTCCCAATCCAAAATGAAAAAAGCAGACTCAAACTATTCAAATTACACAAGACCATTAACAAGGCCTTTCGCAGAATCCAAAATACTGGACAAAGTTTTGAAAGAATATGGAGAGCTAAACAGCAGCAGCACTGAACTCTGGTACCCATCAGTCTCTGAAGAACTTTGAGAAAAGCTTTGCAAAGATAGGCTACACTCATCTGTCTTTTATTCTCAGCTGAACCTCAGAGGTTACCAGCTGTTCCTACAATGGAAGGGTACAGTACAACAACACAGAACGTAGTATAGCTGTGATTAAATATTTCATTAAGTGAGATAAATGTTAGGTTCTCGTGAGAGAAGATTGCACTTTTTCCGTGGAGACAAGTGCAGCCATTCATATTGTGAAGTCAACACCTTGTTGCCCTCAGAGGTACATGTATTACACCAGGGCATCTCTGCATTTTCTTTAAGTTTAAGACCCAGAGGCTATATTAATGTTTAATAGGCATGCAGTGAGGGATGGTGAGGTGACCTACAAGAGCAGCTTCCAAAACTTTTAAAAGCACTCATATGCTCACAACTATATAAGAAAAGAAGAAACCACACTATATGTGACACATATGTGCACCGTCCAAGGCCCACTCCAAGTATCATCAGCACAAAGACAAAGTAACCGGAGATTACAGGTAAGGCGTGATTGATTCTGAGCAGGATGACATGAAGGAAAATTTGTCTCAGTTGCCTGAGGATAAGATAAGACAGTGGTGATGAAGTAGGCTTTCAACCACATGCTGTAGACTACCCTGAAGCTTACAGTTGCATGTGACAGACAGGGTATCATGCTCCAAAACCTTTCTTGAAAGGCTCCTGTTGCTGCTGTTCCAGGGATTAAACTAGCCTCATAATGGCCTGCGGGATTTGTGCCATGGCTGGTGACAGCCGCCGAACCGGGTGGCAGGCAGAGACGAATTGCAATTCGAACGCAGTGCTCAATCTATACAGTTGCCAATCAAAGATGAAGATCTATTGACCATGGAGAGAAAAGAGAGATAAGGCAAATAAAGAGCTGCCTCAATGACAGGTACTGTAGAGCACTGTCATGTGAGCGAACATATTCCAGTGTCTGTTGAACTGGGTTTATGTCAATAATCCCTTTAATGCTGAACCTACCAACACCACGCACCTTCCTACAACTGCATCTGTTCTTGTTTTGGGGATTTGCAAGATTATTTTTCCATGGGAACTACTTTACATCCTCAACAGCCACTCCGCACAGGATCCACAGTTGCCATGGCAATGTCTGGGGCGAAAAAAAGAGAAAGAGAGGCGGTCAGAAGAGAGAGAGAGGGGGGGGGGGGGGAGTGTTCGCAGTTGACAGGGAAATAAGGAGTTTCATTACATCCAACCAGCTGATTCTCTCTATCACCATTGACGTGTGATGGCAGGCACTGGGAGAGAGCTTGTTTTTGAGTTGGAGCAGTAATGAATTATTGCTTGGGTCAGGGCTGTGCAGGCCATGTTCACTGATTAAATGAGACCAAACTTATATCCTCCTGACATCTCCCAGCCTCTTTCTCAGGAATATAAAGGTGTAGAAACAAATCCCATAATCCTAATGAAGTATTTCCTCCTGAAGCAGCCTAAAAATACAGACTGTTTACTCATCCAAAGCCCTGCTTCGGTTCCCATGCTCAGTTCAAACGCGCTTTAGATTCATCTCTGACAATAGTGAAGAGAAATCTTGACAACAATAAAAGTTGAGGAAGAACCATTGAGAGAAAAAAAGTTACATTGCTCTGGTTTTAGATCTGGGAAGCCAACAGCCAACGTACAAGTGTACTGGGTCAACAGACCACAGCCTCAGCTGGTGTGCTGATTAGGATTGTTATAAAAAATGGCCTCAGATGTGAGGATTTTCATTTGTACTGGCTCACAGCAGTCTCACGGTCAATTTAGCAGGACAATGTGGAAGAGAGCGTCACCAATAAAGCGGCTGTTGTTATGAGTGTGTGTGTTCCTCCTTCCCCTGAACAACATACAATTTCAAACAAGAAGCACACTGAAGCAAAGACTATGAACTTCCAAATTCACAGATTAACTGTTCGAACATATGGTCATGTGCACGATGAATTTGTTGTAGCCACTCAAAAATCTTTGGTGAACATTCTTGAAAGCAGAGCGCAATAGCTGTTAAACTGCTGTTTTTATATATTTGTTGTGCCTAAAAGCAACAGCCAGCATTTGAGAAATCTGTGAACTTGAAAACGATGTGCTCCTGGCTCATTTTGAAGTACATCAACCTTTGTCAAGCACATTTCCTGATACTGCCTTGGAGGTCCTGGAGGCTAAGATACCATAATTCATAACTAAGGCTTTCAGGTTCCAGCAAAACACTGTTTTGCTCAACAGCACCATGTAACACATGAGCAGCTCAATTATGAACACACACTTTCACCAGGACAAATTTGTTTTGGGGGAGACTGATGTAATTAAAAAGAGAGCTACATTTAAAACAAAAAAAGCTGGACTCAGTAAGGAGGAAAATATACAGAACGCACGCAAGACATGGGGCCAGAATAAACATTAGAAGTCATTTTACTGCAAAAGAGAATTCAGAGAGGAAAATAAAATAGGTTGAAAGACAGATGCAAAGTTAATTTTACTGTTGTTGGAGGAAAGTAACAGATTGGTTTTCGTCTTTCATGTGTGTTTTGCTTGAGCTCTGATGGGTGAAATTACCACCGTGCCGGTTAATGATCTTAGAAAACACCACTGTGATCATTTCTTCCTCTGCTCTGTGTAGGATGAAAATCAAAGAGAATTTAGGCTGTGGTTGATGCCTGTAATAAGACTAATGAAACATTTGCATATAATCTGGACATTTACTTTCAAGTGACCAATGGGAAATATACAAGAGTAGCAAAGCCTCCCAAGTTATGTTATTCAGAGGTGAAATGCAAATTCTATATTATATTATATTATATTATATTATCTCATCTCTGCCACACAGATGAAGTCCCAGTAAGCTCCACGGTCACACATGGAAAGAGGTTCCGAGGCTGTATAAATGTTTTGTCAGTTGCTGCTAATTTGGCACAATTCTGCTGCTTTTCCACTTCCTGGCAATATGCAATGGTAATTATATTGCATATGTAATCATTTCATAAATATTTTTGTGCATCTTTACTCATCGCATATATCCTTGGCCTGTGAGATTTTTGATTACTTTTTTTTGTCACCTTTCAAACTTGGTGTTTTCACATGTATAGCTGTGCATGTGCAGGGTTCAGATTTGTTTTATAACAGGGGTGTTGGATCTAACAGCTATGGGGGAAGCCAGAGAGGAAAAACACATTTTCTGGTGATGCCTACAATTATATTTTCATCAAATCAGATTATTTGAAAGTTCAATGTATAGCTTTGATTAAAAAATAATAAATATAAATATTAATAATAATAGTAACCTTTTCATTCATTTGTACACTTTTTTACAATGTCTGAGATGATTACTCATAACAAGGAGAGAATTTTTCAAAATATAAAACTAAATTAACTAAACAAATTTATATTTTATTAAGTTAATAGTATATTGTGAGTGTTTAACCTAGTTCACTTTGGGATATAATGTCACTACAGTATTATTTTTTATCAGAAAATATAATTGGGTATAAACATGGTTGTAGCTGGTCGTTAATGCTAAAAGGCAGCCACACACTGCTAATGCAACACAGACATTTTCTGGTTGAGACAGTAGCATCAGTCATTACATATTTATAGGGCTTGACTCGTTTTAGGTGCTGAAAACTCGCTCAACAGTTGCTGTTCAATGCTGTTTCTGTTTCTCCAGGCTGAGAGCGCACTGAGAAGTTTTGCTTTCTGCAAGTAAGACACCAACTTCTTTATCCATGCTTGACATTTGTGCTTATAATAATCCACAATGAGACAGTCACACACAGACATAAGGGTGACAAAGCCACCAGAGAGAAAAATAACAATGATACCTCCACTTTTCGTTTGGTTATAGTGGAAATTTGATTTCTAGTATTCCACAGATATACACAGGTGTGTGGATGTCTGATGCGTGCCACCATATAGAGCCCCCAGAGCTGCCACTGATCCATCATTAACGGGCAAAGCTTCTCAAATCCACATTTGCTAATCTCACATGGCAGCAGCATTCTGTCAAATAAAGACAAGTTTATAATAGTCTAAACTAATGAACTTTAGTGATGAGTTTTGCATCTGTGAAGACAAAGAAAAACTTTCCACTAATGCAATATGGTGAGCCAGACTAAGGGTGTCTCTTTAAACCACAAACTACAACAGTTCCAGTGAGGGAAATGTGATGAATATAATCTCAACTCTCCACGCCTTTGTGGACTCATTTGTATTGGAATATTTTCTCTGACTTAGTGTCAGTCTGATAATATCCTGCCAAAGAGAAAATTGCACCAAAGACAGCTTGGCAGTATGTCACCGGCCATTTTAGACTTTTTGAGAGTCATTTTCTTCCTAATGTGCAATTTCAGCATTTAATGAGCAGCAGCCTATCGTTATGACTGCGGGATTTCACAAGACAACATTTACTTTACATAACGATAATGATGAAACACAAAACACAGCATTCCCACAAGCATGATTTATCATCACTTGTATTTCTACTTACCGTGAAGAAGAGGAACGATTGTAAGATATCAGTATCAAGCTTCGCCGTAGAGCTTTCTGTCTTTCTGCACTCTGATGGAAGAGACATGGTCCCAGCGGTATTTTGATAGCTGTCAACTTTTTCCGTCTCTGAAAGGGTTATCAAATTGCTCTGACAGTAGTCTCAACAATATCTTAAGCCTCCACTGCTGTCATATATATGTAAATGCTTTTGGGCTGTGGAATCCACTGATGACTTTTAATGGGGCATGCATCCTTTAATAATAGCGGAAGACGGTATTATTCTAACAATTTTGGTCTTTGTACATTTTTTTAACCTGCAGTTACTCTGAATTGAGACAAAGTAAACTACTTCAATTACAATTACATTTTTTTAACATGAAAAGCTTAGACAACAGAATCATAGCTGTTATTATACACATACACCTGCAGTTAGTTTTACTGTACTTATCAAGAATGTCATGGATTCAAATGACAAGTGTGTTGTCACTTGGAACTTTAATCATGTTTATCCCTGCTGACAAACTCAGGTCAACTGAACTTTTTAAACTTTTTGTGTAGGGTCCTGAAAATGTAGGGTTTTTTTTAGATATTGAACATTTCCAGAAGACAAAACCACCAATAAATGACTGACCCAGTGCATCAGGCCACGCCTCACAGGACAGAAAATGTCAAATCAATCAGCATCTCACTGACTCACAGGAACCCTTGTCCACAATGTTAGTTTGATTGGCATAGGTTGGTGTGCACAACTTTCCAGTCAATCATCGTACACAGTCAAAAGAGAAAACAAAGAAAACACATCAGAGATCAGACGTCAGGATATAGATCTGTGTTGTGAGGTCATGGACTGAATTAGCAGTTTCAAATACTAGTTCTGTTAATTAAACATATGATTTCATGGCTAAACTCAACACTCAACTATGTCTTTCAGTAGCTCTTTTAATCCTGTTGAATGAAATGTACCATCTGTAATTTAATTTGTTTAAACCACATGATATACATATGTCTGTTACAATTTTTTTTTTTTTTTTTATATATTTGAAATGAGATATTCTTCTCTTGGATCTGACATTTGTTACAGTAGTTTGAATATTGAATGACAACCCAGGTCAAGTTCTTAACACAAAGTCTTTGATGTCTGGCTCCAGAACCTAAAGTGTTTTCAATGGGTTGTTTTAGGACACAGGAATCACCACCAAGGCCATCATGAATCTTAATAATTGTGGTCAACACTTCCCCAGGAACTGCATTTAGTTTTTGCTTCTCAAGTTTTAAAACACTTACTCTTTGGTCTTTACAGGTCTTGCTCCAATATACAGGCACTAACAGACTGAACGCATCGGTGGCAATGTAGTGTCTCAGCATTTTGCCCAAGGACGATTCGGCAGACAATCACTCTACCTAGTGAACACAACCCCACAAAACGTGGATCACTTCACGACAAACAGACACACACAGACACACACACAGTCATGAAATAGTTAAGTAATTCACCTCTAAATACATTTACCTCGCATCAGTGGATTGACTTTCCCTGCAGCTAAGCAGTTAATAAAGTACTAAGGGTTATGGGATACGGCTGAAAGCTCCAGGAAACATCTTGTCGGGGGAATTTTGCTCAAGAATACTACTTGCAGAGGTCAAGCTTTAAAACTCTGACTCTTGCATGAATTCATAACATTTCCTGCATAGAACTGTGATTCCCATTTGGGAATTGAATATTCTGCCCAAGCAGCCATTATCAATGCTGTTTTAGAAGCTTATTCCATTCGGTGTAAGCGGGGGTAGGAGCGAACTGGGACAATATCTCTGAATTTGAAGTTCGATTCCACAAACTGTGCACATAACTTTACCTCTGAAGTGTCCCTTTACAGTTATGTCCCAACTAAACTTGCAAAAGCTAAATATTTCATTCTTGACATCGTCGCTGACCAGCAGTCTGAGCTAATGCCATCATTTCTATTCATACGGAGGGGTGTAGTAGTAGCACTCTATTGCCCTTGAGCCCTGGAGTGACTGGATGATTCACTCGGGCTACGCGACTCCAATCAAAACACTGTCACTTTGAATACCATTTGAGACTTTGTCACCCTTACGCAGCAGGGCTGAGTCCAGTTTTTGCGGCCGCACACGGCGCCTGTGGTTCTGTTGGCGGGAAACGTAAGGCTTGGGATTCCCAACACATTCCCAGAATACGGACAGAAGAAGCTTTTCCCCAGTCTTTGAAGGCCAATGTGAGCCTATGGTTTTCAGATTCAGAAATACAAAATAACAACTCTACTGTAACAAAATAATAATAATGATACATATATATGTGTGTGTGTATACAATTATATATGAACAGACAACAAATGAATCATGAAGGCAGGTGTGCATGTCGAAGTAGCAAATATTCTAATTAACGGCTATAAGCTGAGCCCTCTGTCACCGATCAATATTCACCATCAAGCCAGCTTGTCAGGGACTCATGCTTTCAAGAAAAAATTATTTCCAGCTTGAGTGTCACCGTTCTAATGAGTGTTTATCATGTTGGTTGACTTGTAATTATTGTTAATGACATTGTGCTGATGACAAGCAGGAGCACCACAAATTATTACATGTCCAGGCGAGGCTGATGACAAGTTAAATCACATCATCCTCGGAATTTAGAGGATGCCGTTCAACTACAGGTCCAGAAAGCACAACAACAAAACAGCCAGCAATCTGGTGCCGCGATGTAATTATCAGATGATGAACGGCAGATCTTTATTAAAGAAAGCATGAAGAGCAGGCGTTTGGTTCCCTGTTGGGTAGGTGGGTGGCGGGGGGTGGGGGGTGGACAGCAGTGATGAGCTCCACAAATGAGAGGCGTTTATGCCTTTGAGAAGTAATTCTCACATATGGGAAAACCCTGGAGGGGATCAGTGTAAGAACAGCTTACTCTTAAACGTAAGGTATTTAGTTCATGCAGTCATGCTCGGGAGGGATTTGTGCGAGTTGCTAAAGGAAACTTCACGGCCTGGATGCTGCACAGACTCACAAGGAGTCTTTGCAGAGATGGGTTTGCTTAGTGACATTTTCCTCAAGTCAGAGGAGTTCACGACAACCTGAATGTCCTCTCTGTAATTCTGAATGCACCTCCAAGGCGGACTTTTTCCCCCCTTTATTCCAATTCAATAGTTTCAGCTGATGTAGCTTTGTCATGGCCTGCCTTTCGTCTGACCAGATAATGGACTGACACTGGCAGGGTGTACCCACTGCACCAGGTGTTTCTGTTACAGCAGAACTCTGGATAATAAGGAAAATCCCACCACCCTTTGTCAGAGGTGGAGCAGCTATCAAGTATTCCAATGGCTTTGAAAATTCCTACATTTCCAAAGCTTCTGCAAAGCAGTGGGCTTAATGTAACGACACAAATGACCAGGAACACAAATGGTGATCCCACTAATGGAAGAAAGCAGAAGGAACAGGACCACTGATGGCTCCCTGAGAAAGAGTACACTCAGAGACAGAGTTTCAGTTTCGGTACCTCCCCTCCAACTGTTTATAAGAAAGTCTGTGTTCTCACAAACGCATGAAATCCACAACTTGCTGATTCGACCTTCTTAGCGTTTCAACGGCAAGACTCAAAGCACAGATATAAAATCATGTTGTTTGTACGACTGTGTTTTCAGCAGTGCACACAAAACCTGCCACTGACAAACAACTAAACACAAAGGTATCCCCCAGCCCCGCAGTACAATCAGCTGCACTTACCATGTCAAGCAGTCACACTTTAAAAGAAAACTAAAAAAAGATAAGATATTCAGAACTTTTATTTGGATCGATACAAATCAGCAAATATCATTTTATCAAATTTGGATTTGAGCATACGAGCCATGAATGAAATCTTTGCTGACAAACGACGGTGGAGCTTCTTGCCACTGGTGTCAAGGTTGTTATGCATCCCCGTCTGTGGGTTTTTTCCAGCGCCGATTTGCTCTTCTGTCTCACTGCTAGTTGTGGCCTTGGAGAGCCTCTGCCATGAACAGCTTCCCAAGGTTCTGCGAGGTGAACTCCTTCACATTCTGGCAGTAGTTGTTAATTTGCCCTGTTGGAGGGAAGCCACAACCATTCACACGCACCCACACAGAGAGGAAAGAAACACATCCCGACACACACAAACATGTTCACAATGTGTATATACACACATGTGAAGGTGCATTTGTACAGACAAACAGGCGGAGGTGGGGTGGGAAACAACAGCAAAGCAAAATATGGAATTAGCGCTGAGCAGAGTAAATAGAGGGATCAGGCTGTTGTCAGAGGGCGGGGGGGGGGGGCTGAACAGTGTGAAACAGCAGGGAAAAGGGGCGGTCAAGTTGAACTTCACGTCTGTAAACTTTGAATTAATATAATTTCACGATAATGGCGTAGATAATTGCAAAATAGACCCTGAGCTCCTGTGAGGAGGGCAGAGGCGGCTGATGGAATGTGAGGAGGTTGGGGGGGCTGGTTCTCTGGCGTTTGACAAAAGCTGGAAGTGTGAGGGTTGTGGATGTGTGTGCATACCTGCAATGAGCAGTGTGTCCATGCGTGGTGGCGGCTGAGGGGGCTTGAACATTTTGGTGATGTCCTCCTCGGGCAGGGGGGGCTCCCCTCGGCTCTGTCGCTGGGCGTTTTCCTGCTGTCGCCTCTGGACGTACTAAAGGAAGAGGCCCAGAAAAACTGGCATTAGAAGGCAGGAAGGGAGGGAAACTGAAAGAAATGGTGTGAGGCGAGCTGAATATGGAGGCAGAGTAGATGGGGGAGCGATACAAGTCGGAGAATGTGATACAAAAAGGTAGGAGAAACAAACGCTCAGGAGACAGGTATGAAGTGAGGAGTAAAGAAAAAGATGAGGCAAAGGAGCAGGAGGCATATCGTTAGTGAGACGTAGGGAACACAAAGTAAGGAAGCGAGAGGTAATGATGAAAGCAGAGATGGAGGAGACAGAAGAGTTATGAGCGCTAACAGGAATGAGGTGGGCTGACAGTCAGTAAATCAGGGAGGTGCCATGTCTCTGGAGATGCTAAAAGCCTTGTTAATTTGGTAAGATAGAGGAGCAGCTGACACCTTCTGTTGGGAGGAAAGTCTGCGGCAACTGGTGGGGAGCGGGTTGAGAGCAAAGACCCCAGAGTCAACCCCCCCATGCACCAGAATGACTTCCCAGAGTTAAGGAACACCAAAAGGAAAAACGGGTCCTTTTTTCCCCCCGCAGTCGGTTTAACACGGCATCGCTGTGCAGAGGCAAAAACAGAAACTTTCTCGCTTGCCGCACCTTTATATCCTAATTACTAGTGGATCTACCTCGCTCTGGAAGTTAATGTCAAAGTTGAAAAAGAAAGCTGCACAATAAGCGCGGCACAAATGCAGAATGGATGCCTTTGAGTCCACTCAGCAAAGCAGAGGCTCCACTGTCTGCTCCTTTCTCCATTACGCTGTTCGAAGCGCTTAATCTCTGTCAGCTTGCATAAGGCTGCCCTTCCCCGCGTTCTGAACGGGTCCCCGCTCCCCTGGAGCCCCTGCCTCATGCTCCAGACTTGACGAGAAACTCTTGCTCCGGCGGGTCTGGTGCAGACTGCAGCCAGAGCTCTCTGCGTTTTGTTGTCTTTATTTTTTTGCCCTCTGTCCTCGCGGGTTTCCCCGCTCCCCGTGGCGGCGGGGCGTCGCCACGGTGAACAGCTGGAGACTAAAGGCCTCACGCTGGGGGTGGACTGCACTTTCTCTGCCATTTAGAAAAACTCAAGGTTGTCTTCAAGCCAAACTCCACCAATTACCTGAGCTGGACCAGACCCAAATTAACTTGCAGCAATATGTTAATGACATATATGTAAGAAGTTCTCATATGAAAGGTAACGGAGCCTTACATAAGACCTCTAATTGTGCAGCCGGTTAATTACAGCAGACAGTAGCCAATGTTCACTATCAATGACAATTATCACACAGACGTGAAGGTTATTATATCCCAGTCTTCTGCTACATAATACTTTATTCTTGCCCCAGGTGTTTGAATTAATTCATTTTGGTTTTACTTTCATAAACTCTGGAAGGCTTAATGAGAGTCTTTTGATATTTGGAGTTCTTTTGTAGCACGATACCTGATAAGAGCAACAAAACGCTGCATGTGTTGGGGGGGGGGGGGCTCATCTCTTGCTTGTGTCGGCCACATTTTCTATTCATTTTAATTATCCGTAGTCCCTCTCATCTCAAAAGTTTCTATTTCCAGAAATTCTTTCTTCCTTTTTTTTGTGCCTTCTGTTTTTAAACTCGGCTCAGGCAGCCGACGTGCCACCCACTCAGACTCTCACCTTCCTTTTGGCAAATTAACCCAGATGTCACTGATCCAACTGATGACCCTCACATCCACCCCAATTGTCACCTTTTTCCACATGTCCTGATCTTGTTATTCTGATTTGTTTCTTAAAAAGCAAAGACGACTCCATGGATCAGGATAAATGTGGCTGACTCTTAACTGTCTCTGGGTTCTCTTGATAAGCATAAATTATTCCTCCTCAGTTCAGCGGATTAACAGGTAGCACCATACCTAATGTAATCAAAGTGCTGCTCTCTTTGTTGGACGTGAATGAATCAGGGCAGAATGAGACGCGCATTTCTTGTTACAAAGACCGAATTGGCTACAGACTGTGCTCGGGAACCAACATCAGAAGGCTATGGAAGGAAAATGGGATCCTCTCATCACAACGCCTCTGAGCAACTTTCTATGATGATTTATAAAGTTCCATTTGTCCTGGAAGTGGCAGGGTCAACAGCACATGATTACGAGGGCCACGTTCAGCTGATGTCTGAAAGGTATAATATAAGCTCGCTTTCTTTTTCTCCGTGTGCCATTTGTACATGATGGAGAACTCTTTGAAGCCCCCATTAAAGGCGGCTCTGTGTGATACCGGATTAGAGTCAGAATAGTCCTGTTTGTTCGAGGTTTAAAGGCTGTGTTGATGAGAAGGACAGAGCAGGGAAGATGATGGTTCTAAAGGTGTGGGGACTGACCCCGGGATGAAAAATACAGACAGGTCTTTTTCCTCTTTGTGTTTGGATGGAGGGCCGGGTCAGGTCTAAATCATGCCCGATGTGGGAGAAGGCCGGCCGGGGCCTTAGCCCCCGCTGAGCGAGGCGACGGTGACTCAGCCCAGATAGACATGAATACCTCAAATATCCCCTCGTGTCCATTTGCGCAGAATAATGACAGAATAACGTTGGCGTTTTGAGACTGGTGTGTGTTTGTGGACACGTAAGTGAGTCACCCTGTGCTGCAGCTCCTCCGTTTTTCCTGAATAATGCGTGGGCGTGACTGTGTGACGGCGCTTCCATCCCTTGCAGGATGTTTTATGATGCATCTGGTCGAGGCTGCAGATGGTATGTGGTTCACTCCAACTGTGTGACAATGTTTGTTCGGGCTTTTGGGTTCTTCTGGCAGACTGTGTGTGTAGGTGGTGTGTGCCTCTTTGAGTGTTTGCACTCTGGCTACACTTGTCACTGTATATTTGTGTTGTGTTACACGTAAAAGCCTTTGCTTTTAAATGGAGTCAAAGTTTTGATACAGCTACACCGACTTGTTAAGAGTGAGTAGGGACTATCTGCAAATACCAGCTGTCAGTCCATATGTATGAACTCTCCTTAGCAGTCACTGTGTGACCTAGAAGTGTTTCACCTTCCTCACTCACTTTTCTTCAGATATGAATAAAATAATGAACGTTATCATAGACGCTACTCTGACAATGATGATTAAGGACTTTTTCATTGAGGGGAAAAACATTGCAGCAGATGAAGGGGAGACGTGTCTGAAATCAGAGTGTGTGGGCGTACATTAGTAACTGTAGTGAGGTGAGAAACAGTAACATTAAAGCACACATGCGTCCCTCTAACCTATCCACCGTAAAATCAAGATGAGCCAAAGTCGTTCCAAACTAAATCTGAGCTGAAACATTCCTCACTCTGATGCTGACCTTTGACCGGTTTGCATTTTTCGCTTAAAGCAGTTTCTACTGTTGGATCCAACAAGTTCCAGAAGATCTCACAGTTCTCCAAAGCTGTTAAAACTGGACTTGCTTGGTCTGAGAAGTACGCCCGCTTTTCTTGTTTTTCTTTCGTTCATTCTTTCATTTATATTCTTTGGATTTCTCTATTGGATGCCATTTCAAACTAATGCATCATCAGTGTTTTTGTGTTTTTCTCTCAGGGACAGAGTCCCTTTGTTACAAGAGGATCCGAAGCAAAAGAGAAGCTCTGAGAGAAAAAAATACATTTCATTCATTGAAGTCAAAAAGATAAACAGAAATTTCACATTCTGAACAGGCTTTGGACAAGACGACACTGACAGCCGTTCCTTCTATAAAACCTCATTTCAGCACTTTAATATTGGAGCCTGGAGGAGCATGATTCTGTGTGGGTGTGTTTGCGTTAACCGATGCCACTGCCGCTTGACTGCTGGGAGAATAGGTGCAATTGGTTGTATCTGCATCCTCCTGCAATATACCTGCTGCTTTTCCAGCTGGGAATGTGGCTGTGGGAGCATCCACTTATGAAGCGTGTGTGAGTGTACATACGCGCTGCGGCCCTGGCTGGCTCGGTGCGTAGGTGGCGCCGGCGCTTTGGTTCCTGAAAGCCAGTGTGCTTACAAGCGTGCATGGAGGAGTTACCTGGTGCTTCTGCTGCTGCTGCTTGCTCAGGTTGCGGCTGTAGGTGTTGTATTTGACAATCTCTTGGCTCATGTCATCCACCCTGTCCATCAGCAGCTGAAGGCTCTTCTCCAAGTGGTTGCTGGAACAAAATTGTCAGGGTGTCATTCAGAAAAGTTGTTTGGCTCCCAGCTAAACTCAACAGAACAGCAGCTAAAGCATTTTCCTCTTATTCAAGGGGAATTTGAGGGTCAGTGTTTTGCTGAAGGAGACCTCAACATGTGGTCATTTGGGGATTGAGCCAAGAAACAAATGTCTGAATGACCTGCGATGCCCGCTCAGGCACAGAAACCCTGTGAGTGACCCTAGAAGGGGAAAGCTTCCATCAGTGTGTCTTCCAGAGGGCTTTATGGAAATGATGGTCAACATGTAGCTTGGCACTTATATTTATTAACCTTAGCACTCTTCTACTGGCTTTTTACAGCTTTTCTTTTCCATTTACAGATTCAGCAATTTGGTATTTAGTATCCTGCCAACTGAGACTGTGCCAGTGGAGCAGATAGGGGCTGAACTATAAGGGAATGTTTACGGCTTTCTATCAGCCTGCTGTTTAATAGACACCCCCATAAAGCCAGCTTTAAATTTCTGGGACTTTTTCTCTGTCCATCAAAATGATAGATCAGAAATGATAGACATTTAAATTGGTGATAACTTATTTTAACGCAGATCTTTTGCCATTTCGCAGGATTTTCCAGAATGTCGTTACACGTTTACAATTTCAATGATTACTGAAGAGTGAGGAGAACAGAAGAGTGGACAAACGCTCACGTATGGAAAAAGCAGCTATGGCCACACTACCAGGCCAATGGCTGGGAGGCAATGAAGCAGTTTTGGGGAAGGTTTATGAAACCTTTAAAACGGCTTTTAAGTATTTTGTGGATTTTTACTTTTGGGGGGTTATGATCCCCCCCAAAATGCCCATGAAACAGGAAAAAGCAGTCAAAGTAAAATCTGGTATCCAATGCTGAACTCAAACTGCTCAGGAGGGGGTTACAAGTGCAAGCTAATTTGCGTGTACTCTAACAAAATAAAAGTAAGACTGCTAGGACAGCAACTGCTTTCCTGTACATCTCAACCTTGGACAGATGGCCTCCTAAAATGTCTGCTGAAGGTTAAACTCCACCACCTCAGCGAGTTTCTGAACTCAATAAACCAACCTCCCACTGAGGTGATCAGAGGCAGACCAGATGGACTGTGGGAATTCCTATTTCACAGAGGAAATCCTACCATGATGGGACTCGGCCCTTTTGTGCAGATGGGGGGACCTGCCCCCTCCTGTGATCCTTAGGGGAGGGCGCGTTGCAGACGCACTGCAGGCCTGCAGCCTACAGCCTGTAGGTACGCAGCTTTTAAAGAACTGTCAGCACATGGATGGAAAAGAGCTGAAAGGAGTACCAAGCCATGCTTACAATGAAGAGTTGCCTCCAGTTGGACAGGGATTTGTTACAATTGTTGCAATGAATGACAGGGATGTCACTTCGCCCTGTTATTCTGACATCAGAGGGTGTTCAGATTTGTGTTATTAGACTATCAGCACTTCTTTTCTCTCCTACAGTGAGCTTCATTTTCAGACAATAAGACTCATTCCTACTTTAACCTTGACAAAACTGCAGTGTTCAACAATAAGAAGCATCTGTGACGCTTTTCCTCTGTGGAAATAGATGCTCTCATGTTTTACATTTATATCAGGACTGGGCATTATGGCCCAAAAAAAACAAAGGTAGAGGCATTTATTGACAACGTGGACATTCACTTATACAGACAGAGTGCTGAGTAATTCCATCATTAAAATGGGGAAGTCGTAGCATCTGGTAGTTGAATGTTAAACTCTCTTTTTGTAAATCGATTTGGATTAAAGCATCTGCGAAATGCATAAAGGTAAATGTAAATGTAAAGCTCTTTTAGTCTCTGCTACCGTAAACTATTTTGCATTGCAACTAAATACCTAATCATCTCCATCTCTGTCCTTTTCTGAAGTCATACAGCACAGTGAGTAAGAAAGTGACCTTGGAAGGTGAAACAATCAGCATTCATTAATCTTTACAAATGCAACATCACCTGATCAAACCACTGCTAATGCTCGGATTTTGGCGGATTTCTTACCACCCAGGGGAGAGTTGGAACAGGGAAGGAGTCTGACAGCATTCACAGGGCTGTTCTGTTTCGCTATTCAACAGAGGGTGGCTCCAGTGTGTCCAACAAGAAGCTACATTTAGTGATAGCTGCTTTCAAAGATAACGCAGAGGAAATAATTACCAGCACTTTAAAGAGATGGGGAGCTGGTCTGGAAGTCACATTTTATTCACAGTCACAGAAGGAAAGGCAGGGTCAGGACTGTTCCTTACTGAAATGCACAGTCAGGCAGAACCTCTTAGGCAAAATGGTCTGTGGAAAACTAAAAATGTAAATGTCATTGGTGTAAATTCAAATAGTGAAGAGTGTTTTTTTATTTATTTTTTTTATTTGAAACAAATATCTAAAAATGAAAAAATAATCAACATCTAATTTTGAATTATGAACATAAAAGGTTTGCATACAAAATAAAAAGCACCTAAAGAATTTTTCTCTGTCCATGCTCTAGCACCTTTCAGTGTGCGGCCTTATCTGGATAGGTATTCTTTTCCATTTGCAAAATGATCTTAGTTGCACCCAAAGCACTGCTCCAATTAAAAGTAAACATTTATGCAAAAAGACCCCAGAGATCCAGATGAGCAGCCCACTTAATCTGCCTTTTCTGCAGGAAAATCCTTGACCACCAGGTCAATTCAAACTCACCCAAGAGGCCACAGCCTCAACTTGGCTGCTGGTTCTATCATTTGTTGCTTGTTATGCGTTTGTTGCAGGTAGACGGGAGGTGAAAACCCTTTTAGGCAGATTCAAGAGGTGATGGTGGATTCTGTCGTTCATCCATGAATAAGTGATAAAAACGCTAAACAGAGCTACACTTCAGAAAAAGTCTCCCACAGTTCAGTATTGCATTTATTCCTTTTCTGCTCAGTCAGCACGTTTCTGTGAAAATGGGAGCAGTTGTCACATTTCAGGTGGTGAATTGGGAATGCGTCTTCATCACACCTGCTCAAATCCTCTTCAGGCAAAGTTTTACAAAGACATAACTATGAGGTGGGTCTCTGTCCCTGCACAGCTGTTGAACTGCTCCGTTTGAACCAACTGCAGCTCTCACTGGTGCTGTCACTTCAAAATAAATCATTCAAATACACCACCAACATTTAGGTTTTCCACATCAAGTCCACGTGCGTGCAAAAACAGAAAAGTAAATGTTTGGTTTGAGCCCGCATTCTCAAGATAATAAAACAAAGTCTCTGTCCGTGTTTTTAATACATGCACACGACTCCAAAAATCCTTGCGATCGTCTCAGCCTCGCCCTAGTTTCCACAGACTCCTACAGCTTAATCACATTTGAATGCAAACATCGACTCACGCAGAGAGAAATGCGGCAACAAGCCGCAGGTAAGCGCGTAATAACATGAACACGGCTGATGATTTATCGAGGTGATATTCTCATGTGCCTTAACTATCAACGGCGTTATGCATAAGAACATCTCACACCTGCACGTAGTTGTGCTAATTCTCATAATCAAATCATCTGCTTAAATGGCTGCCTGTTGCCCTTGTGCCACAGAGCCTAAAAAAAAGGGCAGCATTTGAAATAAGTTTTTTTGGCTTAACTTTTTACTAAATGTGTTTCTTTTTTTCTTTTTTTTTTAGAATGTATACATTATTTGGTGCCTCCAAAGCATCATTTGCAAAGCACCAACTATTTGCAGTCTAATCATGGATGTCTGAGGCTCTCAGTGTGTCACGTTTCCTCTGGAAACATGGAAACTGATGGACTTCAACCAAGTCTCAGCACAACACCTCCCTGCTGTGCCCGTCTGACTGTGTCAGAATAGATTTGAACTGAGGAAAGCCCAATTATTACTGTTTCATCAAAGCCATATGAAGACTAGTGTGTGTGTGTGTGTGTGTGTGTGTGTGTGTGTGTGTGTGTGTGTGTGTGCGTGTGTGTGTGTGCGTGTGTGCGTGGTGTTCGTGCGGAATGGGGATTAGGAGCTGCAGTGAAGTACGTGCTTCTGCACGCTCTGATGTTTTAAGTCTGCGTTACGAGTTAAACGTGATTTTAAAGACTTCCCACAACTACACGGTGTCGGCCCACACATTTTTAAGGGTTAAATTATTCAGACCAGATGGATTTGCAAGCGTTGCAATCAATAATGTATTAGAAATCAAAGTCTGTCTGGGGATTTTCTGTCATAAGCGATTCTGTTTTAAGGTCAGCTTCATTGGCAGCACAGTCAACGTCCTGCATGTCCGCTAGTACATGCTGATACTCACGTGGGACAACAGGGGACAAATCCAGTAACTGTGTTTATGTGTGAACAGAAATTGGCTGACATTCAGTAAATTGAAGGTTCAATGAGGAGATGTGTAACAAAGCTGCCAAGAAAATTACTTCTATTCTTAGAGTGAGCATTTTTATTCTGATGGACTCTTTTAAACTGATGAACTGGGGCGAGTGGAAAAAAAAAAGATTGCTGGCTCGCTTCTGTAGCCGAGCAATTTGTTTCAAATGGAACCCGAAATCCTCTACGTCTGACTGTGTCTTAGCATAAAGGTATGGCATTATCTTGGTTAAAATGCCGAATAGGTAATAAGCACGCATGAAATTTGGTAACTTTGCCTCGATACTTCGTTTCCATACTTTTTAACGTGTTCATTTCAAGTGTAAATCCGTCCCGCTCTGCAAATGATCATTTGAGCGTTAACAGCAACAGAACTATCTCAGAGGGAACCATCATGGGCATTTTCTAAAAAATATGTGTTCTTAAAAATCCATCTCCGTGGATCAAGTTGGTTTTTATCAGGAGCCGTTTTGTTCCACAGTGACATCTCTGTCAGAACCCCCCCCCCCCCCCCCACCCCCCCTCTCCCCCCCCCCCCCCCCCCCCCCCCCCCCCCC
>JABUIW010000019.1:12638077-12655500 GCA_013363375.1 Menidia beryllina
CTCCCCCCCCCCCCCCCCCCCCCCCCATCTTTTTGTCCTCAGCCCTTTTTCTCTGACTGAATACACATAAGCAGGGAGATCGGGTAGCGCATAAAGCCACACACGGTTTAGACATGCTCTGTCAAGGCAAAATAGAAAAAAAGGGTTATGACTTAAATGAGCTTGTTATTGTCTTGGATGGCTCACATTCGCTGTCCGGAAAGGCCAGGAGATGCAAATTTTAAAGCTTTATGAATAATTTGACTCTGGAAACCTTGCCCCAACATTCGGCTGCCAGGCGCTCCTCTAAGCAGCTGCTTTGCACTCTAAAAGTTAAAATACTGGAGATGGCAATGAAATGATGCCCTTACCTTCATTTTGCGTTGTGAATAAGAAAGTGCAGTCTAAAGGGAGCAGCTGAAGTCAAGCAGAGGACGACAGGACAAAGTGAAACTCATAGAGGAAGGAAACTTTACCTTTGTCCTATCAGAAGTTTCCCAAAAAATTCAGGTAAACAAGGCAGGTTCATTTCGACAAATCTTAATAATTTCGCTCAATGGCTGCTATGTGATATTGCTGTTCCAAAAATCCAGCCCATTAAACGTGTGTATTTACACCCAAAAGGCTCCCTGGTGAAAGGCTAGAGATGAAATTTTGTGGGCGGCGAGACAGAAGTTAACATGTGAGTCAGACAAAGAGCTGGTCTGGAAAGAGTTTGGATATCTCCAAACTCCAGCAGGACGGCCTTAACAACACCATCAAACATTCATTGACTAAGAGACAAACTAAGATTGAGGTCAGTTTTGCTGCAAATGGATCCTGGACTCTTGGAACATTTTGGGATTTCCTTTAAAGCAAAACTTTAGAGCAACAATAACCGAAAGGTGGGTGGTCTGGATTAGGCATAGACTGCTGCAGCCAGTGGCACAGAACATTTCAATGGTAGAGGGAATAAAGGGTTCAATTATTTAACAGTACCAACTTGAACCAAGCATCACAAAGTAAACATAATAGCTTCTACAGCAGGGTGAGGATCCTGCATCATTAAAATTCATAATGGCCCACCTGAACAGGTGCCCAAACCTTTTAGGGACAGGTCCCTCTGCAAAGGGAAAGGACGTCCGTCCGCCAAACATGAAACGACATTCTAAACTGGCTTCAACATGCTTTGATATCTGCCAGAGTGGTGCTGCAATGCACTGCAGAGGGAGGGTGCCAAAACCTTTCTTACATCTTGCATCGTTGTCATTTTGAAATAATTATGTAAAATCATACATTTTAAGAAATGTATTATTTATCAATCATAAATTGCCCCTATTTGAGCTACTCTGGGAATTCTAAAGAAAGTTTCAGAGAGAAATGTGTTAGGAAATGATGTTGTAACTCACAAAAAAAGTTTTCTAGCCTTGAATGCATATGTAAAATGTAGTCTGTGCCAGCACAGATGTAGAAGCATTTCACTCTGAAGGAGGGCAGGGGTTGGGGCGGGGTAGATGCATTTATATTCATGCAATCCATCACCATGATCAACATCATCATCACTGGTAAGAACAACCCTGCTTGCCGGAGTGAGACTGCACTCACTCAGCCTTACGCACAGATGACATTGACAAATGGGGCCAAAAATTGGAAAATGAGACAAAAGGAAAAACATTAAATAAAACCCATTATCATTTAGTCTTTTTTCTGAAAGGGTGGAAATGAGCAGCACGGGGTGGGGCTGTCTGAGGCGGCGTGGGGACGCGGACACAACGGCGGAGCTGCGCGGAAACCTGACAACTTTGGGGGACTATTTCATCTTGGGAGACAGCCTGTCGGCACTGGTGTCAGGAGGCCTGCGCCGTTCTGCTGCGGCCCACGTTTTCCAAAGACATCACAAGCAGCGTTTCATCTCGAGAGCTAGTCATCTCAGAAGCCGAGCAACGCGCAAGTTAGGCGAGTCTGTTTGGCGGTTGCCATTAACCAATTGCTCCGGTGGTGCCCAGCCATGCGTCCGGAAGGGCTGCGTGACTCCTCATTTAAAGTCGTGGCTTACTTGTGTCAGGAGGACACAGATGAGAAGAAGAACAATTCGTGACGTGAGTCGCTGGCGTGTGCGCGCGCGCGCGGTGCGTTCGGGGAGCCGGCGGTGTGGAACTCGGCACTTCGAGTCGTTATTGTGCTAATTTTTCACACCTGCCCCAGGGAAGTTTTTTGATTAGCAGCTTCACAGCTGTTGCTCCCCTTGCTGCAGTTTATCTCCATAAATGATTGCTGATAAATTCTCTCGAGACTCGTGCAGAGTGCCTCTGAGATATAAATGCGAGCCAAGCTGTGCGATGATATGGAGGGGTGATCTTTACTCCTATTGTGCTCATTAGTTATGGGAGGCTAAGTTAGATGGCATGCCCTCCCTCCCCCGCTCCCTAAAAACATTTCTGAACCAACACGATTTGACATTTCGACGTGACATTTGCTGTAGCGAATTCAGCGCCGAGCGTCCCTGTCAAATAAGTCTCCCCGCCCACAGGTACAAGTGGTCAAACACGAGAAACAAGGGGAATTTGGCCATGTTGCTGTAACATGGGGACTCTTTTTTCCCTTCCAAACGACCAACGCCTGCTACTCAGAGGTGCAGCATTGTGTGGATCAGCGAGTACTTTCCCAAATGGAATTCATTATGAAGCGATGTGAGGGTGTGTGAGGGTGTATCAGGGTGCATCGGGTGCTAGTGAGCAGATCATTTCGGGGGAAAAGTTTGTGTTAGACTTCTTTTTTTTTATCTTTTATTATCAGTATTATACGACATCTTCATAATGCAAGCCAAAACGAAACTCACTGTCCTCTAAAACTTTTTAAAGAGGCGCCGCCCGGCTGCAATAGGTGACAGGAAGCGCCATTAACAGCACAATTGATCCTGTTGTTTATGTGACAGTCTGACCCCGTCCTCATGCATACTGACAGCTGCATATTAACTCATGTAAAAACCGATCTTTGTCTGACCTGCATTCTAAAGTGAATCATTAGTGGTTACCGAAAGCATACGGAAACTTGAAATGAAGCTGCAGTCAGTGTGTGCCATTGTTTAAAAAAAAACTACCAGGCGGTGTTTATCAATGCATTGTATCGGGGGAACGTGTCATCCAATTCAGCAATGGGGCTCTCATTTGTTCTGGACAAAGATGGGTGAGCTTTGTGGCTGTGCAAACGACTGCCGCTCTCTAACTTTATGGCTTTATTTGGTCTTTTATGAGGCATTTGTGACAATAATAATTAAAAGAGCTTCTCGGAGAAGAGCGGCCTTGAAGCCATGTGTGACTCTTGTCAGGCAGGGGGGGTTGTTAGGGTAAAGCATATGACACAGTACATCATTAGACAGCTCACTGTCTTTTCTAAACAGTAGAGAAGACATGGATAAATGCCCGACAGTGCCCTAAATGCCAAATCAATTTTAATTTGGAAGCAGCTTTAAGTCATGTCTGTGGAATCAGCCTGTAAGCTAAAGAGGTTCCGTGATATTTTGTCACAACACGGGAGTTGCTTTTAACCAAATGCATGCGTTCCACTGCCATAAACTATTTTCAAATGAAAAAACGAGAGGCTCTGGTCAGGCTTTTTGTCAGTCTGACTCATGGAACATGTTGGAACTGCTAGTTGTCGGTAACAGACAAACAAACACATGATACTACTGCTGGTATTTAGTTAAAGTTCTTCATCCAAAGTCGTGCATTTGAGATAACTGAGAACATTTTGTATCAATAACTGTCTTAAGTCACTCAATTATTAACACGGAAGCTGCAAACATATCACGGTGGCAGAGGGCCCAGTTGGTAAAAGGCTTGATAAGCTTTCGTCTTACCTGCTGGAGAGGTTGAGCAGTTCGTGCTTGTCGGCGACGGTGGATTTGTCTTCCAACTCCCACATCAGCACGCTGATGAGATGGGAGTTCTTGATGATAATGGGCACCTCTTCAAACATATTCTCGAAGCCAATGCTCGCCTTCTTTAAGCTGGAGACGGGTGGAGAGCACAGGACAGAGGGGACATGAGGTGAAATCCTTTGGCTGGAGGCGTCTGACACACTGAGTTTTATTTGCAGGTTTAAAACACGGACGTCAGAGTTTTCATAATGAGGTGCGGACAGTTTTGTCTGGACTAGTCTTCCGCAGTTACCGTGCAGACACGCGCAGCACAGCAGGGGGGCTTTCTGCTGAATATGTGCATAAATCACTCTGGCTCATATTGCAGTTCCTTACAGTGAGGACCGATTTAAAGTGATTAAAGATGATTACATGAATTAGGCCTATATGAAGAAAATATCTACACTCACTTTAAGCATATGGCTTCTATTGATTTAATTACATCTTTGTCATTCATTTACATGATAGCATTTTTTACCCTTTGAAAAGGCCCTCAGTTAAAAAAGAAGGAAAGAAAATAACAACTTCACAGTCCTGCTTCACTTGACGTCACACTGAAAACACTTCTAAGGATTAGCGAGGTTTTAAGGGGACGACTTGCATGGCAACGCATTGAAACAAATCAGGGCCCAAAATACATCTTGAACAATTAAAAACAAGGCCAAGAGGAAAAAGTGAGTGGGGGTTGGACTTGGCAGTTGTACCACTGCAGCTAATTTCCATTCAGCTGTAACAAAAGGAATGGTCTTATTGCATTTTGATTCTGAGAAATGGTGAGATAGCATCAACCTCCCTGACTGCCTCCCACATGCATTATCATCCGCTGTCGCCTGTTTGACTTTGTGTCTTTGTTGAGATGTTACCTCATTTTTTCTCCTCACCTCCTTTTTCTCCTCTAGGGCTCAAACCTGCCCCTCTCCCTCTTTCTGGCATCGGCCGGTTCACACAAAATGGAACATCTAACTTTGCTTAATGTCTCACATAAATCTAATAACACTGACTGCCTTGGTCCAGCCCGTCACTTGTGCACAAGAGCATGAGCTACAAACTAATGCCTGTATATGTCCAAGGTTGGCTTGTTAGATACTTGTTCTGGGATCAATACACTGACTGCATTATTATCCCCTGCTCACTGTACCAGAAACAGAGATGTTTACCAATTGCTTTCCTGTGTGATAAATAGGGATGTGGAACATCATTTGATTCTGGTGAGCTATTTCAGATAAATGCCGTTTTGTATTCTCAGTGAAACATCACCTCAGGCAAACTTAAAGATGAGAGTCTGAGGCATGAAGTGGGCAGCATTGCTTCAGGCTCAGAGCCTGAGAAAGGCAGACATGAATCAGTATGGATTCTTTACAGGAACCCATAGGGGAAGCGCCATAATATAAATACTGTTTGTTAGGATTTTGACACAAATAATCAATCTGGAGTGCTTTAAAAGTACTTACTGCATACTGTGACCTTTTCAAATGCCTGCAGTGCCATATAAAATGGTCTCCATGAGGGAACAGAGTGTCTGATTCTTCCATAGGGAGAGCAAATTACACATCTATACTGGACTTGTGTGCACTTAATGCCACGCTCTCACAAAGTTGGGCCCTGCAGGACAAAGCCAAAGGCTGACCCCACAGGCAGACTAATTTGAGGCTTCATATTGTGTGCTGAAGTGGAGGCTATTGACCATCGCCTGCATAGACTGATGGAGTTGGAGGGCAGTTCAAAGGGATGCGTCTGCTCATCTATCCCTGCCTTTCATTTTAAAAAAGGGTGAGTAAAATATGCAAGCTTCTACAACATCAAATACAGTTGTACGTTTGCCACAGACTGTGCTTGGCAAAATGAAAGACTTTTGAAGTTTTGGAACAAACAAACAAAAGCACTGATAATTGGGTTTCTTGTCGACTGGCTAATAATATAAGATTGCTGTAAAGCGTTGGGATTGTCCTTTGCCTGCCCTGAGCTGCCCTATTTCAATTACGTGCTTATTGGGAACACTGATGGTGACAGATTGGAGCCAAAATAAATCATAGGAACTAATGAAAAGCTGTGGAAATGAGAGAGATCTGACTCTGGGCCAAACACAATGGGTCAATAATAGACTGGTTGGCAGAGAGACTCACAGGTGAAAAGATATAGAGAAAACTGTAAAAGGGGGATAAAATACTGCTTTTAAATTGTCGTCCTCCTGCTAGTGCACTTTGTGGGCATTTAAAATGATATTTGAGGGTTCTGGTTGGGTTGTAACTGAATGTCTCTGGGATTTCTGTATTGGACCCGTATGCTTGGCGTTGTCCGAGCATGCGTGCTGCGTCCTGGTGCGTATGGATGACTGAATGTGCCAGAACTGCATGGAAAATAGTCCCCTCATTACATTCATTTTTAACCGCAATTTAAAAGCAATTACGATAAGCCTTGGGGTCAGAAAAAGAGTAAACATGGTCCATTTGTTTGACAGGCAAGGCTGAGCTGATAAATCATCATCATCAGCATCCATCTCCAACTGCCAGTAAATCTTTCCCCTGTGGATGCACCAGGCTGTATTTGAAACCAGCGAATAAACAGAATTAAGAGACTTTAAAAAAGGCCGGAATTTACATTTGATATCTAAATGATGAGCAATGTAAGCTCTTGTGGTTAGGCACGGATGCAAATTACTGTATTTTCGCTTTCCGGGTGGTTAATCAAGAGAGGAGCAGTGGAAGTATCTCTCTCTTTCATACATGTAGCTTGGCCCTCAAACGCTCTGAAGAGGTGGCATGTGTGCATGTTAGCAGCATTCCAGGGCTCCAGGCTCCCTTTTTTCTTTTATTAGTTCTCCAACGGTGATTTTTTGCATTTTTATTATCATCATCAGGCACACTGCTACAACATTTAGGAGCTCTGTTATCATTTTAAGGCTGCTGTTTTTATTATCTCTAATATTCAAAACATTGAAGAGAGCTGTGCTAAAAGTGCTTTCCAATGCTAAAACTTTACTTGAAAAAACAAAAAAGACATTCATAAGTAGGCCCATTTAACTCGTATCATTTTCACGACCAGCAATAACTGCTTAGTTCAGGGTCTGAGGAGTTTTTGTGTTTTCTTAAAAAGCTGTGTCTGTGGCGACACAAAAACAACTTAACATCAGACTTCTTGTTTGTGCTGCACTTTAATGGACAGAAAACATGCTCTTCAGATTGCTGTTAAAGCACCTTTTTCTTTGCTTCATGATTTATTATCTCAGGGACCTATATTCTCAGCAGAAACATTGGTCTATATTCGCAAGCTTTCAGCATCCTCAGTTACATTCCAAGTCACGCCGAGGCTCTTCCCTGACCCCTTACTGCATAATTTTACTGGAGCCTGACGCTGAAATGCTGCAAGGAGACGCTTTTGTTGGTCAAATAACAGACTGTGTCTTTCTTAGGGTTTCGGCCCTGAATGTTGCATGGCACACAGAGAAAAAAAGCACCTGCACGGTTGAAGCTTTGGCCACACGCTCTATACCAAAAGCACTGCAGCACGCATTTGACATTTTATCTAACCTAAACTGCTAGGAACCAGGCTAACCAGATTTCCCCGAACAGATGCACGCCTTTTTTTATTTGAATGCTCACTTTGCTCGGGTTTCGGGTCTCATAAAAGCCACCGGTGCTCACCCAGTCGCTGTGTGTCATCTTGGGTGATGGATAATTTAACAGCTACCTCTGTTGCTGATGCAAGATCTCTAAGTTAAAGCCTTCAGAGCCTTGGTCTGCAGATCAGTGTAACAGACAGCACTCGGAGGACGGCTCCGTTTGGAGAGTAGTCTCCAAAGTAAACACGTCAGTCTGGGAGAATCTCCAGGGAAGAGCCAGTTAGATGTGAAGGCCCATGCCTTCCCTGCCTTTCATTAAATCCTGACCCCGATATTCTTCGGTGGCTGGGAATTTGTGGTGGAAATGTATGCGCGCAGAGACATATCAAATGTCTGTGCGTAATAACAGACCCATTAAATGTTAGCTGCACCAGTGCAACCGAGGATGAAAGCAAGTCTCCCCTCTGACGATTTTTTATTTTTTGTGATTGCATATGAAAGCAATTTTGAGCCTTGCTTTCACTCCGGACTGCTCGCTGGGATTTTCCTCCCATTCCCCGGCTAAAATCTCCCGAGGATCAGCGGGTGAGAACGCGCAGACGTAATGACAGATATTTCAGAGGATTTACTGCCAATGCACGGGCCACGTGCTTGGAAGAGTAACTGCCTCTGCTCTCCTTTCTGCTGACCTGTGTGTGGCATTCCATTAGCTGCTGTGGATGCTGTTTAGATACGTATGGTGTTGATACTCATATACACAGGCCGTGTCTGCTATTTTCCTGTTTTATAAAGGAGACAAAGTGATTTCCACTGCATTATTTCTTCATCATGCCCTGCCTTCCATGTGGTCTAAATACCCCCCCCCCCCACACACACACACACACACACACACACACACATTCCTAGCTGTGAGAGCAGATATCCTGCATAAAGTCTTCAAATTTGGGGCACCCGTGAACAGCAACATTGGAAAAACTCTAAACCACTAAGCTCCTGAAAATCTTATCCAAGGAAATATAATATTCTCTTTAGTTTCTTACAAAACTACTCACCCCTCTGGAGTGAAATCTTTCTCTTTGCAGATCTCCATGAGTTTTGGGGTAAGTCTGTAGGCTTTGAGAGACAGGGAGCCCTGAGCCGTCTTGATGGGGTCTGGAATCAGAGAAATAGTAGAGTTTTAAAAAAAAGGATTACAGTCTTCACATCCTAAAAGAGGCAGGGTTTTCAGTGGGATGTCTTGTTCATATTAAGCTTTGTAAAAACATGCCTGGCCACAGTCATTTCCAGTACCATCGATTCCACTCTGTGAGTGCGATTTGTACATTTTCCCCTCAGCTGCTGATAATGCTCTCAATGTCCCATATTTCTCTAACTGCTGCATGTAGCAGCTCAAGAGCATCATTTGTGTATAACTCCTGGGTTACTTTGCGTCTGCAATAAGTCCACTAGTGCAGCTCAAAATGATGCTAGACGTCCAAATTGCAACATAACAGTGATTTCGCAAAAAAGAACCAATGTGTGGATCCCATATAATCCAAAAAAAAAACACACTTGATGAATAACATTTAATTGTAGAACAGAAAGTTTACTCGAACGGAAAAGTGACAGCAAACAAATAAAGAGTCTGCCTGAAAGTTTAGTGTCACATATTCCCACATTCCCTTCCCAGCGGGCAGCTCTGACAAGCCATTTGCCTACAGATTAGCCTCTCCTAGACAAGACTGACAGTCAACAGCCAGTCACAGTTCACCTTCAAAAAGGCTGGAGGAAGGCGGCATGAAGAGAGCTCTCCTAAACCCAAAGGATGCACGCCGCCCCAATTAGAATAGAATTAAGATTCTGAGAAGTTCAGATCTAGCCGCTTGAATTTTGGCAGAATGCCTTAATCCTGCCTCCTGTCAACGGTCTCCACTATGTGGCGCACATCCATCGTCTTACATGTAACACGAGTCAGCTTGGCCTCCTTCTGTGAACGCCAAGATTGAGTCATTAGAAGAAGGATACTCGAGGGACATGTTAAAGTTACCATCCAAATTTTCACAAATCCCCCCAAAAATATGAGGGAAAACCTAATTTAATCTTCACGTGCTCTAATTCAGTATAAGTAACAAAAAAGATGCAGTGTTCACCGTTTCATCCTACAAAATGAAAATTAAACTCCAGGCATTTAAAGAAAAAATATTAAAAGCTTGCTGCTAATGAGGATCATGGCTTAACTAATACCACACGCCCCGATTAAAAAGCTCCAGCCGGCTCCGTCTAACCTTTTTCAACCCTTCACCTCCTGTATGGGAACTACCGTCGTGCCGAGCACATTTAACCAATTGGTTTAACAAGCCTCTGTAATTCCAAGTCGTTACTGGACAAAGACCGCTCACCCAGCGGTGGCTCAGCCCATTGATTCTTTTATCGGAATGAAATGGCCAGCGAGCTGATGGAGAGAACCACAAAAAAAAAAAATCAAGAAATAAAATCAATTTTTTTTTTCTTCCACTTTGACTTTAAACGGAGATAATGTAAATTCCTTCAGGGTCCTTTGATCTGTTAAGTGCTGCATTATTGATTGACATTAACAGGAGCTCTTGTTTAGAGTGAGGGAAGGCTGCCCGAGCAGCCCGCTGCCTCGCACTCCAAAACCAGAGGGGCAGAAAAGTTCTCATTTGTTTGCTCTCTTCAGAAGTTATTGGATATAAAAATGGGCATGCATAGTTCCTTTGTAAGGTAATGAAACTCAGAGCCCTGCCTTTATCTAGAATGGGAGATGTGTTTGTTGTCTCTTTCCTTACTTGAAGAGACGATTAAAGAGAGCTGTTTTAATTAAAGATTTCAGGTCAGTGCGCTTGTGAGTCTTTTGTGTCGCCACACCTCTAATCTTATTCTCCCCATTCATAAAGCAGATGCTAGTAAACTTGAGCGCATTTTAAAAAGTTTAATTCAGGAAATACAGTCTCGATAGCATCTGGCATTTTGGTGGAGTCAAAATTTAATTACATGTCTCCAGCTTGTAAAGCCTGATGAACAGAGCCCATTGTCTCATCAGAAATATTAACAAAACAGCAGTGTTCTCCCAGAAAAACACTGACATCAACCTTATTAAGCAGCCATCCGTCTCACGGCTTCTGATCCTGCACTCCTTCCCTGCGTGTAGCTGTATGTCGTCTCTGATGAATTCTCAGATGACTTAAAAAAAATATTGGGTGGTTTTCGGTTGTGTTAATTTCACTGCAGCTGGCTTTAAATAGTTTAATTATGCGCTGGTAGTAATAAGCAGCCCAGAGCTCTTTGCTCAGCAGCACTCACAAGCTCGTTTCATCCACTTTGTGTCATGGAGGTGGCTACAAGTCCCTCTTCTAATTCCGTTCATGCATCCCTGCTTCCTGAATCTTCATCCGGAGATTCCTCCGTGCAAGAGTCTGTTAATTCTCACCACCAGCGTGGCACCAGGACATGACGTCGAGCCTCTCTCATGTCATGTGAGGTTAATAGAAGGTCAGGCGTGTGCGCAGGGTGCTGTCCGCTCTGTTCGGCTTGTCACCCATTGCTGCTTTTGATGGGGCGAGCTTGTGGAATATAGCAAACAGCTCCAGAAGCTCACCTGAATCGGAAGGTTTGAGCTTCTAAAGGCAGACAACCCATTCCCTGTTCCCTATTGATGAAACGCAGTTGGCAAATTTTGAAATTTGGAAGCTATATTATGAAAAATGTCTACAAAAAAATCATAAGATCTACGCTAAAAACGGAATCCTTTCATATAAAGTCTGTGGGGATTTTTGCCCCCAAAACGTAAGCTTTTCTGTAAATGAGCATTTAACTAACCGTTCAGATGGTTTTTTGTCAGGCTGATTGCTTCACAGGGGGAGTGAAGTGGAATATCTTAGTCTCTCTGTGACAGCCCTATTCTTGCAAAGCTATTGATAAAAAAGGAGACTAAATTTGACTAGAAGTTCTTTAATCCTGCCAAACACAACAATGAACTCTAAATCACTGTAATCAACCCTTTTGTGGCAGCACCATTTTAGTGTCATGTGAGGAACAAATTATTACCTTGAATGTAGAATCTGAGCAATCTTTTCTTTCCCTTTTCCGATTCCCGGCCCGCGATTATATTTCTTTTTTTTTTAATATCACCACTACCAATGCAACCTGGAGAGAGAACCACTTTACCCCTGCGTGCACCTCTGTCACCAGTGGTCATGTTTTAACTGCTAACCTATTCAACAAAACAATTTCTAGTAGGGAAAACAAATATATCTAAATGGACTGGCACTTAAACCAAAACAGCTGCTGTCCAATTTCTCTTTTTCCCTAAATACAATCTTAAAGCAACATGAAATAAGATCATAGATCTTAGAAAATGTGCATTGGACATGCTTCAAAATATAAACGTAGCAGATGGAGGCACAGTTTGCTACAATGTTGCCTTCAGAAATTAATTGATTAGCTCTCTTGTTGCATCGTGTTCGATTTGCTCGGCTCTGTTGAAGTTGAAAACCTGCAGGTTAATCATCATGAAAATAACGATGGCGATTATTTCTCCTGCTTCCTTTTGTGGGCTGTAAATCAGAGGAGACCGAAGCTGTGGTTCATCCCCGTAATAAAACTAATGAAGCGTGTTTATATATGCTGTATACACGCCATTATTACAGGAGTGTGTTATGTTATTTATCAGACTGAAATGTTATCATGTGAAGCCTCGGTCGGCCAAAACAGCTTCGTCTCAAGCAAACATGAAAATGATTTCTTCTCGAGTTAAAATGTTTGGAAAACATATCTTTGGGGCCATTTAAATGATACATGCCATCTTGGAATGCTTTTAACTGCAATATATACATAATGTGCAATCCATTGTAAATGGACTGATTTCACATTGCAATTTTTCAAATTTCTTCAAAATAAAAGTTTTGTTTTTGCTTTTTGTGGTAATGTTATTCATGGAAAATGACAAGTCACATTAACATTTGGCCCTTTGCCTAATCTACATAATATCTTAATTCACTTTTGAATCAGCATTACATCTAATGATAGCTGAGGATAAAAGATAGCTTAATGCTTTAGGTGTGTTGATCATTTCGAATTGACTGTTGTTTTTAAGACCCTGCCAAACTAAATGGATTCACTCCGGGTCTATTTGATTTGGAATGTGGTTAAAGCAGTCGACAGTGGGGGACTACTTACCATAGATGAGCACAACTGACTCTTCGATGGCGTGTTGGTAGCTGAACTGGGAGTCTAGCAGAGCTCGGCTGACAAAGGAGCCGTAATAGGTGGACTGGTACCAGCCCACATGCAGATGGTCGATGTTGACGTGACGCAGAGAACGCATCATCTCCATCTGGTACTGGACTAGAGGCAAAGATAGGTAGAAACTGAGAGTGAGAGAGGGAAACTCCGGGAAATAGGACAGGAAAAAAAACAGTATGAACTTTACTAAAATTAGCAAATGTTTTCTTCCATCTGTGAATATCTGGTGGCCATCTGGAACTGGACATGGAGTACGAACAGAGAGGGGAGACGTGAGAAACATGAGAAATTTCATGGAAAAAGTGCCGTTGGGATGTAAAAGGAGAAAAATGTGTTGAATCTGAGGAAGATGAACAGCAAAACAAAGGGTTTCATCTTTTGTGTGAAGATTTCTTAAACAAACATCAGCTGGGATCCCCGGTGTGCCTCTCATTCCTCATGTCGGTAAAAGACATGCTGGTGGGGAGGCAGCTGGATTGATGCATGGACAGGATTCAGCTCCTGGAGTAAATGCTAGATACGTTACAGGGAGAGCTTTTTATTTTGGCAGACACATCCTAAGGACGCACGGCTAGAAAAACAAACACCCTGCCTCATCTGCTGTAAGTAACAACCAAAGCAAGCGAGGAAAGTATTACATCTATGCAGGCTAGCTGGAGGAGGTTGATAAATCAGGTTGTGATTGGGCAGCTGGGGCCCCCCCTCAAGATCCAGGCTGGATCCCACATCCCTCTCTTGCCAGGGCTGTTAACTAGTACAGCACAGTGAGGCGGACATGACAGAGGGTGGGAGGCAAAGGGGGTAAGAGAGAAATAAGAATACAACAGGAGTGAAGATGGAGAGGTGTGTGGGGGAATAAATGTGAATGAATCAGGAAAAAAAAATAAGGGTTCACACAATGCGACAGACATTTCCCTGCTGGCCTGTTTCTGAAGGCAAAGCTCCAACACTGCTTTCTGTGTGACCTCACAGGGTTCACACTGAACCCTCGAAAACGCTTCAAATAACAGAACTTTGATGAAGATTCTGCTTTAGTTTAGTGCCAAGGGGATTCCAGCTGTCCTACTCCTTGCCCACGTGCTGGAACAAGCTGGCTGGAACCATCTATGCTTGTAATCCAAGCCTTTATGTAGTGACTGACATGGTCTGTGCAATGCAGTTGACGTACAGGGGAATGAGAAGAAGATGTGTGGCGTTCTGAGGAGGAGGACAAGAGGACGAAGCTGGTGCCAGACAGCATGTGGTCCTCTGTGTTCTAGTTATTCTAGTTATGGATGTTGTGTGCAACAGAAAAGCCACATGAGATTTGGACATGAAAAACCTCATGAAGGAAAAATAGGTGCTGGGGGGAAGCAAGTGGGAGAAGATTCAAATTAGTTCAAGTAGGTGAGAGTTAAAGGATGAAACCAGAAAATTGACAGTGGGGGCCAAATGTTGAGGCTAGCACCCCGTTTTGACCCAGACCAGCGGGCAGCACAGCACACTAAGGCGAGGAGCTGGATGGAGAGGGAGGCCGCCCGCCACCCAACCACTCCATTTTTCTCTGCACTTTCAAGTCTCTCGGTTTGAGTTCTTACCTCTCAAGCACCACTGATGCATACACCGGCCCAACACGCCATCATTAGCAGGCAAATTGGGCACAAACTCTCTAAGGCAGAAATTGAAAGCTGAAGGACTGACAGCAGAAATGGAAAAACACTGAGCCGTGTCTTCTCCCCTTTTCTTTACCAGAAATTTTTAACCCAAAGTTTCAGAGCCCTAATGTGTGAGTAACAGCGCGGCGTGTAGCTCCTGAATGGGATGTTTCCGGCGTTTTACCAAACGATGGCTTCAGTTTTACAAAACGATGGCTTCAGTTTTACACCGACAGTTAGTTTGGAACGTTTTGGTCTGTACCAGGATGGTCTGTGTTGGGATGTCGATTACCGTTCCACTGCCTGAAAACTGAAACTTATAATTAAATATAATTGCACTTTCCAGCTAATTAATAAATAATATTGTCGGCTTAGTTACCATTTCATTAATGACGGGAAGCCCTTGATGGAAAAGATGAGCATGAGTTGGATGAGTGCAAGAGAGAAATTCTCTAGAAAATACCTCCATCCTAAACCTTCAAACGATCGTGTCCAGGAAAGAAGTAACATGTAGCGTATAATGGTGAATCAGTCCATGGCCGGGCTTTGCTTTAAGCTGCTAATCAACAGCGCTTTTAGGCAGACTTCAAAGCTAGTCGACTTCCAATGAAGCCATGTTTACAGCCTACAATAAAGTCTGGTGTGTCATCCATTTTTTTTATTTTTTAAATTGACTTCAGATTAAAAGGCAGGGTGAAAATCTCTCAGATGTCTTCACAGCTGCATTCTTCACAACTTGGATTCAAAGACAACGATCTGGGGGAACTGTGGCAAATTCAGAGGCACGGAGAGGGCTCCGATGAGATTTAAAGAGCAGTGATCTCTGAAATCTTCCCCCAAAAAAGCGAAAGCTCCACTCAGCTTTATGGAACGGCACGCTAGATGGTAACGGCTTTGCAGACTTTTTTGGGCTAAATTTACTGGGCTTTAGGGTAATAGCCGATTAGTTTTGTAGATCTGCGTGGCAGTGTTAGAAACACCGCCGACATGTGGGTTTGGAATGACGACGAGAGGAATAAAGAGATCTTTTCCTTGCACTAGGCGAGTTAGCTTTGGAAATAATGAAAAATGTTAAATTTCTCCACACTTTTACTACTGGGAAACCCAGAAAAACGCCAGTGTTTTTGACCAGGGCCTGACTCATGAACCATGTTGCTCTGCTTTCAGACTCGCCCATAAAAGCACCATCAGTGGTGCTACTGTTTCAATCTATACACTGCATTAAATAATAAAACATGCAGAACAATGCGCACAGATTTATTTATCTTTTAATTGCTAAAGTAGTGTTGACCCCAGTGTGGAAGCATGTTAAGGCGTCGAATGTAGGCAGAGAGTTTTCTCAAATGGTTCAGTTTATCTGTTCAGCTCTAACTTACAGGTGATCCTGCAGGAAGGAAAGTAAACAGAGACACCAATGACCAACTGTGGCTGGTCATTTTCAATACTTAAAAAGGGGAAAACAACCATATATAATCAACGATCACCAATTCAGTGACAAAACCTTTTTCCAACTGACCAGCAGAAGCAAGAATCAAAACCTTAAAGCATTCTGGAATGCCAATCTGCAATAATTGTGTTGCACTCCTCATATTTGGGTGACACTCACCTTTCACAGGAGCAGACAGACAGACAGACTATCAAACAAACTACACCGCTACACGCTGTACTCAGGCTACGGGGAAAAAAAGCCAGCTCATCCAACCTTGTAAATGCCACAGGATCACTACCTTGTTTGTTCATAAACCATGAATTATAGCTGTGAGGGGAAAAAAAAGAAAAACAATCTCAGTGACCATCACAAGTGTGATTGCTGCACAATATATTGAAGTTGTAAAGCCTCTGGAGATCTAAAAACCTGGGGAATGAAATGGTGTGTGGAAAAAAAAAGATTTCATCACCACATATGCTCTCTCTGGTAACAAACCCTCCTCAGTCGATTTTTTGCAGCTACCAACTTGTTTTCAAACATTGAACTAATTTCAGAGGCTGTAATCTCCAAGTTTGTTCATCTCACTGTGTTTGGCATTTCTGTTCGACTAAAGACGAGGCTAAAATTGATCTTTTGGAAGTGAAAATAAGCTAGAGGGGCGCTTATTCACAGACAGTATCAGCAATTCGAATTGAAGAAAAACAACGGAGTCAAGCTTTTAGAATTCCAGTCAGGCAAAGTTAAGAATAACGCCAGATGAGTTGGGTGTCTAAATGCTGGTTAGGGTCAAATGAACGCAAATCCACTCCAGATAACTGGAGTCCTCCAGCTGCTGGGCGTGTACCGGCGGGTCCTGGCGGGCAGCGCCGCGGTGTGAAGCTGCACCCACACCCTTCATACGCGCTTTTCCAACGACACCTCTTGCTTTGTGATACTGCTACAAAAGACATAGCTGGCAATATTCTCTAAGGCGAAACAATAAAAAAAAAAAAAAAAAACTCCGGCATTAGCCTGAGAACAGTCAATTCGACATCATCAAGGTGTGGCGGCGGGAGCACGCACCCTATTTGCTATTCCTCACTCATTTCTGCAACCCTGCTGTCTCTAATATCAATCAGTTCTGGTCCTGGGGCCAGGTGGGAAATGCAACCGCACATTCCCTTAGTGGCGTTTACGTATGCACGTCTTTGTGTGTGTGTGTGTGTGTGTGTGTGTGTGTGTGTGTGTGTGTGTGCGTGCGTGTGTGTGTGACAGCGAGACGAGCCGGGATGGCGCTCTTGCACAAGGCCCACAAAGCACATGTGTGTTTAAAGCAGAAGGTGTGAGAGCTTGTGGTGAGTAAAGGGAGCAGAAAGGGGGGCATGATTCTGAGCTCCAAGCAATGGAGGAGCAAGTGTGTGTGTGTGTGTTTGTTTAAATGCATGTACGATTTTGGAAAGGGAATGTGTGCATAGTGTCAGGCCTGGAGATGACACGCACAGCATGACGTGTATCTTAAGCCAAAGAAACAAATATTTGTGTGTATGTGTGCGTGTGTGTGGGGTGGGGGTGGTGGGGGGGAGATAGAGTGGAGGGATTTATCAGCACGAAGCAAAACTCCTCACCTTGGGAAGTAATGTTAAGAGTTATAATCAAGAAGGAACCATCAGAGTTTGTGTGTGTGTGTGTGTGTGTGTGTGTGTG
>JABUIW010000019.1:12658778-12809759 GCA_013363375.1 Menidia beryllina
GGGGACCGACAGCTGGTGCTGATGGGGCTGAGCACAGAGCTTGTTCTTCTGTGGCGGCGGTTTGTCCGTCCGTGCGTTCATCTGCCGGAGGAATTGGGGTGGTGATAAATGATGCGACTTGTCTGGGGAGTAAATGGTGGTATCGAGTTGTGGTCTGGTCCAGGGTGTCAAGAGAGGCGCCAGGCTAATTTCCTGCTGTAATGGGATGTGCGAGCCTCATTTGTGAGGGTGTTTGTGTGAGGGCTCCCACCACGGACCCTGTTCCACCTGGCACAGTGGATTAGGTGCAATTAATCTTAGTTAGGCCAACCCTTCGGAGGCCAGCCGGTCTTTCGCGTGCACCAAGGGAAAAAAAAATTATAATAAACATACACACAACGCCGCAAACAGGCACACAAATGCATTCAGGGAAGCACGAGAGAGCACAGTGAGACGTCCGCTCTGTGTGCACAGCGCATCCACAGGATGGCCATATGCACGTTTCACAGCTTTGCTTGTCACGGGCCTTTGTTTCTACAGTGGGAACAGGGAGGCCAGGCAGCAGGGAACTGGGTTCCCATCCCTCCAAAGCACGGCCCATCTTCCTGAAAGGGACCACAAAAGGAAACGAGGTGTACCCGATCTCTTTGATCTACTCTGATATTGTGAGATGCTTGGTCTGGCTGCGTGATGCAGCGTTCTGGCGTGGAGGGAGCAAAGTGGGCGTCCCGCTAAGGGGACGCGAGACGTCAGGCAAAGACAGCACAAATACTTCCACAGACAACTTTCCCCCTCGAAGATTCAGAGGGAAAACTGAGTGTGCTCTGGCTTTCCATTAATATTCCATGAAGCACAGATTGCTTTTTTGATACAATTTCACCCACGCGTCTTTTCTTGGGACATAAACAAAGATTGAATCTGAACATTACAAAGCCGTTTGCTGTTGGCGAGCAGTCCCACGGTCCTGTGGGCTTGCACTGGACTGAGGGAGAAAACTCTAAAACACAACATTTGGTTGCAAAAAGAAATGGCTCGTGCTCCCATCATGAATTCGATCTGATTATCTGTCGGAAAAGGGAGCAGAAGCACAGCTTGGCGCGCCATCCAGCTGTCCTCGCAGCACTGCCTGCCAGAGGGTCCCTGGCTTCCTATCTGGGGCCCGGAGGGATGGGGCGAGCCAACCCGTCCCCTCCCCCGCTGACAGATTCTTCCACACTGTGGGAGCGTCTCAGCGGTTTTCTGTCTCCCTGCACCCAGTTCTGCCACACAACCCCCAAATAGCCCGACAGGAGCCTGAGTGACAGCGCTTGAGCGGGAGGAACCAAAAGGGGCTTCCTCTGCAGCGTTTGGCCCGGACCAAAAGGTTTTAGTTCTAGGGTTCCAGCAGGGACGGATCGCGTCTAGATCGTTCCACAGTGACCGGCCCTCTGCATAACGCCGCCTTCCACATCAAAACTAAATACGCCGGCGCTGAGCAGCAGCAGAACAGACACATCCATTTTATTGGGATGGGCTCTTATGTGATCTACAGATCCCCCCTCCTGTGGAGTTCAAATTAATAGGCAAAGTTAAAAAGAGTGAAAAGGAAAGTTGGTGCAGGTCTCTGTGTGGGGACCACTAATGGAGGCTCCATCAGGTAGTTTGTCTCTGCCTCTTCCCACCAGGCTCCACCTGCGTGAAGCTGCCACCATCAGATCCGCATCAGTGAACACGAACCCACCTGTGATTACACCGGCAGCCGTAAGGAAGGCTAATTTTCGGACAGTCGGATTTTTCCAAGTGGCACTCTCTTGAACTCGGACGCAGACGATGAGCACGTCATTGTCAGGGGGACTGAAGGTAGAATTCATCCGAGGCCAGACGGGTGCAGCGGCTTCAGTCTGAGGTGTGAAGTCATTTGCCTTCTCTCCTTCCATCCCTATTGTTCCCAGACGCATTTCTTTCCACCCTCTCGGTTTTTCATTGTGATTTTGTTTCCTCCTTCTATCTTTCATCAGTTACTTTCCACCCGCATCTCTCTCACGGCAGTTTACTTTAGTTCTTCGTCTTAAGCTCCCTACTCCCAATCTTTTGCTTGGCTGCCCTCATTTTCCCTGGTAACTCTCTCCTTTCCATCACCTCGGTCCTCCTTTTGCTGCTCTCGGCTCCTTGTTCCCCTATTTTTCTCACCCACGTCACAGTCTCCTCTCCTACTTACACGTCCCCGGCTGCCCACCTGGATCCTTAGCCCACAGTAATGCATTGTGATCTCCCGCCAAACACAGAATTTAATGTATGGAGGCAGCGGGATAACAAAAAGGACCAGCTAAAAGAAACAGCGGAACCGATGCCGATTGTAACTACATCCAGGGGGCTTGCACTCTTGATTTAACACACTGGGAGAGCATTCACATGTAGACACAGCTCCAGCAAGAAGCTCATAACTGGACTCCCGTCTAAACTACAGCCGGGAGGGTAACAAAAGGGTTAGGTTATCTAAAGAGGAGCCTTCTCAATGGGCTAGAAAATCAGCCAGGTGGTCCTAAAAATCCTAACAGTATATTTTTTATGCAAATACATCTCATTTAAAGGTAGGCCACTAAGCGATTTCTAATTAGCCTCAGTGAAGAGGAACGAGAGAATGGAGGAAATCAATTTCCCATTTGGGGCAGGTAAAGTGATCTATTGAAGAACTAACCCACAAGGTGGAGCTTATCGGAAGGGGAGTCCTCTTAACTTTTTACAACACACAGGGATACACGTTTCATTGCATACTAAAAGGTATTTGAGGAAAAGAGTGGAAAGATCATGGCAGAGGCTGCTTAATTTCCCGACTTCAATTAACCCACCGTGGACATTTATGCCACCGATGACGCCGCTCAGAAAACTGAAGGCCGAGCCTCTCTGGGGGCAAATGCTGATCGAGATGTCCTTAATTAGTTCTGTTTGTGTTAGATTCCTTTGCTGTGCCGAGGGTTGAAGTTTGTGTTTTTTTACTTTGGAAATGCCATGACAGTATGCTCTCTCTGTAGCCAACAGCTTGGATTAATTTTGTTTCTCAGATTGCTTCAAAAAACCACAAGAGATCATTTTGCACACACAATTTCCTGTCTACAGGTGAGCATTAATCCACCCGAAAAAGAAAGAAGGTTCTCTTCACCCCAAATCTAAAGAGACGAGGAGTATATAAATAGTGGAGGTGTCATGGATGGGAAAGGAGTCTGAGGTCTGCATACTGCATACTGTTTTGGTTTACCTTTATTTGGCTATTCCAAATACTCTGAGCAACGGTACCAAAACTGCTGCATAAAGAAAGCCTCCAGCATGTACAACACTTTTCAACGAAATTAATGCGCAAAATCTTTACCAGTGAGAAATGCCATTAGATCTGGCAGTAATCTTCCCAAAGACGTCAAATCAACAGCAAGAAACCCACAGACACAAGGCATATACGAGTTCAAATGTGTCTGTTCACCATCAGAAATCACTGCAGACACTGATTTTTCCATTCAAAACACTATATAAAATGGTAGAATTATGATCATAATGTCATATCTCTCTTAAAACAGCATCGAATCAGAAGAGACTATGAATCCGTACAGGGACCTGTTGCTGGATCTCCGTTCCCGTTCACAGCCCCGGCATCCTTGTCTTTTATCTGTTCAATCTGAAGTTATGTGGATAATTGGTTTTCCGAGTGTTTCAAACGGAGGCAGCAGGAGTGACATAAACAACAAAGAGCAAACTGAGACGAGGGTGCCAATCAGCAAAACGCTGTTGTTAATGATGACGGGTGGTTTACGGATCAGAAGCATGTGTAAACAACGCGCTCTCTTCAGTTATGCCATCCGTTAGAGCTTGAGGCGTGACGGCAGTGTCGCGTGTCAAGTGTCCAAACGATACGCTCTTTGGCTTGGAGACGGCCCTGATCTGCTGGCTGACCGTCAGCACAGAAAAAACCTCTAATAATTACGTCAGGACGCCTCACAAAACAAGCCCTGTAAAACTTGTTTGCTTCACCAGCCTGACAACTGTTCCCGTCTTCTGGGCCAATGGAACCCATGACGAGAGGGAAGACAGAGGGTCTGGCAGCCCCTTCCACCAGCGTTGGACAGAGATCTAGTAGGTTGGCATGAGGCAGAGGGATGGCCAGAAGGAAAGGCTTGGCACTTGCTTTCTGAGAGGAAAGCCACCACACATGTAATACACATCTAAATAGGTACATTAGATTTAATTGTAATCTTACAAAAGAACCATGGGAGGGTAGCAGCAAAAGCCAAATTGTTTTAGCCAACACTTTCTTCTAGTCCAGCAGGAGCCTTTTCCTAATCAGAGATGCAAAATTACAGCAAATATGTTCTTATTTTCACATATTTTGGAAATAGCATCCATGCACTTCTTCCAAAAAATACAAACAAATCCCATTTCAATGGTCATTCGATGTTATTTCAACTCAATAAAATGCTCCTTTTTTTGGACACAATTATCCTAACTGGACATTTGATTGGCACCTCTATCATTCATCTCTCCCCCAGTGTGTCATAATGACTCTTTAGAGGGGAAGTTTGGGCGGGGTGGGGGAAGCTTAGGAGCCAGTCAGTGGCCAAATGGAAAGGGAAAATGGTGGGAGATAAAGGCCGGAGGAGCGCTGGCCTGCAGTGAGTCTGAAAAGAGAGGAGAGAAAAGGCTGAGATACAGCAGTAGAAGAAGAATAAAGGGGAGAGAGGAGTTGAATTTTGTTCCGTCCCCATACCTCCTGCTGTCAAATACAGGCAGCACTGCAGTGCGTCTCTCTCTCACTCACACACACACACACACACACAAGCACGCACGCATGCACGCACGCACGCACGCACGCACGCACGCACGCACAAAGCAAACAGGTAAAGAGTAGCCGTTTGTCAGAGCAGCCTCCTTTCAGGCCAGAGGCTCATTTTCTTCAAGAAACTCATGTTTCGGTTAATCCAAACGGGACTAACGACGTGACAGGTTTTTCCCCACTGTGTGTGTTCATATCGATGCCACAGTTTCGATTCGAACACGTGTGTCTACATGTGGGAATAAAAAAGCTGGAAGATACTAAATTTAACAGGAATCTCAGTTGGATCACAGAAACTCAGGTTTAATTTTTTTCCGCCTCATAGAAAAACGCTTGACAGAGTGAATGGCGAGAGACAGAGAGAGAAAATCTGAATGGTGTTATTTAGCCTCGTCATTAAGTTATTCACGGAATTGTGTTTAATTGGTATCAACCGATAAGATCTGCCACCAGCCAAATTTGCCATTTCAAACAGGGGAAATGATTATCACGCCGGCCTAAATGAGCCGACGTGTCCTGAATGTGTTGCGCACTGATCTTTCCTTATGTGAAACGGAGAGGAGAAAAACCATTTCTGTTCTGCTCTCAAAACGGAGAGCAGAGGGGAAACAATGGGCCCGGGTGGACAACATCGGCAGAGCACAGGCCAGAATAAATACCATTTCAGCCCGCTTAAAAACGGCCAATAAATCCATCAATGCACATCTTGGTAGAAAGCGAGAGCATCTCTGGGGCTCGTGTATTTATGTAGTCAGAAAACTGAGTCAAATCAGACAAGGAGAAAAAAAAAAACGTGTCAATGTCAAATAGTAATAGTGTTGGATTTAGATTTTTTTTCTGGCACAACAACTTGACCCAGGCGAGCAGGTGCTCGGGGTTCCATCAGAGCAGGGCAGCTGCTCTGTGGACAGTACAGGTGTTTCTGGAATCGGTCAAACAACTCTTTGTATGTGAAAAAGACAGAAGCATGGTAGGCTAATAATTCAAAATAAAAATACACACACACTCATCAAATGTCCTTTATCAACCATGAAGTGGAACCACCCTTACAACAGCAGTGGTTGGAGAGTTTGCTTATGTGGAGGTTTGACTTGAGATTTAACACAATGCCAAGAGGGACAGAGAGGGCAGAGATTTCAGAGAAGCCTGTCAATCAGGTATAGTTTATAAAGGCCATGTTACAAACTGGTCCATGGTGAGAAAGATTAATCACAAGGACAGACATTTAGTGCCGTCGCTGTTCTTTGGAGCAGAAATCCCAGCAAGTTCACCACAAGGTCAGACAAAGAAGTGCTGAGATAAAGTGCTCTAGGCCCAGGATCCACATCTCCGACTCCATAAGCCTCAGTTAGCGTGTCAAATGGTGGAGTTCATGACCGTGCAATCAGGAAGCACAAGGAACAAGTGTGGCTTGCTGGGAAAAGCCCCTTTGTGAACACAGATCAGAGCTCAGATTTGTAAAGTTTCATCTGAATAATCTGCAAGACCTCTGGGACATTGCCCAAAGGGATGTTGTTCATTATTCAAAGCAAAACACCTGCAACAAAGCTAACATTTTGATCTGAAGATCTTCTTTAGAGGTCTCTTCAGACTTTCCCACAAATCCATTGAAGTGGAGCCAAACTGTAAATGATCGGAGAGGCTGGAAGTAGCTAAAGTTGGTTCTGTCAACAGACGCATGAGGTGCTCCGTATTTCCAGTTCACCTGAAGCTGGACTTACCTGGAGTTAAAAGCCTCTAATGATTCATTATCCTGCCCTGAGCTAACTGACAGGGATGATGCCCTTTTTCACACTGCAACAGTTGCATGATTTAAACATGAGCAAGTGTGAATTATAAGCTGATCCATTAAACCTTTGCGTTAATAGTCTTACTTTCCAAAACAGAGTTAGAAAACTTCCCTTGGCTAATTTACACATCTTGTCCCTGTAGCTCAGAGAGGCTTCATGTGAATGTTGTGTAACATCTGCATTCATCTCCCGTTGTGTTGCAGATACCACAACAAAGAAGGCCTCCGTACATTATTAACATGGTCTCATGTTCCTCGGCAGCGCATACATTTTCACCCTGACCTCCAAACGTTCAGCCAATAGCACGGAGGACAGAACTTGCGGGAGCACAGGAGATGGGAGGCCTGGAGTTTAGCCCCGGCTCCTTTTTCTAAGTCATAATCTGATGATTTTGCTGGATGTGCTGAGGTGCTCCTCCATTTTTCTCTCCTTCATTTTGACCAAATTTGCCGGCCGTAGCTGTCTTGCTTGCACAGCCCCATACTGGCACCTGTTGATGAAGACGGAGAACAGCACGCGCGTGCACGCAAAAGGGAGCTCGCTAACAAAGCGTGGAAACGCGCAGAGATCACAGAAAAGCAAAAACAGAAAGACGTGCGGTCACGTGGCCGCCCGTTCGGGCCGCTGTCGCTTCGTGAAAAAGATTGCGGAGGTAATTCCACCTCAGGAGCCTCCAGCAAACAATGAGTCAGTTAGATGATTCACACACATGCGCACACACACACACACACACACACAGGGGGATGCCGGCAAATGACACGTCGGAAAGACTGATTCGTCCACACAAGCAGCCCTTAGAGGCAGAATGTATCCAGAGTCTGATGACGGCAAGCGAGGAGAGCATAAGCTGTGCAGCTGCCTCTGTCCAGCCCAGAGCTGAAGTTTTACCTTGGGCTTTAATTATTAGTCGGGAGGTGTGATGATTAACCTGTGACAGAGTGTCAATGGAGGAGTCAGAGATCAGACGGCAGCACTGCGATGCATCAGCGCTGCTCTTTTCTTTAACCGCCCAGCATTGAGAAGTTTGTGTTGTGTGTGTGTGTAGGAGAGGAGGGGGGGGGGGGGGCTAACGGGTAATCCACGCACTGTCTGAGCCGATTGTGCAGGTGGTGGGTGGCACAAGCAGTTCAATACAAAATATCAAACACCTGGAGACTAAAACTGACCCCAAACATCCATTTGATCATTTCTCCTAAAAAGGAAAGCTGGATGGACTCAAAACTCTCATTAAAACACCAAAACCTGGCACAACGTCCGGAAAAACAAGACTGTGAACCGACTGCACTCAAACCCAGCACCCATATCATCCCGATTTCACAGTGCAAAGGCAAGCGGACTATATCACAAAGTGACCCCTCACCACTGGAAGCTACTCCCATCAGGCAGTCGCCTCAGAGCACATCTTGCCAAAAAACATTAACTTGTAGAAATCCCTCCAAAGCATCCATTTTGATCAAGGTCAAAAGGTGCAGCTCTAAAACTAACAGCTTCAGAAATTGATTGGAAGTGATTTTCGATGCCAGCTTTGTGTGCATCTTTAAAGCGAATGTGTTTTCTGAGCTGCCTGTGAGGATTTAACCTTCCACAACTTTACCATTGTGGCACAGAAAAAGGTTGTTTTGGGTCCGAATCTTTTCACACAAAAGACATCAGAATAAAAAAAACTCTATTCAGAATTTCATAATCTAATTCAATTGCATTTGCCAGTCAAAACAAAGCATTAAAATCCCTTTTTGCCGCAGTGTGCATCTGTGTGTCGCATGTCCTTAAAATCCACAAAAAGGAAATGAATAAAACAACTTTTGAGCAGAATAATGCTAGCTGAGACATTACTTCCAGCAGAAAAAAAGTCAACACAACTAATGTCATCAGTCTGAGCCGTAGATGAAAAATGACTTGGAATTTGGAACATTTTCCAGCACCGCATGTATAATTAAAAAAATACTTGTAAAATATACTTAAAATGATCTTTTACCTCTTCATCCTATGAAATTTTATAGAGCTAGATTGAACCAAGACTAGATGGTGTGACAGCATTCAGGTGTGTGAGAGGGAAAACAACTGTGACTTCTTTTTTTTTTTTTTTTTTAAAGTAACCTCCACAGCTGTCCTTCTCATCCCTGCCGCCTTAATCAAAGCTATGGGGGAAAATGTCGAAGATGCTGAAAGGTTCACCAGCAGATCAAAGCGTATCAACTTGAGTTGGTTGAGCTCTTCGCCAATAAAAAGAAAAAAAAGAAACCCCCCAAAATGTAAACATTGAAAAAAACGTCACTGTCCTGCTCTGTGGAAATCTAATACCCGATAACTGGGACCCTTTGTTTCCTCTATTTGGAAACGGGAAACTGGCCTGTCGACACCACTGCTTGTTTACATGGATGTCAAAGTGCTGCTCGGCCCCAATTTGTTTCTTTTGCCTTTTTTTTTCAAATGGGGAATATAATTAAAAACAGAGTGATTTGCTACAAAAAGCACAGAAGCAGAGCGTTTGCTTTAAGCCCTGTGTCCAAGCACTTCTCAGACCTGGAGAAATGAATTACCATTCAGGGCTCTCTCATGATTTTCCTCCCAGTGAAAGCTATTTACCAAAAAGGTCATGCAGGGTTAAATATGCAGATTTTTAGGCAAATAGCAAAGGCTAGGACTGTCCTAAAAAAGAAACGGAGCGGGCGCAGCCCTGAGGCTACACGGCTTCCTTTCAGAAATGTGCCGTTCTGTAAAAGCCTCTCAGAAGGCAGGTTTTCATAAAGTCAGGGCCGTTTCAAAGTCTGACTCCCACCTTAACAAAACGCTTTTGTTCTGTCTTCTGCTTAAAGGTCTGTGGAGGGTCATGGCGACCCAACTCTAACATCATTAACATCATCGCAGATGAAACGCCGGCATTTAGTGTCTGCAGAGCAGAGGAGACAGCGCGTGCCCGTCGGGCCGGCCGTTCGGCTGCATGCGTGGGAGGAGGTTGCAGGCAGCAAAATGACCAAATGTTCAGACAGAAAACCAATTTCAAATGCTCCGACTGGCGAAACAATCCAGCTTCTCTCTGCCACGGCCTTGCCGTGGCTTTGAATTAAGTGTGGAAAAAACCACGGCGTCACAAACTTTTCGCAGAGCGCCGCATTATGTGGAGTCATCCACTTTGCGATGCGCTGTTCTCCTTTAAAGGGAACAAAGGTCAGCAGGCAGCGCCGCATGATGAGTAAATCCTTTTTGGGAGCGTTTCCACGCTGAAGCATAACCCGAGGCCCGTCGTCTTTTGCAGCTGGAGCAAAAACCCTTCCTCCGGAGCCCTGTGAATGTGCTCTGCCTCACAGCACGCCGCCACTCACTGAAGCCCTTGTTAAGTTTGAAGGAGTGACAGATGGAGGAATCCAGCACATCAAAAGTCGGAAACACAACACTGGCACTGGCCCACGCTGAGCGGCCCCTGACGCCAGAGCCCTCAGCTGCTGCCGGCGCTTTGGCTTCCAGCTGAAATTTGGACGGCAGCTCGTTAGCGGCGGAGACCTGTTGGTGGGGGCAGTTCTCCCTGCTTCTCCACCCCCCCACCCCCGATTCTTTCTTTCCCAGCTCTGAGCAGGTACCGTAGTGCTTAACAGGAAGTGGATGAAAGCAAAGTGGCGAGGCGGGGGGGCTTGGGGACAAAAGCCAGGAAAAGGGCGGGCGCTGGATACCCCGTCTGGTCTGCGGCGTCCACCTGTAACCTCACAGGCTGCAGATTTTTACCCCGGCCCCACGGCGCCCGCACATCCAGCCTGGCCCTGACAGCCCGGGACACCCGGCTCCTCCTGAGCCCAGCCACAGGTCACAACTGTCCTCAACAGCAGACTGGCCTCCAACCAGCCTTCCAGGAAACACACTCGGGGTTTAATCAGGCATTAATACTCCTGGACTTCCATCCTTTACAGTCTTTTTCTTTAAGGAATTTATTTATCTTTCAAAAACATATTAATAATTTCCCCCTTTATCTTTTTGATTCAGTTATGAACTTTTCTTTTGTTCACCTTTAATTTGCCATCAACAGTTCTAATATTACGAATTTCTATTTTTTTTCACGTCAGTGGTAGAATGTGGTCAATCTACCACTTATCAGGAATGGTATTTGGTTGATATTTTCGCGGCAATCTGGTATGTCGACCCGAGAACTCAGAACTAATTAAAAACCTAATCATCCAAATGATGAGGAATGAGGAATGAAGTAGCAAAAAGGCTCTTATCTGTAATGGTGTTTCAGCATTCCACACAGTGACAAAGCCCCCACGCTGAAGCTCTCCAGCAGCCTGATCTGAGAGCGTGGTCACCCACTGAGGCCAGTCTGATGAACAGGTACGCGCCTCACTTTGTGCTGCCTCGCTTTCGTGTGTGTGTGGCTTCTGCCTCATGCTTTTAGGATATCTGAGCCGCTGATGGAGAGCGCACTCCACTCCAGGTTACCTTCATCAAAGTCCGCGTCGTCCTCGGTGTGCTGGGGGAAGGGGAAGCAGTTTGTGATCTCCAGGCGGTCCTCCACCACCAGGCCCAGCAGGACGCCCTGGACCACCTCGCTGCCCTGGCCTTCTTCCTGGTAGTGCTTGATAATCTTCAGCACCACCTGTGAGAGCAGGAAGGAGGAACGTCATTGGAGTGACAAACCACAGACGAGGAGGGAGGAGAGACGAGTTCGAGGGGGGGGGGGGGTTGGAAATGAGATTTTGTTTTCGGAACTCGAGTTATATGGATGCTGTTCCGGTTATTGTGTTTTTATCATCCTTTGATTTACGGCGTCACGTTCAGCCTGTGATGTTGATTTGCTTTCACTACGGTGAGACGGGCAGAGGCGCTCGGGTCACGTTGCGTTTACTTTCCCCGCTTTCAGTTCTACACGTTCTCTTTCATCGCAGCGCCTCTAAATTAAAGCATTTCATTGGTATGAACGAGGACGGCGCAGGCAATAATGTGGCCTTGAAATACACAGTTAACTTCATTCTAATGTATTTACATAAATCCCTAATTAAAAAAAACTATGTATGCTCGTCGAGAGTGAGGAAACTTTTTTTTTTAATAATGGTTTCATAACGAATTCATCACATCCATTCAATGCACAGGAAGTTATGCGGTGATAATTTAGGGAGGCTGTATGTTTCTACAACATACTGGATCATTAGAATAGCACAAATACAATTACAACAGGAGCCCAAAGTCTTCCCACAATTCTGAACTTTTAACAGACTGATACAGAGAGAACATGCACCGTCCATGAAGCAAAAGTATACCAAAGTGAGAAAAGCAAGTTAAAAAACAACTGCCGGCCATTTAAAAAATAAGAAACAAGGAGGGGTGTGAGGCTTTTCCCCACATTGTCACACTTTGGGCCTGAATCTGTTCCCAACCTGTTCTGGGGCCATCTGAGATGTGAAGCAAACCCCTGATTTCACCTTGCCGTCACGTGATGCTCCCTCCCTACTGAGGGGGGGGGGGGGGGTTCCAGGAAGCTCCAGATTAAAGATGAGGAAGCAGGATTATCCATAGCTGACTGGGACTGGAATGTTACGGTACACATCCAGCGGCGACGGGCCGCCAGGATGACACGTTTTCACACACTGATGACCTCTGACAATGGGGTTGTCATGCTGACCTTTCTGAGTCAGTAATCACTTCAGACGCAAAATTATGAGCTCTCAGGCATTAAAAAGTTCATTCTGCAATGGCTCCCGCTGAAAGCACACCACAGTCAAGTGGTCAAACAGGAAACTAGACTTTGTAGAGTCATTTAAAGCCTAGGGATTCTGACTGTGGGCAGCCTCCGGTCACATTTCTCCAAATGGTAAGCCCAGTGGACGGGCGCTTGAACGTCCATTCATATAATAAGACTACTGACTGACTGACGAGAAACCTTTCAGGTCTGCTACTGGCACCGGCCATCAGATAAGAGCACCTCTCTGCTCTGCAGCAGGCTGCAGACATTGATGTGGAGTGACCTGAAAATGGCCGTCAGCCAGCGGGGTGTGCAACGGTCTGAGGAAGCAGCTCCTCAAAAGTCTGTTTCACACGTCGCGGGATTAAGAATTTATGTGTCTGCGGAACGGATAAGATGCCCAAAATAAGACGGAGTATAAAAGGGGATTTTCGTATTACTCAGGCCTCCACCGGCTGGTAAAGTAGCAGAGTGTGAAGCACCACCTGCAAGCTCCATCACGGGGGCATCACTGGTGTTTAATGCGTACAAAACACTAGTTAGTATTCAGCACCACTCATCAATTTACACTCCAGAAAGAAGAGGCAGCACACAAATCTTTCAGGAAAAGTGTTAGCTCTTGCTGGCTGGAGGGGCCTAATCTGAACCTGTGCTCTGGTGTCCTGCAGCATCACGCTTTACCCAGACCAGAGTGTTCATGCATCATGGTATGCTTTTCATTTTTAATGCTAGTTAAAAATGGGCCAATAGGGCAGGGCTTTATATGATTAAGGAGCTGGTTTAGACTCTAATGCTGTGTCGCTAATGGAAACAACAGCGTGTCTCTGCGCACAGAGATGTTACATAAATATATATAGACCAACCCATCAGAGGACATACAGGCCAGCAAGAACATAAAACAGCCAGGAAAAAGACTGGAGAGAGAAGGCTAAGCGTCTAAATGAGCAAGGACTGGAAATAAAATAAGGCTGAAAAGCACGGTGTGGACATGGAGAGCATAAATCACGCTGATAACAGTGTGGGCAGGTCACAGCCGGAGGCATTAATAATCCACACATACGCGGGAGCAGGGTGGCAGCCCTGCACCCATGCTCACAACAAAAACACCCCGCACCACTGTGAGGGAGCCCCTCCAGGTCTCAGCTGCCAGCGCACACACGTGTGTGCACGCAGGCGCCTCGTCCGGGGAGATGATTTATTTCAGTCGAGTGCTGGACTTGTCATGCAACAAGTAAAGAGCTCCAGGCATGAGGAAGAGAGACGATGTGGGGTGGAGTGGGCAGAAAAACAAATTTCATTCTCTGCCTGCCTGGCCACAGCGTTCCTGACTGAGAGGGAAGGAGGGTCTGAGGAACGCAATGAGGAGGAAGACGGGGGAGGTCAAAAGAGCAAAAACAGAGCAAGAGCAAGAGCAAGAACTCGGAGGAAAAGGTTGTGGTCCTGGAAATGCAAAGCTACCAAATGTGAGAGAAGCCAGAAGTGGACAGAAAATACTGATAAGAGAGAGCTGGAGGTGGGCTCTGAGAGCAGGGAAGCAGCCAGGTGGAGCCCTGATAGGAGGGGAGAATAGGAACATAGTGGAAGGCCTTGGGATTGGCCTCATCGACCCCCCCTTGAGCTGTGGCCCCTCATCTGCTAGCAAAATTGTTTTTTGAGCCTGCTCTCCTTCACAGAGCAGGTTGCACAGAGCCACAGTGCTCTCAGCGTGCCACTTCTTGGCAGTCTGTCCATCACACACTTACACCTCGTCCTTCTGGACGAGGAGGAGGTCAGAAATAGACAATCTACCGACGGCGTGCGCTGTGAAGTCAAACAAAGGGAGCGACACGAGTGTGTCAAGTAAATCCCGAGACGCCTCACAGAGGAAACCACAGAAAGGCTCAAAGAAAAGGGGGAGGAAAAAAAGAAAATGGAAGGGTCTGGGTGGATTTGCAGCGCTAGGTTCTTGGTGCAGAGTAAATGCCATCGGGTGTTGTAAGCAAATCCCAGAAAGCTCCAGGTTTATGTAAAAGTGCACACACACGAAAGCTAACTCTCAAGTATCATCCTTTAATGCGGCTCTCCTCTTTTACACACAATCGCTCAAATACAAACGCATTGATCCAGCTCCCCAGCAGCTCGGCCCATCAAGCCCAGCCTCATGTGGAGACGCCCCAGATTGATATGTGGACAGTGTATTATAAATCAACAAGCTTAAAATTGAATTGTGCGAAATCAATTGCAACCCAAATCCCCCGTTGGCTGCCTTTAATTCTTATCATAAATCTCCTCTCACTCACACAGAAGAGCTCCGACTCCCAACATAACGGGGCTCTGGTTATGAGAATGCACAGCCAGAGAGACGGGCCTTTAATGAGTTTTCTTTTTGGGCCACTCAAGTGTGAACCGACGCCCGGCGCTCGACAGACAGCAGCGCGTTCTGTGTGGGGTGACTCAGCTCGTGGGTTAAGCCACCGGCGGCGGCGTGCAGATCCTCACTGCGTTTGCCAGCTCTCGTCTGCTGGCCTGGTGAGATCTTTCTCAAACATGTTGTGCCAAACAAGTCGGATTTTGAGTGGGAAGCAGTTCAAGACGGCCGTGAGGAGGTGGTGCCGCCATGTTGGAAAACAATTTAGAAAAGTAAAGAGAGGTGTCGGCACACTCGGCCACAACCGAATCTCACCGTCACCAAAGACACGCAAAGTAGGACGCCATCTGCTTTATTCATCATATCAGAAACAGAGCCAAGCAAAGCCGTACTTAGGTCAGAATGGGACTGCAGTCCTTCAGATTGTCTCTCCTCCAACATTTTGCTAATATTTAAGAGAAACAGAAACTGCCACGCAGAGATACTGACTGAAAACGTGTTTATTTTGCACCACAAACCAGGACAGATGGGCTTATATGCTTTTATACAGCAGGCAGTAGATAACTGATAGGGCCACATGCTGTACATAAAAAAAACTCAAGCCTAAGCTTCAAGACCGCGGGAACCCCTCTGAGCCCGAGTTTCTTTCATTTTCATGTGAACTTTCCACCAGAAAATTAATGCCACCATCACATGAAAGGCTAACACGAACGTTCTTCTGGGCTTCCCGCCTTGTTATTACCACAACTCACTATACGTGAAGTGCTCTGCATGTTGTTGCCCGACTCCTGTGTAATTCCCAGCACACGGGTAACACCTGTGTGTGACGTCCATCACCACTCGGACTCGGTTCAAACACGCTCTTTTCAGGCAAAGAGGCCTGGCTGACCTAAGCAGATGCTTTGTGGAAACCAATTGCAGGGTTCCAATACCCCTCAGCGCCAACATGAAACGCTTAAGCCTCTTCAAAAGCAGAAAACAGTCCATTTCTGCTCCACGGCAGCAGCAATGCTGTCTGCAGGCAGCCCTGCAGCTACAGCGCTGACAGTCGGCTCATGATGCAACGCAGCAGCAACTTCTGCACATCAACGCATGCAGGTGGAGTTTCACCACTCCACCTGAAACACGCCCCCACTCAAGAGTCTGAATACAAACCAGGACACTGTAAATGGTCCCCGGTTGCTTCTCAGTGCACTGAAATGTTTGTTTGATAAGCCTATAAAGGGAATGGGGACGATCTCAGAGGTCTAAGTAATACACATTAAGGTGAAATATCAGTATTTCTCCTTAACGTGTGATTTGAAATTAGAGCCTAACACCCCTGGGTGGCTTTAATGAGGAAGATAAAAGGAAGGCAACAGCTGGCAAGTCAAGTCCTGCCCCTGCATTCAGGCACACCACCAAAACAAGCCGCTTTGTGCAGTTTGGGGCACTTGGAGGGGAGAACGCAATCGCGTGCCTGTGAAGCAAGTTTGTCCCCTGCTGTTTGCACAGAGGTACTACAAAATGTTAAGATGGGCATGGACCTTTTAAAGGTCACATCCAATCACTGCAGAGCATTCACACACGGATGAGGCGAAAAGTGTTTCAACAATTCAAAGATCGGCTGGTAAAAATAATTAATCAAACAAAGGAACAAATCATTGCAAGACATGTGTTCAAGGTAAGACAAATGCCTCAATGGTAGATGTTTCTATAAGGCCAGAATGAGTTTTAATTAAAACAATCTTGAGTCTGCACACTTCTAAAGTGTTCGAGGGATATAACCTATGGCAAGTGTTTCCCTGTGGCAGGAGCAGAGAAAGCTGAGGACACACACACACACACACACTAAAGTGTGGTGTGTTTTCTTTTATTCAAGACAAAGAAATAATTAAAAATCCTTAAAAGAACAAAAACTGAAGTATATGCAGAGATATTATCCTTTTGTGATTTAGATGTTTTTTGTCAAATTGGTATTTTTTTAATATAATTTATTTTAAGCAAAGCAACTAAATATATAACATAGGGCAGATTTGTTTGGTGGAAATATGAAGTTTCAATGGACTGTTTAAAATAAATAAATAAAAAGGTGAGCTAAAAGCATCTACTCGTTTGAGTCGAGCTGAGCCAATACGCGCAGATGGGATTTGAAGTAAAACTGCATTAAACTACTGCCTGCTGTACAAAAGCATTTGGAGAAATTGGATTTTGTACATTTTGTACAGAAATATCCATGTCTATTCATTAACAACCTTAATTTCATACCAAATCGCACCGGTGAACCAACATTAGTTGCGAGCAGTTGTTTAATGATAATTATTTAAACAAGAACCACATAAAGTGTCCTTTATATGTAACGACTTTTGTTTGTGGGCCTCCCATGCCCACTGGGGAACAAGTAGCACGCCTATGGAGAGCTAACAGACGTCTCGAACAAAATAGAACAGAAAAAACATCACCAACCTATGGTGCCTAGAAAAGCAGGGAGGTAAGGGGTCCTAAATGAAACGCTCCTAAAGGCTGCCGGCAGTAGAGTACAGAACCTAACAGCAGCTAACCTTAACATAATGTCTTATCCGCTAAACAGTAGTGAGGCTTAAAATACATCATTTCAAATGACGCGTTAGATTTAATAAGATTCAACACATATTTCGGTTACTAGATCCTTCAATCAGAAACAGTTGTGTATCATCTCGCCGCCATAATGATGGTCATACGTTAGCATGCATTTGGGTGGTAACAGCTGTTTCCCCTTTGTTTTCCTCCTAAATTAGGCCCACAGCCAAACTGGACACTTACCAATCCCTCAATCTGGATCTGTTTGACTGGAGAGTCCAAAGTTCCGCTCGTAGAAGCCATTGCGGCGGTGGAAACTGGAGTAGTCTCTTTACGTGATGCCATCTTTGAGTCGGTCCACGCGAAAGAAAGGAGGAAGGAGTTCGGTGACGGAATTTCCGACGTTCTTGCATCGCGGTTTCCTTTCCGTGTAGAAACAAAGGCTAAATGCCGTTTGAGGTTAAATGCCGTTCTGTGGGTCTGGCTATCAAGAGGACAGCAAAGTCAACAATAATGTGTGTGTTTTTCTGAGACCCTTTTTGTTGACCGAAAGTTTCATAAAGTGCATGAAATAACTTGAGTGAATTTGATTTCTTTTTCATGTCACTTTGTGACTTGAATTGACACAATAGCTTTTGATGGAACTGGTGGTTTTGGGATAGTTTCTAATCCAATTTTGTTTAATCATCTCCACAAGACTGATGATCAGTGTAATTAAAATTATGTAGAATTATTGGTTGCCAGTGAGAATTAGGGTTTTAGCAGATGAGCAAATTAGAAGTACACAATACTGAAATAAAGTTGTTTGTATGGGCATGTCCCCCTTGCTTTTATGTTTAAGATCTTAGCCTGGGTTGTGTCTGAAGTGATTAGCTGGATGTAGGTGTCAAACCTTTTTTAATTTAATGTCATTTTCTGTCACTTTAAAAATCTATTTAATGTTAACGTCTGGTACTGGTAATGTGCAATACAAATACGTTTTCCTCCCCCCAAATAAAACAAATGCAATTAATGCACATCCAGTTACTTAAAACACTTTATTTAAAATCTTTACAGAAGTATCACAACTAGAGGTTACCCAAAGTCTAAAAAGGTGGGATATTGAACTTAACTGTAACAAGTACATTACCTTATTACATAATGTAAAAAGGCAAATAAGCATAAAACGTAAAAAGGTACAAAAGAGAAATTTACATAAAACTTAACTGATAAATTGCCAGAATTATACATCAGAAACATGATATTTAATGCCAGGTAAGATTAACAATTTATTGACAGATTAACTTTTTAGTTTATCAAAGAACAAGTGCAACAGGGAGAAGATGGGAGAGGTTACACTTCTGAGCAATAAAACAGTACCTTTCCAGAACATGTACAGAGTCAATGCAGGATTCTTTATGTTAATAAGGGGGCCTTTTTCTAAAATCTTATACATTTCGTTCGAAAGAGGGGCACGGATACAAAATTTATGGAATGAGCAGACAACAGAAATTTAACTTACAACAAAATGAAGCAGTTTACAAATTGATGACTGAAAAAGTTTGATTTATAAATATACTTGTCAACATTCTACCTCGCGCCATTTGAACCAAGAACACTGCATGATTCCATCTGAAGTACGGTAAAATCCTCTTGTTAAAAAGTTTCTGACCCATTCCCTGACTATTCCCTCCCACTCCCCACGGGAAAGAAGAAAAAAAAATTGAAAAAGAAAGGGCTGACAAGAAAATAAAGTAAAAAGGCAGAGTTGCGTAATTTTAAAAGAGTACGGTATGCCTGCTGCAAGCAGAGTGTTTGTGTCTGGTTCCAATGTCTAAATGAGGTGGAATCTTGGTCCAGCAGTTGCAATGATGTCGCTGTAGGGCTGCGTCTGAGTCACCTCGATGGCTTGCTGCTTCTTGAGGACCAAGAAACTGTAAAACTTGGCCGCCGCCTGCTTCCTGTTGTTGTTCCGGCACAGGTCAAGCAGGCTAACCGAGTCGGCGCCAGTCTTGGCCATGACGCGCTGTGGACACAGAACAGAGGGCCTGAGTGCTTCCATCTTTACCAGTGGGACGGCGTCATCGCGGTCCGGCTCTTACCTGTAGGCCGTGCAGCATCTGCTGGGTTCTCTTGTTCCATCTCTTCTCCTCCTGATCCTGGTCCCCACCTTGACCCTCCTCCTCCTGAGACCCACAGACAGTGATCAGAATGAATGGGTCACGATTAACAGCGACGGGTATAGTAACAAGTATAGTTCACTTGTAAGTGTTTTGGGTCTTTGAAAAGCTCTATTTAAACTTAATGAATTATTATTACATCTCCTAAAGAATTTCTTTTTCAACATTATACAGCTAAGAAAGTGTTTGAAGCATTATTTTCCCCACACCTCTTCTTCGTCACTCTCGTCCTTCTTGTCCTTTCCTTTGCTACTGAGCAGGTCCAGCTCTGGGACGAGCTGGGTGAGGTTGACGCTGCTCTCCTCTGGGGGCAGCTCCACCTGGGGCATATCTAACCTCTGCGACAGGTCTGAGCGGTCCATCATTTGTTGCTGGTGCTGTGGCTCCAGGGGAGTCATCTGAGGGAGCAAAGAACCCGGACATGGGCTGGGTCAGAACTCACAGATTGACTTTTCTTTCACCAAAGTACCAACACGCCCTCATTTGTTTAACATTTCTGTTAGAGGACAGACAAAACCAAAGGGACCTGAATGCTGGCCTGTCAAACTTCAGGGTTCCATTGTTTCCACTGGAAATACTCACAGAGATGGTGCTCTCTTTGTCATGGGCCTTGCGTTTAACACTGCGGGGAGTGGATGGAGGGGGCATGCCAGACTCATCTAAAGTTGTCCTGCTGCCCTCCATTGCAGAGGCTGCCAGTATACTGGGCTCCTCCATGATGGTCTGGTCTGAAGGACAAACAGAGGTAAAAAAAATAAAAACAGGGCTGTAAACCATTATTCAACGAGAGACCATCTGCCACGTGTTGCAGTCGGCTGGATTTGTCTGCTCTGGAATGTAACCTCTTAGCGCGACCTACCGATAACATCTCTCTGGTGAGTCATGAGCTCCTCTCTCGGCACCTCTGGGTTCTCCAGTTCCTTGAGGAACTCATCCAGACTGTCTGCCTCGCCACCCTTTCTCCTCTTCCTCAGCTCGTCAGGGACCAGGGGTGTCAGACAGCGTGTGAACATCTGTGAACAAGAATCACTGTGAGGGATGACCTTTTTCCCCTTTTAAAATGACACACCTTTCTGTAAAGTGATACGCGCAATTAAAATTAGGAACATTTTGGGAGAACTGAGGCGAGACAAAGGAAATGCTAAATTATGCCTCTACACGTTCTGTATTCAGTATTCAGGAAAGACAACGTGTCGGGAGAGAGAGAAAAAAAGAAAAGACCAATCACTTTTTCCATGTCGTGTTGCTTCAATATGCCCGTCTGAAACTTTAAACAAAAACCTGAATGGAATGTCAATGACAAATGAGGTAGAAATCTGCTTTCCACCCGTTTGATATTGGGTGATGAGACTACTCGTTACAGCTCTGAAAGTGGTAATACGTCTCCTTGGTGACTGCAGTCGGGCAGTTTGGTACATTTTTCACTCAGCTGTGAAGACCAAAACAAAAACACATGAATATTGTTGCTACCTTGAGCAACCTGGCATTCCAGAGGGGTTGAGCAGGCAGAGAGAAGAGCTTCTCCACTCCACCAGTTTCCTTCCACATCATGAGTTTCTTGGTTGGGGGAGCCAAATCCAGAGTGGTCACAATGTCGGAGTAGTCGGACAGCTGGGCCCGGATGGTCTTACTGTCCAGCTCTTTCACACTGTCCACGATCAGCTTCCTTTTACGCTTTGCCTTGGTCTCTTTCACTGGAAGTAAAAATACAGATGTATTAGATGCTGGTGGGGGCAACCAATTTTCCTACGTACTTCCGTCCAGTTTGCCCAGGGATTCCACTTAAAGGGTCACGTACCGAATAAATTTGCAATTAACAATAGGAAACCATCAATCATTTTCTTTCTTTATATGATGAATATGTGACGACTAGCTGAGCCAGAGTAACCTTTCAGAGAAAAGTGGAGCTGCCGCTGCTTGACATAAGTGAACAAAAGGTCCATTAAACTCAAGTTAAAATGAGAACTGGTTGAACAGGCGCCCGGTGCACATAGGCTGGAGCTCCCTGACAGAACCAGTCCCCGCCACATGTCACCCCCCTCTCTTTTCCATCAAGCGACTCATTAAGTTTCCAACATGTATTGGTATTAAGTATTAAAATGATATGTGGTGTGTCTGCTCTCCCTCTCATTACAATAGACCAGCGTAGTTGGTAAAGTTATATAACATTTATACTTGAGGAACCCTCCATCTAGTTGATCAATGTGAACAACTGGCATTAAATTAAAAATGACTCGTTACCATAGATAAAGTAATAAACACACTGGGTTAGAGAAGGTCGAGCCTTACCAGTGACGTCAATGGGCTCCAGGGCAAAGGCCTCCTCCTCATTGTGAACCAGAGTGGTCTGCTCCGTCTGGTCAGCCATTGCAGGGAGTGGCTCTGCTGGGCCAGAGTCCGGACTGTCTGGACCCGCTTTACAGATAAAAAAAACATGGACAAGCAAGCACAGCCAAGTCAGAACAACCACAACCAAGACTGATCTTTACATTTGGGTCTGTAATCTCCTTCAGGTTGCATCACTCACGCGACTGGAGGTTATCAAAGTCATCTTCGTCATCGCCGTGATCTGGAGGCATCATGACACTTGCGATAGCTGGAGGATCATCCAGGATACCGCCTCCATCTTCAGAGTTCAGCAGTCTGTCGACTGGGAAACAAGATTCATCTGTACACTGCAAAGAGCTCCTTACACAGCAGAACCACACAGTAAAAAACACTGCTCACCAAGCATTCCACCATCGCTGTTGCCCAGGCAACCATCCCCAAAGTCATCATACTCCATGTGGTTGGACTTGTCCGGTAGATTAGCCGGGCCAGGCTCGGCCTCCAGCAAGAGGTTTGAGGCTGTGGCCCCATGCATGATGTCCTCTTCAAAGGTGGAGTCGTCGCGCATCATCTCTCGGCCGTCCATCCCGAAATCAGCTGAGGAGGACAGCACTTTGTAACATGGAGGCACTGATAGTGTTTCTTTGTTCAGGTTAAATTACAATGCCATTACAATGACAAACATACACACATGACATAGAACAGGCCCAACGTTTAAGCACACGTGTGATTGGCTGTGAGATCAGACATCAGCATTGGGCAGCGTCCTACCAAAGTCATTGTCTTGCAGGAGGTTGAGGTTGCCGACATCTTCCCTCATGGTGATCTCTTCCACTCTGCTCTGGTTCAGGGTGAACTGCTGAGCCACGTCAATGTCACTGAAAACACAAATTAGGGACGAGGATCAGACCACGGGTCTTTTTCTGGCTGTCGTCACCTCAATGGAAGACGGGGTGGATTTTTCAAAAGAATTCTTTAACAAACTTACTCCAGATCAGGAAGTGGCTGGTCAAAGTCATGGAACTCCTCAGGTAAGGTGATGGCATTGTATGCAGCCTCTCTGTTTTCCTCAGGGAGATCCACCACCCCTGAACACAAACACAAGTATTCATGTCATGTGGGATGCAAAGCCATCCTCACTGTCCTCACTTCCATCACAACACTTTGTTGTAGCTTCTCCTTACCTGGCCTGAAGGCCATTTTGATCTTGATAAAGGCCTCATTACAGTCAGCAAGCAGATACTTGGCCTTCCTGTGGTAGATTCTCACCACACCAAGGAGCAGGTGACCTGAAGTACGCAACGCCATCTTCACCTAAGATCAACAACAAGCAACAAATGCAGCATGTCAGACACATGTTTGTAGAAGCAAGCATGGAATGTGAGGACAGCATGGCGAGTTTCTCGGTGTATGCCACGGCTGCACAGTGCAGACTTTAACAAATGAAGAGCTTCAATGTGTTCATCTCATCCCGAAATCTGCCAGCATTCAATCTGTCGAGCTTTGGAGGATTTCAAAGTGCAAATCAGGATATTTAGTTGCTAAATGAGACAGGCATGGCAATCTGCCAATGTGTCCTTACATCGTGGCTTTTGAGGGGAGGTACAATAAGACAGAACCAGAGGCCAACACCTACAAAGGTACCAAAAAGGAGTTAGCAGCTAAGTGAGCCCAAAGCTTGCTTAAACCAATCCACAGACAACGCTTTGATCGTGTTACCTTAGGAGATATGATGCTCTCCACGCTGCTCTCCAGGTTGCACTCGAACACGTGGGCCTTGGTCAGTTTTTTGTCCCAATGGGCCGCCAGCCATATCTTGGCCAGCGGCCCACGTTTGCTGAGGACAAAGTGGGCGTAGAACATTGCCCTGGTTCCCCGGGTTCACACGCGACAACTGTGGTAATTTACACCTGGGGAAGAAAAAAAACACAAATTATGACTATGAGACTAAAGTTCAAATGAATTATTTAAAATGGCATTCCTTAAATCAAATGATAAAATCATTGTACACAAGGACAGAGCTCAAAGGGGGGGGGGGGGTCTTGCAATACACAACCTAGAAATCCAATATACCTGTAGCTGCGTGAGACAATGCAGTTAGCAGGCAAAGTATCAGAGCAAACATCTGCCTATTCAATGGATTGCTTACACTGTTAGCGAGGTACAAATCTAGGACGATCACTAGATTTTAAATATTTGTTTAAAAAGTCACCGAGCTTGATGCGTTATAAAAACAAAGAAAAAGACACATGGTGCCACGCAAATCAGACCAATGTGTACGTTTCTCCACGGGGGACAGGAACTCGTCTAAGATGCTAAAACTTGAGCAGAATCCCTCGAAAAAGGTTTTTGAATACATATAATTAGGGTTTATTTATAATCTCCGTGTTACCTCTACAGACCGGGGTCTGTTGAAAAGCTATCGACATGCGTTGATTAGCCAAGGCGAGACATATTTATTCGCTATATTTACAGGAAGGCATTTAGCTCATATTAAGTTAGAACTTACTCTGGGGGTTCGTCTAAACCGAAAACAACGTGTAACTTCAAATTGTAGGGCTTAAAAAACATAAAACTAGACGCTATCAAAACAAGCTCTGTCTTCACACAAGTTCCGCCTGTTTCTCTGCTAATCAAATATTTGAAATGAATGCACATGTCGGCCTAAGAAAACTGGAACTCGTCCCATATTCAGTCGTAAAAAACGAAAAACAAAAAAGTCACCGCTTTAAAAAAAAGCATAAAAGTGGAACAGTAGTACAATGTTCGGGATTTCAGACGTGCTAGTCTCTTAAGGAAAGCAGCGCGTTAAAAGCGCCAAAGGGTGCCAGTAAATAGTCGGCGCCATCAAGTGGGACGAACTAAATTAGCCACAAGCTTACTACTACTGGAGCCGTGGAAGTGCGTTAGTGAAGCAGCAAAGTTTAGAATGGGATCTTACTTTAAAAGCAAAGTTGATCTATTCGGATCACAAAACAACACTTAAATGTAAAGTACAATGGAACAAGGCACACAACGATGCCTGCTTATACTTTCCCCCCCTCTATCAGCAGAACACTATCGTTAGCCGATTGCTAACGGCTCTTTTGCAGGGAAGGCCGCAGTGAAAAAAAAGCCGAACATGCACCCCTTTTTCTCCATCATGAAACACACAAGCCCACGCTAAAATATTTTCTCTGCAACACACACTTACCGACAGCGGTCCTCCTAGCGTGAAACCCCAATGATTAGGTAATTTCTCCCAATGAATTCTCGCTTGTTGTACTCATTAAAACAGCCAAGATGGCGCCAGTCGCCTTCCTCCCGCTCACCGCTGTCCTTTTAAAATCGGCAGGATGTTTACAGTCAAAAAATGGCGGAGGAGGAGCCTTCTGTGGAGGCTGAAACGGACAGGCACACTGCTGTGAACGCAGGGGGAAGATAGGAGGCGCCATGACACACAGTCTACCCCAGGAATAGTCATCGCTTCGACCAGTCACCGTGGAGAAGAGATTGCATGAATCATTCACGTTCAAATCAACACAGCAGTGAATTAATGAGTGTATGGGCATGTTTTCTTGCTTTGTCGTGGCTAAAATTTCCTCTAGGTGCACGTGTTCCATCTGCGGTTCCATAAACATCCCACCCAGCCCTTCTGGTGGTGTCTCTATGGTGATTCACATGTGAACAGTCATCCAAATGGAGTGAATGGAACTCAACAGGAAAGCACAGAGGAGGCTCAGGCCTTTGGCACCAGTGGGTGCCTGTCAATCAGAAGTTTCACATATGCAAGCCAGTGCGAGTACATTTAACAATCAAATGGAGGGACTTTGAGCTAATACAAACACAAGGAGAAAAAAATATTGTATTTGCCTGAGGAGGAACAGCCTCAAATGATCATAGCCTGACAAATGAATGGAATCCTTTGAACCAAATAATCACAATGCAGTGAACTGGGCATCAACAAATAAACTCTGAAACCAAGTTCCGAAAAAGTATGATTTTTTTTAGAGATGGACATTTTGCTTGATGGACAGACAAGTGTAAAATCAAAGAGTTGAAGTGGGTACGGAGTAAAGCGGATTTGTGTCAGACATCTGTTGCAGTGGTATTGTTGCCAGTGTAGCTTGTTTCTATTCTACCCACTGCAGAGCTAGTGTCACCATGCAGGAGGGTTAATGAGAGCTAGCAGCATGCGGGATTTGTTTACTCAGTTGTTCCATTTGTCTGTGTCAGGTGGTCTGTGATGATTTTTTGTCTTGGGTAGAGGCACTGAGCAGTAGTAATGGATTACAAGACCTGATGCTTCATCATGATGACACGTTCACAATACTAACCGTGAGAAATAAAAGAAATCAATTACATTTACTGTCATAAGGCACATTTAGATGGGAAAGTATTAATGTGATTTTAAACTGGATTGACATTTTTAGACTGTACAGCCATTTATTACAGTTTTAGATCAGGCTATATGTGTATAGATTTCTAATCTTGTGTGTAGCATACACAGACCCCGTGTGTGACACTTTTTAATCTGCAACTTCCCAGTCATTTGTGAATGGTGACACAATTTTGGGCTCCCATCTGTTATAAAAAGATCACTTCATGAAAATAGCTGGTTGATGTTGTGATGTGAACAATAGTTCCACACAGCCTTCGCATACCACCCACTTCTACAGGTTCACATGAGCAAAATCCCACATCTCAACATCTTTCTCCACCACAGCAGAATGTATAAATATCTGTGTAGCTGTTGATTGTTAAAACATCTCTTACATAGGTTGCACTGAGACATTATGCATATGGGCCAACAGACAAAAAGGACTTATTTCAACTAACATATGCCCAATGTTAATCCACACGCTGCTCCGTCCGCTCTTCAGTAATTGAGCTTCTTTTCTTTGATGATCTGTGTGGTGTTCAGCAGCACACTGTCTGCGAAGGGAAGCATCACATTTTGAGAAGGCACACCGTACCTGTAAGCGTATTTGTCTTATCATAGTATTTGCAATTCAAATTAGGCATCATGGTGTGCATTTGTGATTTTCCTTTATCACGGTAAACCAGCTAACTTAGAGTTCTATAAAAATCCTTCTGTTGGAGAAGAATGGTCGCAATGATGCCTCAAACTCCATTTTGAGCATCAAAGTTGCACAAGGAGGCAAATGAATGCATGAACAACATTGATAATATAAGGGGAAAAAATGTATGCAACACTGTTGGCGCTATCTCCAACATACCAATAAGTCAACGATGATACAAATGCAAACATGAGAAAATGGCTTATGGGAGCACAAACAGGGAGTGCAATCCAACTTTTCTTTCACAAGCTTGAGTTTATAATCAAGCGTGTCATTTATCATGCTGCGACCATATCTGAAGATGAGGAAAAAGGGAGGGCTGTCTCTCAAATGTGGCCTCAAGTGGTAAGAGTTTAATCCAACAGCAGGGGAGAGCCCTGGCAGCGTGCACTTCCAGATCCATCTCCAGATACACATCTAGTCAATTGGATTTAGCAAAGTTGAGCTCATTAGCATATCATTACATCAAACAAAATGTTTGGCATGAGATGGGCTCTCTGAGCACACTGAGAGCCCGCAGCACAGACGTCTGACATTTCACGTCTCGATTCGGTAAAAAGTCACATATTTCCACAAACTACTCTTTTGGATCTTTTCTCGTCACTGAACTGCACAGCACTCAGAGCAGACGTGGCCTCGGTGTGACTTTTAAAATGGCTTTTATTTTAGTGCACCCCCAGACATGATTTGCTCTGAGTGGGCACCGGCCCAGATTCTTCACACACTGCAGATAATAACGCTTCCTAAACTTTTCCCAGATCGTGCGCGTTTGTACAGAAGTGGCTTTTCTGATGATGCTCTCTCCAGCTAAGTTGGCAGCTTCGATGCGCCATGGGGATCATCTCGGATAGAAGCTGTTATTTATGCAACGTCCCTAAACCAATCATCCTCACGCAGAATTACATAAACACTACCGTTTCTTGGCATAAAATGAGGTTCATACTCACAATGAAAACGAATGGTTGCAGGCTTGATATTACTGAATAGGTGCAGAGCATCATAAATACATGGAACTCATTTTAAGCACACTAAAAATTAAACAGACACCACACAGGTGAGTGCTGTGGACTGTTAGTCTGTAGTTTTGTTTTTTAACACAGTCACTCGAAGACACAGTCAGTTTGTATCAAACAATTTATTGGTTGATTCTTTTATCTTGTTTTTATAAAAATTAATTTACAAAACCGTGATTTTCTTGTACCGTCCTCCCATTTGAACCTATAAAATTAGGTCTGCAGGTGCAGAAGTGAGTGATGCAAACAGGCAGACTCATTCCAGACCCCATCCTGTCTGATAAATACTGTGTGTGTGAGAATCAAATATATTACAGCTGTGACAAACTTGAAGAGTGGTCTTTAGGAACCTAGCACGTATTACGATACAAGGCAGTATTTCAGGAGGAATCCTGTGGTTGGCAGCATTCCAGCGCTTAAATCATTAAGGGTGGCATTATGCACTACCGGAGGTTCTCCAAGAAAACAAACCTAACTCCTATAAACATGGAAATAGGGTCATGATTTTTGCACAAGGCAGATTCGGGGGGGGGGATCCTAAGTGTAATTCCTCTGAAGGCACATCGATATATCACCCCTGCCCTCTAAAACATCATCTCAGTTTAAATATTGCACTGTGTTCATTTTTGAAATGCGATTCTTGTACATCTATATTAAATTGACCTGACATCACTGTGTTGAGTTTGCCAGGATTTGGAGATCATGACACATTCTCAGAAGAAAAACAAGAACAAAAAAAAAAAACAACATGCATCACCCGTCTCTGTGGAGTTCCCCATCTGTCGCACATGCACTCCTCCCCTTTCCATACTTGACATTCTTGCACACAGAAAATCCTTAATGAACAAAACAAAAACAGGAATGCCTGGCATTCCTCGTTTCAAATGATAAAAACATATAGAAACAAAACCACAAATGTTCCATTGGCACATACTGGGGTGGGGGGGGGGGGTTGAATGAGCTGTACAATCATTTGTTTCACCATTAATTAAAGACCTTTTTTTAAAAGGAAGCTGAAGCTAACAAAGGATGTCAGGGAGTTGTGGTTAGGTTTGTTTTTTGTTTTTAAAGAGATGCGGCAAGCTTAACTCCACCATGAGAAAAACAATCAAACTCGATGGGCCAAACGGCTTGAAGTCAGTCTATGCAGCCATAAGAACAGATTTTAAATTGGACAGACAAGTGTGATTCTAGTCCGATTCTTTTTGTTATATAAGCTCCATGTTTCATAAGATATTTCCAATCATCACATAGATTGAAATCTTTATATTGAAAGGAATTGATCTATAAGAAATGGAAAATTATTCGAGGACTTTTTAGCAGCATTAATAAAAATATTCCTGTATTTTTATTCCTACTTTCGAAGGGGGGAGGGCAGCTTCCAATGATTCAAACTCCTGCCGTCTCAAAGCAGCGCCTGCATATGGCAGCTGCTGTCAGCCTTAGCTGCTGCCAACCTGTCCCACGGAAAAATGAAAGTGGGTTTGTGGAATAAAGACGGCAGGATATAAATATCTCTGACTAACTGACCAAAAAAAAAGAAAGATCCAGTGTGTGGATTTCACAGTGGTGCCAGTTTCAAACGGACATCTTTTGTCTCTGCGGCGAGCTCGCTTAGCCCCTGTCAGCCGGGGCCACACCCTCACCTTTTTCAGGCTAATACCGTGCCGGCCCTGAACCCTGCCTCTTTGAAGCTATTGTGAATGAAAAACAGACCCGTGACAGTTTTCTGCTCAACAGGATAAGAAAAGCTCAGAATAGCTTGGATCACCAATCCCGCGTGGCCAATCTGGCTGTGCAAGATGGCTTTGAGAAGATAATCTATGAAGAAAATGGTTTAGAATGGCACATGCCGACTATTATGTATGTTCATCTGCATACAAATGCATGCTCATTCTACTTGTTACCGTTACCGACTGAGAAACTGCTGTTTAATCACACAGAAAATTACAAGTTATGGAGGAAATCAACAACAGAAAAAACAAAACAAAAATAAATTATTTCTTCAACAAAATTTTGGGGGGAAAAAGGAACCTGCAAAATCAGGTGTTCAATTGTCAGCATGTCTTTTCCTCGGATTCCCTGATCCCGCCTTTACACAAACAGTGAGGCACTGTGAATGTCAGATACATGATCATGAGCAGTTCTGTGCTGAGGACTTTTCCTTCTACTGGCTTTCATTAAGACAAAAATAGGGAGCGTAGTGCTGACCACTCACTGTATAAAAAAATAACTAAACACAATCCAAAATAGTGTCATCCTCTTCATAATCAATAACATCGTCAGCTAAATCTTTCTGAAAGCTGTGCATAGTGTACAGATGAGATCTGGCTGTGGCTTTCCACGGACTGCAGCTGGAAACATTAAGTCACCGTTCAGACAAAAAGCTGTCATTTGCGAGCAATTCAAAGTCCTCTGCTTCAGCTGGTGGGTGGGGGGGGTCACAGAGGACGAGACCTCTGAACTTTGGAACACTGGCTTCCTCATATTCAAGGAAGCAGGGGTAGAAAAAAAAAGAAAGAAAGAAGGACAAACAAAAAAGACAAATGCAGCGTCCTCCACACTTGTCTGCTTCTCCCCCAGACACTATCCAGTTTGTATCTTCACTGTTCCATATATGCAGTGGTCTGGTCTTCCTTTTATGCCCGCCTCCCTCGCTCCTTCTTTGTGTCCACAGAGCGGGGAGGCTCAGGAGGGTTATAGCCTCTCGATGTCCCTGTATTTTTTCCGCAGTATGGACACCTGGTCTTTGAACAGGACAGGGTCTAACCTCATCTGAGAGTGGACCAGAGGCATGGTGCCAAACCAGCTGGCAAACTTGTTCATGCAAGTCTGACGCTGGGCGAAGTGGTCCGGGTCAGCCCAGCGAGACGCTCTGGAGCTCTGTGGAGGTGAGGGGTGGAGACAGGGCACAGGAAGGAGAGGGGAGGAAAATTCTAAATGAGTAACACTTCAATTCCTGTGTCCTTTCTGAACATGCTGTTTGCATTAATTCCTTCAAAGTCACTTTTCACATTTTTACTTTACACTTGGCCACGACAGAGGTTTTTCCTCCTGCAAGCTAAAACCATTAAACACTGCGTGGTGCATCAAGTTAATTTTCAGTTGATTGTGTCACTTCCGGCATTGCCCTCGTCTTACCTGTCCCATCATGGTTTCCTTGTATTGTTTCTTTTGTGTAACCTTGATGGGTGGTAGTTTGGTCACGGATGACACAAGAAAATTCATGAGGATGTCCTCACAGTTGGACATCTGGTCAACCATCGTCCTGAGACTGGCTGGCAGGTAGGTGGTGTACAGGTAGTGGTAATATCTAAGGGGGAAGTGTGAAGATGTGAGAGGGGTCTGACAAAGCGTGCTGGTTGTGGAACCTAGGCTAAACAGAGGGAGGTGTCCATACTTATGATAGATGGCAGCCCCAGTCAGCACCATGGAGTAGTCGTTGGTCCATTTGGAAGTGTAGCCCCAGCGCTCCTTGCTGCTGTCCCAGAAGTGGCTGCGGGCTGGGTACCCCACGATGCGGTCGGGGAAGCTCTGCCACACTGTGAAGGCAAAGTCGACCTGGATCGAAAACGAAGAGAAAGAGAAAATAAACACAGACATGAGGCCAACTATTTGAAGACTCTAAAACATTTTTGGTTGCTTTGAATCTTAGAAAAAAACCAGTGAGAAACAGACCTCTGTGGTAGAAAGCACGGTGTCCTCATCCAGGCTGAGGACAGCATCAGTGGGGATGGTGTCGTATGGAAGAAAGCGACTGCTTATCATCTGGTGGGATTGAGAAGAAAACAATTCAGCAAAACAAAGATGTAACCGAGCACTGAGAGGAAGTGAATGGACTGACGATACACTGTCATTTGTATGGGTGTGAGCAGGCCGCACATGGCTGTGTCAGAGTTGTTTTATCTTGCTGCATTTCTTTTGAGATCTTTATGTATTTCTTATTTCAGACACGCAATGTTAGACTGACGTGTGCATGGTTTCCCCCTTCTTTATCTGGCCGTCTTTATGGCTGCCAAAGACCCACATTTGGAACAAAAACAGACCCAAACCAGGCCTGACTTCCATCTCTTCAAATGTTTTAAAAGTCAGAGGAAAAATATTCTCTACACATAAAGCACATAGTGGTTTAATATCACTGGAGCATTTTGGACACTGACAAGACATCCTTTCAATGTCCTCCTCATGAGAACCACATGATGCATGAGACACTTTAAAAAAAATCTGAATTGTCAAATACAGAAAGCGCAGCATTCATAAAAACAATTATTTCCCAAATAAAAGCATTTTATAATATAGTAAATGAGGAACTGCCTCTGACAAGCAGCTATTCAGCCACTGAACTGAGTTGAGCTCATCACCCTCAAATGAAAACAAAAAGAAACCAGTTTACCACTCAAACTGGCTCAAATGCAGGTGAAGACTTTACCTTGCTCTCTCCTTCAATAACAATAACGGGGATTGAGGTGGAAGGCCAGCGGTGCTTGGCAGGGAGCGGTTTGTCACAGTTCCACAGTACAATCACCTACACAAAGGGCACAAACAGGCACAGAGCTTAGTTATCATTCTCAGTGCGTTATCTAACTCACATTTGTGTGGAGGACAATATCTGTATATCTGAGCTGTACATCCGTTTTAGGATAGCTGCCTCAATTCTAATAGCATCTTAGGGGTGAAGGCAGGAAAACTGCGCTCACTCAAGCAGCTTTGTTCACTTTGCTTTCTGTTAAAAAGTGAGAAATGTTCACATGTGAAATAATCGACCTCGACCCCATTTGGTAAATTAGTTCCTGGAACCTGCTCACATCGCACAATTACAGGGTCACGTGGTTATTGCTGTGCACCAAGGCAATCTGATCACAGGCCATGAGGTTTGAATTACCTGTGCACAGTACTGAGATCTTGCCACAGCAACAAGCAGCTTCATCACAGGCTGAGACTGAGAGACCAGCGGCGTGACCACGTGAATGATTGCAGTAAACTTGGGGTATGGCTTAATACCTGCAGAGAAAAAAACAACTTCATTTTATTTTTGTAACAAATAATATTCTGTAGTCAGGGCAGTAGACATAACTCTCTCTGTGGCAAAAGATGCATTTGTAAGTTTATTTAGCAGATTCTGCCAGTGCTTTACATCTTAGTTCCCAAATTGCCTGCACAACTGCTCATTCACTGACCCAGCTTAGCGTAAAAGAAGGGGAAATCTCCCAGATGTGTGGAGTACTGAGGCAAGGAGAAAAGACCACCAGGCAGATTGTTCCACATCTGGTTACTCCTTGAGGTGTGCAGCAGAACCCGATCCTGGATGATCTGCATGGATAAGACGACAGTCAGCTCATTTTGTCAAACTCCTGACATAGTTCTTCAAAAATCTTACGTTACATCAATTCAAATAATCATTACCCATCATGCTGTTTTCAAACTGCGTGCCGCCACACATCCTGCACATCCTAAAGCCTGCCCAGTACGGATGTTTTTGCCTTTTTAAAATTACTGTCATGTCATGTTAAAAGCAAAACTTCATACGGCCCAGTTTTTTTATTCTCCTTTTATGGTTATTAACAGCATGGACTATTTCAGGCTCTGCTCTATACTGTTCCACCTTTAATCTGCCAATTCAACAAACTGTCCCTCATCAAATGACTTTAGATCTTATTTGCAAAAGCAACTGATGGGATTTTGAAGATGTCAAGCTCAGAGAAGAGCACATCCATACGGCCCCTCTACCCCGACAAGTCTTGACCTGATTTACTGCGGGCCCTTAAGCAGTAATTTGATCTTTTTAACGTCTTCATAATTTAAGATTAGTTTGGATTAGATCATAGAACTGAAAGATACTGATAAATTAATTGTGTTTTTTTTATTACAATAAATCTAGTTGGCACTTTTCTTTTATTGCATGACTCCCCTTCCCAAGTTTAGTTAGTCTAGTTTAAGCAAATAACATGAAGCATCACAGCATCACTGAGCTTTGCATGCCCACAACATCAACTGCTCCCACTCCTCTTCAGCACCAAGTCGAGGATACAGTCCTAAATTATTAAGCACTCTTGGCGTAGCTGCAGACCAAGGCAAACCCTGTCCACTTCTGGCAAGATGGAGTGCACATAAACTGATTCCAGAGGTTTATATCTACCCTGTTTATCATAAAATCCATGAATGCACTTGATTTTGGTCTCTGGCTATAAAAACACGCCTACAGCCCTGTGGTATATGCTGGAACAGGATAAACAGATCAAAGATCAGCTGGTCGCAGCTGTAACTTCACTATGCTCACTGAGGCATTCCCGCTCTGCAGTCGTGCCCTCTCCTCGCACCTCTGAAGACAAAGCCTCCGTGAAACCTTCCTAAAATGTTAGCCAATGGCCTAAACTGCTCACATGAAATGGGCTTACATGTAACACCAAACCGACGTGGCTTTGAAGCTGCTCTATTTTACCTGAAACGCTGGTAGTGTAGCAGTCGTTTTGAGGGCATTTTCTTTGACAGGTCAAAGAAACATAATGATTGTGACTGGGTAAGGCTCTGATATGTTTACACCATGGTTGAAAATGTATTGGAGAAGCCTGGAATACTTACAGAAAAAACTAGTGTCCTATCTGTCACTATCTAGCAGCCATATCAATTTTCCTTCCTCAGAGCTTTCATCTATGCTTGTTTGTAATTCTAGCCAAAGAGAAGTATGATGGCCTGATCCTTACAGAGAAAAATACAGAGAAATGAACCCCGACAGGAACAAACTATTGACACTATTCATTTCCAAGCCAAAGCTAGACGCAGCCCTCAACTTTGACAGCACTAGTGAACAATACATCGCACTCCTCCCACATACCCAAGCTTCACATCAACAACTGCGCCAAATTGTGCCAAGTCAGTGATGAGGGTGAGGAGAAATAGTGGATTTCTCCTGGGATTCAATTAAAAGCTCTGCCTCTTGTAAGGCCGCGGGCATGGGCTACATGGACAAATGAAGGATGGCCTCTAATTCGGACCAGGCAGATGGGAGATGTAATAAAAAACAGGGGCAGCTTGAGTAAAAAAAAAAAGGCCTTGGCCTTAATTTGAGAACAGAAATAACCCCAAATCTTTAATGGAGAAAAACAAGGCCTCAGTTTGTCTTCATTATTTATCAAAATGCAAAACTGTAAAATAAGTGACCATCTTGTTTTTGGGACTCGGACACAATTACAAAAGAGAAAAGTAAAATGTTTCTGAACCTCACTACAGCAGCATGTGTTCACTAATGCGGTGTTATCACGTACACATGAATTAATTTGCAGTTGTATTTACATTTAAATACAAATCTTTTGGTCTGTCTATGTACCTCCAGTGTAGTTAGGACTATCTTCTCCACAGAGCTGAAGTAAGCCTCCCACAGGAACTGCGTCTGCTGTCTCAGGGACAGAATTTTGTCCTGGTGGATGGAGCGTACTGTCGAAGGGATCTTACACAGAAGTAAATGATGTCAATCCAAAACTATTCTAGACTGCAGGGAGAACAGTATGAACTCAAAGGACACAGAGCAGGACAGAATTCTACACAGAGATTTACAGCTCACGAACAGCACCGCTACATGAACTGTGGTTATGTAAAAGGGTATCTACCTGTAAAAGCAGCCTCTCATCCCCAATCACAGCAGCTGTATTCCAGTCGATGATTTCCGAGAAGGGAAGCTCCCAGCCATTGCTAAGCATCACGGGCACACAAGCTGCCTGTAAGTGCAAAAGCTCAGGTAAGACACAACAAGATAACTTACCATGGTTGGAACAGTTTGGAAATGAAGCAAATAAGAACAAGGGCAAAGAGCAGCGTCTGTCTGCTAACGTCCCATCCACCAGGACATTTATATTCAAAGGTTGCAACCAGGTGTAATGTTTGTGCTGTAGTCTCTACTGTACATGTCATAAAGTGAAAACAAATACAAACTGCTGAAAATATTTTAAAAAGATGTATATAAAATCTCAGACTTGCGTGCGTTTGAACGGATTGGACAGGAAAAGCGGCCTCTTGCCAGCAGTGACCCGCTCTATAATCTGCTAAGCAGGGTTCTGCTCCCTGATTGGTCACAATGCGCACAGACACAGACACTCCTGCATCAGAAGGCTGCAGTGCTCATCTAATCTCCACAGTGTCATTAGGAAAGGTAGCAATCTGCTCAAAGGCTGCCACGCTTTACCTGCTTATCTGTTCTCACAGAAAAATCCCCTCGAGATCCACTGTAGTCCAATCCCCTCCTTACTCAACATCACAAACAAGCCCGGAACATCAAAACATCTGTCTGATTAACCCCGCGCATTTTGTTCATTTGCATGGGGAAAAGGTAATCCTCCTAGGACTTCGCCCTTGTCATGACACCTGCATTCCACCTCGTCTTCGAGCCATTTTACTCTACATCACCGCCCAAATCTGGGAGCTTTTTGTAAATGTCGCATCTCTATTCCTCTTCTTCCTGATTAAAATCGCATCATACCCCTGATTGCGTTCAGCCTTCCTGAACTCAGCTTCCACATGATGTAGCTGTTCTCCAGATGGTCCCGCTGTAAACAGCCGAGCCAGCATGTGTGTGTCACCTTATCAATGCAGCCATGACATACAAGCGGGCAGATGCTCATTGGGGCACAAACCTCTGGACACGAGGGCAAAAAACATTTATTCCTTTTAATTTGAGGCCTGTCATTACATGCACGCTGATTGAACCCTTATTTTTATGCACATGTAAAACATCCCACACCACCAATATTTTTTTCTGATAACTATCTCCATTTCTAATGTGCATCAGCATAATGAAGCATTTAGGTGACAATTTAGTCGCCATTTAAAACCAAAGACTCAGTCAGGAACATTTTTAATCAGAATGCAATGCCCCATTTCTTGATTTATTTTCTTCACAACTTTTCAGCTGAGACTGAAACCGCGTTTGTATGCGTCTTAAAAAGCACATCAGTGTAACGGCAGTCTGATTGTTCCAGATACTGAAGATGCAACCTTCAAAGAATCTAGCTGACTGGAGGGTAACAGGCTAAAAAACAACAATTCAGTTATAATAGCAAGGCAGTTATCTTAAGAACGATCTTTATTTATTAGATTATCATGAGGCCTTGTTTTCCAAAGCATCACTGGCTATGATCGCTTTGCTGACCTGTTTTACTTCAAGGACTGATACAAGGGGTAATTACAGCAACACAGAAATACAAGTAATCCCTTTATTAGCCGAGGATCTCAACCAAGCAACTGGCAACACTGGGATTATAACTCTAATAAAGCCACTGTTTCTTATATAAGAATCACTTATTTGAGTTTAAGCCCTTGAAATGCATCTTGTCTTTTCTTTCCACTTCCAAGGAGCCTTTATCCGTTCTCACCGTCAAAAAGCAGGGAAAGGTGAATAACAACAAAATGCACACAAGTTAAACTACCCATATCACAAAGCTCCACATTAAAGTAAACTACGGTCATCTTTATCTGTAGCTGAGTATGAGTAAGGAAAGCACTGACAGGGACTCTCTGAGTGTGACTTGGTTAGAACCATCCTGGATTAGGGACACCGCCAGGATGTTAATAGTAGTCATTCACAGAAAAGATTGATTTCATTTAGATGATTCTCTCAGTAGGATCCAGTTTTAAACCGTATATAGAGAAAGGAATGAATAAAACTTAAGATTTCATTGAAAGGAGGGGAGAGAGAAAAAGGGAGAAGATGGCAGAGAAAGCACAGTGAGGACAGTGAGTCAGGCAGCACAGCAGTTGCACAACAACTGAATGACTGGCAGTGGGTGAAAGAGCCACTGGGGCTTAGTGGGAGCTTCACTTTTTCATGCTGAAGCCACTGATTATTAGCAGTTCTTGTTAACTGTTTTAGCCAGTGTCTGATTTTACATTTCGGCAGCAAACCCTTTCAGCACAAACACCAAACATGAGTTGTCCTGCGAGTGTGAGTCATGCAATCTTTTCTTTGAAAAACACACAGATAAATACATAACTACTAATAGCAACGCTGCCTCGCAGTAATGAGCAAAATCTGTCCTTGCATCACTGACCTGTAAAGCCTCTAAAAAGCGGAAAGAGCCCAGTCGCCGACCACGAGGTACCAGGCAGAATGTGGAGTTGTACAGCATCTCTCTGTAGTCGTACCTGCAGGACATGACAGAAGAAGAGAATGAACATATAAAGTAACACATATTTTATCTGTGGGCCCCTATGTTGGCCAAGTGCATCTTCAACAAAGACGCTCAAACAAAAAAACAAAAAAATCCTGAAAGGCCTCAACTGTAGTTTTCAGAAGTGTTTGAAAGAACAAGAGAAAGAATGAAACACCAGGCAGGCACACCTGGAAACCACCAGTACTTTCAGCAGATATCCCAGCCTATCTGGACTCCCCTCATCTCTCTCCACCCATCCTTAAACACTCCTGGCCCCCTACCAGCATTTTTTTATCTCTTACTCTTCCTCCATCCAACCCAACCCTCAGTCAGCACCTGCTTTGATTAAGAAGCTGCTTGGAATTCCATCTCTGATAATATTATATGTATACCGGACAGGGGGAGCCTTTTCTGTCCCCTTTTTTGCAAGTTTTGATTAGGTTAGAGTGGAAAAATGTGGAAGTTTGACTCTACGTTGGACAATTTTGAGTTAAGAGGATATAAAACTCAAACAAATCATCTATGGATGAAAAACTGTCCGGCTAGCATGTTTTTTCAGTACTAATGTATGTTGAGAATCAGCTGTCACTCAAATATGCTGAGGGTGTGTAAACCTTCAACAGCAAGAAAAATGGTGGGCTATTAATTATGAGGACCCACAGTTGGGGTTTTTCTACACCCATTGGAAATGGAAAGAGGGCCGCCGTGCTGGGGCTAATCATGCCACCAGCATCAGAGCAAACAAAATGGTTGGCAAAGACGTCCAATCAGATCAGATTTGACGTAGCTTACCGATGCAGAGGAGATGGTAGCGCCAACATTTAGGATGCACAACCAATTAAAAGTGAGCTTTTTCGCTGATGGTAATAGAGTTGGATGACTGCAGAGGGGCCCAGAAACAAGGAGCACAAGAAATGGAGACGTTCATTGGTATGTGAACTCTGACCTTTTACTGCCACCGTGCATTTAATTAGAAGCAGAGATCCCAGACTGGCTCTAAGCAGGATTTATAATCAACCAAAAGATCTGGAAAAATACCTTCTAGTGGTACATCTGATTCAATCCATCTGCTTTTTTAGGGGAGCTCACAGCATGAATGAGGATCAAATACCTGCCTGGATGCTCCCCCTGCACCAGCCACTACAGCCAATTGTAAATCAGATGAAAAGACCCAAAAAGCCTGATGTTTCTGATATAATGTTAGGCCATAAACGCCAAGAAGTAAATCATCACACACATAAAATACTGCATATAAGTGCATCCATATTTAAAAAGGGACTTGATTCATCAGTCTGACTCCATCGACAACATGACAGACCGTCATTAAGGATGACGGCCCAATCATCAAGCCAAAGTCACATAAATAACACTGCGCACACCTATAAAAACACATAGTTTAAGTCCCAATCTGGGGTCAGGATGAGTGTAAAGCTTAAATCAATCACATTTCATGTCAGTGCAAGCACAGAAGACCAGATGTTCTGCTACTCTACCTAATGGCTGCCTGCGAGCCCCCACAGCAAACTACAGTAAGTCGGCGTGTGTTTTACAGTCAAATGCTCATAAAAGACATTTTCTTGAACCGGCTCCTATTTCGGTGTAGAATTTCTCTGTGGACGCTTCTCTCCTTGTTTTTAAGACATTTTGGGTTTCAAAAGATAGAGGCTTCTTTCTAGCTGCCTTTTACAAGTGTGTCAGATGGCAGCAATTAATTCTGTACTATACAAGGTAAATCCTGCCATGTCCCATATTTTCATCACTCCAGTCCAGATGGTTGCTATGAGCATATCAGTCACACCAGGATGGCCATCAGAGGTTATCGCAAAGTCAATGTAATGAGCTTACGTCAGTCTTTTTTTTTTTTTTACAATTCTTGATCATCCCATTTAAAAACCCCGGAATGCCTGAATAACCACGGAAAAGGAAAAAAAGGTTTCCATATGGATTATTATTTCTGTAAAAGCAATGACATGGAGTCTCCCTTTTCTCCACATAACATCTTGAAATAATGTGAGGAATCAGAGGAAACAGCTAAAGTGCAGCCTGCTGTAGAGCTCTGTGCAATGCCTCAGCCTGAAAGAATGCATGTGGTGTACAGCGTGGTATCCACTAAGGATCAAACCTCGTCCAACTATGCCTTCAGAGCAACCGCACTGCTGACATTTCCTGACCATCAACTGGCTGTTGGCCTTTTATAAATGGCACATGACCACTGAGCGTGTGTGTGTGCATGGGTGAGTGACAGAACGCTGCGTAGATTAGTAAGCGAACTAAAAGCATTAACTGAAAGTGAATGAGGTAAAATGAGGCAAATGAGGTAGAAAATCAAAGCACAATCTCAAAAACATGTTGAGGAAAATCAGCTTATCAGTAGGAAAAGTTCATTTACGAGTTGCTTGTTAAATGGAGTTTCATCTAATTGATCTCATTTGACATTAACATCAACAAACAAGGGTTATGTCTGGATGGGGAGGGGGGGGGGGCTGGTAGGGTTCTGCTAATGAATAAACATGTAACCATGTGATTGAGATAAACTCCTGACTTCATCAAAAGTAACTGTCCAAATGCAGCATTATTTCCAAACATCCATTCGGGTCAGAAATGCATGCAGCTGTTTACACACAAAAACAAATCCACAAATGAACATGAAAGTATGCTCTTACCAGTAATCTGACATTGCTGAATTTTAATGCTGTGAGATGTAAATGTATGATAGTAAAACAATTGGATCATCAGGAAAATTCTGTCTTTTGTCAATAAAACATTAAAGAAACAGTAAAAAAATAAGAAGAAGTGAGCTGGGTCAAGAAAAAGGATCAGGCAGTCTCCTAGCAACAAGAATGGATGATGTGAAAGGGAAATGCATGGCTCGCTTTATCCAATGCTGGAGGAGACTCGGAGAAAAAGTGTTTGTTCGAAAACCTTTACAACAAAACAACCGACAACTAAACCAGCACATAGACCAAACTGAGAAGTGCTACCCAACACAAGACTGTTTTAACATGCCCTATCACTTTTCACTTAAAGTGTTCTAACAGTTAATTGTGGAGTTCCCCTCTCATCAAGAAACTAACATCAGGTTGAACTACTAAAGCACTCACCCCAAACTCCCTGATAGTTGTGGAGAATTTTCAGGTTTTCTTTATAAAACATTTCCCCATAGATAGTTGTTGCCAGGACCATGAGCTCAGGCCAGAGGAATTTCAGCCTGAAAGGCACTGAGTGAAAGTGAGTGTCATCGGACGAGAAAAGGAAAGAAGGAAAAACAGCAGCTGACAACCGTGAACTGTATCCAAATCCCAAGCAGCCACAGCAAGCCAAGGTAACAATGTCACTTTTTTTTTCCTTGTTTTTTTTTTTACCTTGTCCTGTTCAGCATTAAGGCAGCAGAACTGAAATCTGAGTACTGTGCACTGCTGAACACATTTGCTTTGCCAAGGGGGGCTTTGTTGGTGAGAAAGCCCCCTTGATTACCCAAAACTGCTTTACTTCTTTATTTTTGTTACCAAACTTTACAAGTGTCCATAATGCCGAACCGGACAGAGAAGAATTTCACTCTCAGCACACACACACCCACACACGCGCAGTCCTCGTAGGCTGGGCCGCTGGTTCCACACACGGGATTGGAGACAGACACATCGAACAACGGCGAGCCAAAGGAGGGAAAAGTTTCACTGTAGTCACAAAAACTTGAAAAAAAAAAACTTTTCTGGAAGGTTCTTTTCACTTTTTTTCCCCTTTAGGATTAGGTACATTATGACCCTCTTGAACAGGCAGAGCGAATCAAACCTCTACAGAAAGAGATCCCAGAGGAATTCGGACCCATTGCATGTTCATAGTTTATCGAGCCTGCAGGTAAATGGGGGGAAAAACCAATGAGCGTCAAGCTGAGACTGCTGTGTGTATTTTAATGGATTCAGATAACACCATCGTTCCTATTCTGGCAGCGTAAGCTAGTTGAAATTATAGCTTAGAGACATTCTACATGAATTAGTGACCAAAATAACTGAAGAGTGTGACACTAACATGCTTAATGGTATATCACTTAAAATAGTCAGGAACCTGAGGGTGGAACATTACAGAATAATGGCAAAGAAACTCATGAATGACGTTCGCAGCACTATCGTGCCTTAATGACACAGTTCATCTGGACGCTTCCCCCTGCAGCTACAATAGATGAGAAACTTTCCTGAACAGTTAGTGCTGGCTAACAGCACGTTTGAGGGTGCAAGAAAGAAGTAGATGGTGGCAGACTTCTCCAACAGTTTGTTTCTGATTCAAATAAAGCCGTTGATATGCATTGGCAAAAAAAACACTGCAATGTTAACCGAGTTGTCTTAAAGCAGGTCGCAATATGAGGACTTTAGTTTGACCACAAAAAAATAAAAAACCCTAGATAATGAAAGTGGGCACTGCCACAGTACCTCACACACTGAAAGATTTCAGAATTCATTCATGAGCAGTAAGAGTCGCTGGTTCCTTATGAAGCAGAACGGGTCTGTGGAGGAAATGTAGAAAGAGCAAAGGCCGCAGAATTAAGGGTTGATTTCTATATTTACATTAGAGAAATGTGACTCAGGATTTTAGTTGCAACACTTTGATTGAAAGAGGAACTTTTCAATCAGAACAAAAGGAGACAAAATGTCTTTAAAAAGCGAAGCCTTCACTAGTTTCCTCAGGGCACCTAGGGCTTACTCATTCATCCCTGGTTAATGAGTTCAAAGAGAGCTTTAGAAAACATTTACTGACACACAGAGGGGGGTCCACACCTCCACCGTTGTGCGCGACCCCAGGTTAATTCATCTGATTACTATGCTTTGAATCTTATCGTTCATCTCCTTCTTCCCATTACAAGCTTCTATCCATTTTAGGCTTACTCTAAATATGAAGACCAAAGCGGAAAGATCTTTCATCTGCACAAATATGTCATACACATATTTTGAACAGTGCGGGCAGCGTCACACAGAGACACACACACACACGGTGACCCCCCACACACACTCACAGTGACCTGATTTTGATTAATCCAGGCAGAAGAGCTGTTCAGTTTCACTGACTGGAAACAGTAGGGCTTTGGCAGAATTTTTGAACACATCTAATCAGCTGTCCATCAGCTCGAGGAGAGCGATGAGTCGGATGCTTTGAAGTCTTCTCTGGATACCATAACAAGAACACAGGACTCTCTGAGATAATAAAATAACTGCTGCAAATGGAGCAGCCCGTAGCAGTGGAATGCCGGGGCTGACTTCTGAAGCCAGGAAGCATAAACATGTCCAACCAGACACTTAGGATCACGTTACATCCCAGCTTCATAGAGTGAACCCTGTGGCAATAGATAAGAATGACTTAGAGAAGTATAAATTTGCACTGCCTGTATGCCACACTTCCAAAAAAAAAAAACTATACAATCCTAAATCCTCCAATTATTCCAAAAATCAAGTAAGCCAACACAATTTTGTTTGAGAGGCTGACAAATACAGATCCTAACCAAAAAAAGATGTTCTGCTGAGTAACTGAGTAAATAAATGACATTACAAACTACAAATTAGTGGCCTATGCAAATAAAAATGCACCTTTTTTAAAGTAGAAATGGAAATAAGGCTGTCATTTCTGACTTTGAGGGGCTGTAGCCAAACAGGGGGGGACAGGCTGGTTATGCAGGGACAGGAACTATTCTGACACAGAGATAAGTCCAGGTCAGGAATGTCTCTGTTCCTGAGGTGGGCGGGGTGGAGGGATGCAACAGGAGATAGAGGGATGTCAAAGGTAGATAGCACAAGAGGAGGATAGGATGACAGACGCAAGAGGAAACGGGAAACTCGAGTGATGAATGGAGGAATGAGAGGGCAAAAGAGGGTGGGAAGCAAGTGGAAAGGGAAAGTGAGGAAAAGTGGGGAGGGTATGGAGAGAGAGGAGAGAAACAGACAAAGACCACAGGGACCCAGAGGACAGCAGAACAGACAGAAATCTTATCAGCGAAAACAAGGGTGCAAAAAGAAGCCTGAAATGAACTGAAAGGATTATGAGCAACCGCGCAGGCCTATCATTCTACAGCTTCAAATACACTCTTCTGTAATTATTTCCCATCTTACTTTATTTCATCTTCAATCTTTGGCATCAGCTTGGAAACCTGTTTCAAGTCTCTGACAGCTTCCTCCCCTCTAAAGCGACCACGGTAACGTCCATGACAGGCAGAGGAAGCAGAGGTATCTCAGAACAAAAAACAGAATGTTATCCAGAGAATCTGAAATCGATGCAGCATCAAATGGGCTCGTGGGCAGCGACTGATCTGATCCAATATCCATCATGCTGGAAAAGGGATTTAGATCAAACCTGCAGGCTGCTGCTACGATGATCCTGCAAAGGGTCTCATTTTTAAAACAATCTATTGTTGTTGTTTTTTGGGGATTATGTGATGTGCAAGTTTATGTTCGCATGAGCATGCACTTTTATATCTGCAATTGTATTTACCACACTTTCAAATAAGAATTTTTAAAAAAGCAGCAGCAAGAGGAAGGGCGGTGGAGTATTGGTCATATTCATCGAGCTAGTTCTCAGAAAATAACCATGAATGTGTTCACGTGAAAGGTATTAAAAACAACACAGGAATGGTTACACAAAAAATATTCTATGTAGGTTTGTTTTTTTCTAACATTACATGGATATGACAAAGGAAAGAAAGGCTGTTGAGGTACTTATATTATCTCAACAGCTGAGCTCACAAAATACATGAAATATAGGTTAAAAAGCACAAATGGTCCATGCAAAACCACCTTACATGAGCTATTTATCAATGGCTGCGATTCTATGTGAAAAGGCAGGCTAATATTTGCCCTCTGTGCTGTCACAGTATACACTAGCCACAGATGGGTCGGGAGATGAAAGAACTATTGTGCAGGTAGCAGTGAAGTGTGTCCTTGAGCGCGGCCGTAAACTTCAAAAGCTGTCTGAGACGGACAGACGTAGGCAACACGTGGTGGGTGGCTGAGTCTCTGGGAAAGCTGCGAAAAATAATCATTCCACCACCGAGAGCGTAAATTAACGTCTAGCCAAGTTAAGACGCTAAAAATTAAGTGTAAACAGTCTTTTGACTCAAGAGGGAAAAGATGATTACCACACAATTACGAGAACATAGGCGAGAGGGAAGCCCCATTGCCTCAGTGGCAGAGGGAGAGATTACAGGGTGGCAGCTGCAGTAATGATGACGGCTAAAGAGGAAAATAACCACAGTCTTCCTCCAGTATGCATAAAACTGCTCGAACTAGCAGTAATTTGTGGCATTTGACAAACAGGTTGGCAATGGTCTTGAAAATGACGGATAATGAGGGGTGTTATTTGCTGCATTTCGGTCTCCACTTTACCCGACCGTTTTCGGTAATGCACCATTGTACCGCACTCAGTGGATTTCACGCTGCGCACGTCTACACGGATCCTACTACTTGGAAAGTATTTCACATTACTCAACAACCACAAATGAACCGTGCAAACTGCTGTCAGAAGGTCGATAAAAATGGAGTCCTGGAGATGAAATGGGGAAAGAGTCGATATTCTTTTTTCAAGTATGAAATAACCAGATTAATTTGATTTAATGTAAAAACAGTTGGAGGCCTGTTCTGTAGCGGGGCGGGGTCAACCTTGTCCATAGGTATAGTGACAAAAACATACAGAGTTCATTGGATGATGTGAGAGTCTGTATCTCTGAACGACTAACTCTAGGCCACAGCACTCTGAGCAGCTGAGCAAAGCTTTATGGTGCGTTAATAAATCCACGACTGCAGGTGGGTAGTTTAGCCAGCAGTTTAACCAGCAGGAGAGGAAATCCATCTCGTCTTGGCCTCTGGTGGTGACCTCACACAAGTGTGAGTTGCAGATTTCACCAGGTGAGAGGATGGAAGAGGCTTAGTCAACGGTCTGTAAATCTGAACATGCTGTCTGAAAGACACCCGAACCTGTTTAACAAGCTGATGGTGTAACTGTTTCTCCACATTTTCCCCTAATTAGCTGAGCTTCTCTTTAAAGGAGTTACATAAGATTGAGGCATTTGAGACTATCACATACTCAGTGTTATCCGCCTGTACACCGGAGATTCACTGCTCTCACAGCTCTGGCTTATCTGATGAAGTGGAGCCTGAACCACCAAAGAAAGACAGTAAAATGTGTGCCTTTTTGATTTGGCCACCTGCCGCTTGCTCTCACACACAGAACGTCAGCCCCTCCCGACTTCCTTCACACACACCAGACAACAACACAATCTCAACAGGGAGGCTCAGGAACATCTCTGACACGGTGTAGAAACTTTTACTCCTCTTTTTAGGAACCATTCACCGGAAGAAAAAAAGAGAAAGCTTTCAGTGTAAAATCCTTCAACCTTTTGAACAAAGCTTAATTACTTTCTGCACAGCACTGACCATCACTAGTGCTGCTCCCCTCTGCCTCAAACACAGTGGGGAGAAAAAAAAACAACAGACCAACAGGGAGTGACAGACTCGGTGTCTCTGGGATTTGCAGGTCTCCTGTTCCACAGTGACAGAAGGATTAAAAGCCCAAAGGCTTTGACAGGCATTGTTTTTTAGAGTGCTCCTTAATTCTGAGCGTAGCGCTCACAACATATCATTTTTATACATGCGGGATAACCGAGAGAGCCCCTGTCATGCCCAGTGAGCAACTTATCAGAGTATTTGGAAGCCCTGCATGGGGAACTAATAGGTCATGCAAACGCTGGCTTGCTCAGTGATGACTCGGTTCCATTAAGTTGTGTCTTCCTCTTCTAAACACTCCACTGGCAGTGTTTCTGGAGACGTTTCTAAAGATGCATATGAAATATTAATATCAAAGCTGCAATCATTTTTTGCTCTCTCATGTTGGGAGACTAAAGGCCCTTTATGCTGTTGGCAACAAATTACATAATCAACTTCAACAGAAAGCACATTCCCGACTGGATTTTAGGCCAACCACAGACCAACATCTCGGCACCTTTAGCATGAACAAGCCCACCCTTGACAAACCATAAGGAAAACACATCACCATTAAGGGGAGGCTGAATTTCACCATCATCTGGCCTCTATTCCCCCACCTCCACCACAACCCTCTTAGGTCCAAGTAGTTCTGGCAGCGCTGCCGTTGTTCATAGACACTATTGGCTCTATAGATCAGCTGTGGGGCCTGGCATGTGGACATTCTTTTTCTTCCTTCAATCCTCCAGGATTCCAAGAGGAATACATCACTCGCACACGGCTGCCAAGGACAAAGTATACATCATCTTGTCAGGATAAGAGCTGAAATAGAGGGGAAGCACGGCAAAGAAATGGTGCTACCCTCTTTTCTAAACCACTTACCTCAACAGAGTGAGAGTGCAACTAAAACCCCTTCAGGCATATAAAGCACATTTGAATCTGAATGAGGAGGAGAGCATGAGTGTGAGGGAGTTGAGGGAACCACTGCAACCACTGAGGTACGTGCTAAAGAACATCAGCCTTTCAGATACTAACTTCTCACAGATTTGGCCAGATTCTAACAGAATCTGTAGTCAACAATACAATTACCAGCAAAACTAGCCTATCGGAACAACAAAAAGCTTGGGAAAAGTACTCCTTTTATGCCAAAACAATCCTGCCGATATCCACCTCAAATCAGCTGATAAAAACACAGAAAACGTGCAAAGGTATCGAAAAAAGAAAGGAAGCGAAAAGCTTATTGTTTCATGCTGACACATTTATTTCCATTTTGTGTCAGAAATTTTAAAAATGAACAACAAGGAGGCAAAGACATGAGACTTGTTCTGAATCAAAGCGTTCTGAAGAGCTTGTCCAAATTCTGCTGACGATGCCTGCGCTTTCCCCCAATGGGATTCGGCTCATTTACAGCCTGAGAGAGGACGCAGGGAGGAGCAGAGCCAACGGAATGAATATGTCAAGTTATGCTGACAACTTTAAGTGTTTAAGTGACAGATAAAAAGACTCAAACAACATTACACTAAATAAATTAGGGCGATATATATTCCAGCTCTCTCTTATGCTTTGAGTGACGGGACACACGGTGCTGTACTCTTCTGAAATGGCTCGCTGGCAAAAGAGTCTGCTATTTTTAAAATATATTTTTACCATAAAGTGTTAAAATTCCCTTGAATTTTCAATTAACTGCAAGGACACTCACACAACGAGAAGGTCTGATATTTCTTTCCTTAATTAATTTCCGATTATACAAAATGTCCCATTTTCAACCAGGTGTAAATACAACTGCCTGGCAGCTTTTGGAACAACTCATTACACATACACAAAAAAAAGCACTTTTTAAAGAGGAACCGAGTGGCAATAAGTCACAGCAGAGGGCTGAGAACCCTGGGGAGGACCAGCATTTCATTTGAGCTTTCTTGTATAATTTGAGTGTCCGATGTTATATCCTCCGGTTGTGTAGCAAGCCGCAACCCCTCCTTTATGGGTGCATAATTACTGACCAGGGACAGCATATAAGACATAAGCATTTAAAACGCTGACCAATCCAAAAGTATTTTGTGGTAGTGTAAGTGTTATCTCTAAGCCAGCGCTCATGAAAAACAAACATATGATCTGAGCTCAGTGGTTCTGAGGGTTACCAGCCACCCTCTCCCTCTGCTGTATCATGGAACTCATTGCAGAGGAGGCATCTGTTGAAAAGATTAGATCTTAAAGAAAGCAACATATAAAAATGACTCTGAACTTGTAGAAACTACTAATAAGCACTATTACCATTGACCAAAATCCCCTGCAAGACAGCCCACCACACGAGATAGCCTCCAAAGCCCTCAAACAGCCAACCAAAATAAATCTGATCCAATGTGTTAAATCTGTAGATAAGATTTAGGGGGGAAGGGGATATAGCTCATGTGGAGGAACTCACATCAACCGTCCTCCCCCAACGATTATCATTTTCTCCTTGCTCTGTAAAGCCTGAATCAAGTTGGCTCGCAGCCCTCCGCCAGGGGCTTTGGCCAATACTGAGGATTAAAACCCTGCAAGTCTATAAATACACCTAGCAGACCAACGTCAGCAGCCAGCTCTCACCTCTTACTGCCGGGTAGCTCCTGTGTGTTTTCCTCCTTTCTGCAGCTTTCTTTTACTCTCACTCCATCTTTTATCTTCTCTGGCTCTCGTTGTTCTGTGGTCTCCTATTTCTACCCCCAACTTCCTCTCAGTTTGTTTCCCACTTTTCTGTGAGTCGCCCCTCACCTCTCACTCCGTCCTGCTCATACAATCGCACTTGGCAGGGCCCCTTAATTGGAAACAAGCTGTGAGAGGGCTTTCAGTTTGAGGTTAAAGCTGCATCTGACCTGCCTCCTGCTGCATCTTTTCTTCTCTCTTTTGGCTGAATTACAAGCTTGTACACAGTGGCTGGGAGCAGATATATAAAGAAAAGCATGGAGAAGAGGGAGCACAAAATTGACTAACCACTGCCTGTAAACAGCAGAAGCTCAGAATATAAACAGGGTTAGGCCACGTTTACTCCAAAAACACATACGTATCTGACTTGACGACAGAAATAATTTTACACATATAACATGCACAAGTTAAAATATTTCAAATGAGAAATACTGTATACATCAAGAGGTTGATCCAAAGTGGCTCACAAATCTCATTTACACAACCTAGTGTAGAGCATCATGTGATATGTAGAAGTACCAGCCCTGCATGTTTCATGATTACAGTTTTGAATAAATCAATCAAAACATCAAAACACATGACATCTCAACTAACACACAAAGAAATGGCCAGGCCTTTACATGGTAATTATTGTTAGAGGCTGTATTCAGTCAGTCATAACTTCCCTGTTGTCAGTGGGAGAGGATAAGAAGGATTTGTAGCACAAAAGACCACAGCCAGGCACAGAAACAATTACTTCCACCTAGTTAGATCACAGACTGAACTGTCTGACCCACAAGACTGTGAGACTACACACTGCAAGTCATGCAAAGCTTGGTAGTTATGGGGAAGAAAAACAAAAAAAAGCTAATTAAAATTGTTTCCTGTATTTCGGATATCTTAGGATAAGATGTAATTAAAATAAAAAATAAAGAAGAGCAATGATTATATTTGAAAATATATTGTTCAGTTCATCCCATTAGAACAGGAGACATAACACCATGACATCCATGTCCAAAACAAAGACCTGCCAGAAATTCTGAAATCAGTGCACACTGCAGGATATTTTCTACACACACCTGGTACAAACACCTCATAAAAAATGTATAGTAACTGGATAAGAAATGTTCTTTCCCCGGTGCCACCCTCGTACACACAATCCATGAAAACCAAAATGAGGAAACTGCTCTCCATGAGTGGGTGGGTGGAAAGGGGCTGGCTATTTTGTGCCACTCATTAATGTTGATTTAGTTGACAAAACAACACTACTGTCGTAAACATTTAAAGTTTAGCATGCTACAGCAGCCATCGTTTCTTCACACATTCCCCTTGTTAACATGTTCAGTTGGGAATCCTCATGTGGTGAGTATCTGCCCATATGCAGTGAGACCAAAACCCTAAAAGGGCATTAGATCAAGACTCCATGTCACTGTCCCAGCAATATTTCTGTCTGCACTAGAAAAGCTCTGAATGAGGTAACTGTGTATACCCAATGTTTGAACGTTAGTGCTCTGAAAGCAAAGGGAAAGGGTAGCAGCGCTGTCATAATAGACAGAAATTCTGGGGGATGAAACTAAAGCCTGCAGACCAAAGGCCATGCAGCATACTGAGGATGTTTCTACTAAGAGCATAAAACACTCTGACCATCCAAACAAGCCAAGATGAGATAAGATAATCAAAATGTTACCATTCCACCGCTACTTCATAACAACTTTTTCCTCTTTGTGCTACAGTTCTGATGTGACCAAACTGTGTGTGAAATCACTCCCTGCCTGGGTTTGTCAGGAAGCACTGGGGGCAAGAAGTGACAGACAAGAAAAAAAGATCCCATATCTTAAGAGAGATGTGGACCAAATAATTTGCTGAGCAAGCGATTGAAGTCCCTGAATGCCAGTGGGATATATTGAGAGGATCAATGGAAGGCAATCATGAGATTCCTTTTAACAAAGGTTTCAGAGGATGAACTCTTTCTGATAAAGTCCAGAACGCAAACAAACATAAAAACATGGTAAGCAGTTGATGCAAAACCCCTAAAAACAGAGGGGGTCACACAGGACATGGGTTGGGGCCAAAACATTCCAGGCTGATGCTGTTGATCTGGTCTGGGAAATGACTGAGCAAACAGCAGCCAGAGTGGCTTCCCCTTACTGGCACCAGGGCTTTGTCCTAACTAATCCACCCCACAGAGCCACAATCAAACACCCAGCACCATACAGTTCCCCAGTAACAACACAGCAGGGTCTGGGGGGGGGGGGTGTGTGTGCATGGAATAAATCCCACTATCCCAAGTTAGAAGACAGGCACCAGTTTCCTCATTAGATATGAGCACAGGAAACAGCATGGCTTAGCCATAGGACTAGGTGCTTCACAGCAAACTCTGAAGTTACTTTACTGAGATACGTAATACTCCTTTAGAAAGGGACAGAGACCATTTACAGAAAAGGTATTATGGTGCATTATACAAGCTGATAAAGCAGTTACTCAAACACTTCTAAGTATTTCTGTCAAGATGTTGGGATAAATAATGAGAAATTGAACAATGCAGATATCAGCAGCAAAAGCAAAAGAAGAAAAATGTATCCACTGCTACACAGCAAGCTGTGGAAGAAAACTGATGCATTGACCAGATGACAATAGTACAGTGGTTCCTGTGGCTGTCATTAATAATCTCCTAATCTCTGTCCTATCATCCTCTAAAGGGCAAACATCTGGAAACACTAAATCATCATCATGTCTGGGAAATGCAGTTACCCAAAATGTACTCATTCAAATAAGAAAGCATTCTCTTCCTAATAAACACTAGTAAAAGCTGCGGAAATGTAAATATTAAGTCAATAAAGATGAAAATGCTGGGGAACCCAAACATTCCAAGTGTACAGAAAGCTGCACATCTGCAAATGTAAAACTGATACTGAATTGATCATTAGAGGAGAAAAATTTACATTTAGTAAGGCATAGGTACAGTCTAAGGAGAAAAAAAAAGACATCACATTACAGCTGAAACTGAGAGATGTGGCAACCAAATATGGACTATGGGGTATGAAAGCAAAGCAGGAAGTTACTCACTTGTCGTATTCTGCATTGTCTTTGTCACAGCGAGCATCCTTGTGCTTCTGCCAGTCCTTCCCATGCTTACAGGTGGTGAGGAGGACCACGTCCTCCGAGTTATGTACGTGATATAAAGCATTCCTAGTGTCTGAACCGATTCCAGTCAGGTACCTCTTCCCCTTGAAAACAAGCATGTACTTCCTGAAAGGGGGAATTGTGTTGTGTTTCAGATAACCCCTCTCCCCTCCAATTCTATGGTGGTCTTTAGAAAAAAGAGGGATGGAGACATCAAAGTTAGGCCTAAAGTTCTCTGTGCTGATGCTGGCCTTGGCCAGCATGGCCAGGCCAATGTCAAAGCCAAGATCTTCCGTGTAATCTGGCCAAGTGCCAGAGTATAAATTAAAGATGATGTGATTTTTGCCTTCATTCCACAGAGGAAGATTTTGGATTTTTGCTTTCAGGTTGTGCACATATTGAGGTGAAAGTTGGTCCCGATCTAGTGTGTCCAAACTCAGGACAAACAGGCATGCAAGTCCCGGGTCAGGAGTAAAGAACCTGGACCCTTCAATAGAGGACAAAATGTTCTGATAACTCTCAGAGATCTTTTCTCCTTTCTGCTGGGGATACACGTAAACTTTAAATCCATTCCTCTCACACAGGGAGAAGTCAAAACAGGACTCCATTCTGCAGCGTTTTCCAGTGTAAAGGCCTGAGTTAATGTCCCTCTTCTGTCTGGGAGATATGTGTTCGTTGAGATCATTGCTATGGTCCTTCTCCCAGGTGCTGAAGGGCTGCAGGAACCCCGGCACGCGCCGCCACCGCGCGCCGGGGTGATAACCGGTGAGGCTGCGGTCATCACGCCGGTTAGAGCCCCGCTTGGACAGCGGGACTTGTATCCCCCCGAAACAGAAAAGTAGAATGACACAGGCACCGGCGGAGAACAGGATTAAATACCGTTTTTTGGCCTGCATGTGTCCAACGATCTGAGTTCAAGTATGTGGCGATGAATGGAAGAAGTCCCGAAGTTTTGATCTCACCACCTCCTGTGGGAACCTTCCGCCATCTTCCCCCGGGCTGCAAGGGCTGTGCGCTCGCGTCTCCCTCCTTCTGCTTCAGATGCCTTTCACAAGTCCGGGAACTGATCCAACGCATGTGGGCGATTTTTTATGTTCATCCACCTCGTCTCCTCGTCAGTTGTGGTACTGCCTAACTTCAAACAGCTTTTCCGAAACCACAGAGCGACACTACACAATCAAATCTGGGCATCTCAAGTCGCACCCTACTTTTCTTTGTATAACACCACCTTTGCTCAGCAAAAAAAAAATGGTCATGTCAGCACAGTCTATTCATTTCTGTCTACCGAAAACCGAAGAATAACTACTAACAGGACACATCATACATAATCAAGCCACGCTGAAGCAACAGTAAGTGTCAGACTTGTTGCCTGGACAGTAAACTATCCCTACTACACAGTTCCCACTGAATATGAACGGAACGGGAACCGGAGAGCTAAAACATTCAACACACACAGTATCACGTTGCCTCGGTATACAAATTTACTCCATTTAAAGGCAACACACAACTGATAAGCCAAAGCAAAAACAATTATAATTCAACAGCCGCCTCAACTAGCCTGCTAGCAAGCTAACTAACTAGCCAGTTTCTGAAAACATTTCCAGTTAGCTTGTTAGCTGCGCGGTCGCATCTTATAGGGCTTTGGCGTAGACTGGAAATAAAACCAGCCCAACAATTTCCCCCTTCCTCCTTAAAACAGTCGTTTTACTCGTCTACAACTTGTCCTTCGCTATTCTCTTGAAACGACAAAAATCTTAGAGAATACCTCCTGTCGTATAAAGTGCTGAAGTGGTGGCTCAAATACACAAACAAGAGTGCCGTAGGAACGCTAAGCCGAGCGGAGCCGCACGGCCGGGCCGTCCCACCACTACGACCACTGCTGATGATGTGCTGTTCCTCCACGGCGCACGCTGCCTTGCCATTGGTTCTCGTCACATCCCCGGGTGGGCGTGGCTTATAATGCACCCATTCACTTCCAAAGAAAACCGAGTCAGTAGCGGAAGCGCACAGCGTCTACTGAGCATACAGTATATTGCAATTAGAATCTTCACCGTGTCTATTTGTTTGTTGCACAAGTTTCTTGTACTTACTTTTAAATCTGTTGTGTGGCTTTACTATTTTTTCCTTAAAACATCCGTAAGAACTGGCATTTAATTATTTTTAATTAACTCCATAACACTGTAATGATGTATGATTGATATGTAAAGTTTGAAATCAAACTTTTAATATTTAGCAGTTTACATACTGGGATTGGTCCCTGTCTTGTCACTTGAGTTGAGAGTTATGATTTTTACTTTTAATTTTCACTTTTCTCAAATAAACATGTCTACTAAATGTAATAAAATGATCGATTGTCTTTTCATGAAAAACATACTGCATATTTTATTGTCTTGTTAGGTAGGTAAACATTAAAGGTGGCCACAAAAACAATTATCCAAACGCACTAAAAAAAGAAAGAGTGGGGAGGTTGACAAAATTATCCTAGCTCAAGAAATTTGTTTCTATAGTTGTGATTGTTCATTTGAAATGCAACCAAAGGCTTCTATCTCTACAGAGTGGAACTCAACCTTCCAGTTTGTCTCCTTCAAAATGCCTCCATACTACTAAAATATTTTTCTGCTCAATGCCAGCGAGACAGCCACGTGTATTAGACCATTTTGATAAACAAAGCATCCACCTGCTGGACATACTACTCACTATATATGCTGTTATCTACATCAGGTCAAAATTTTTTGTCGAATTCAGTCAGGGGCGGTACTAAGACAATACCAGCAGGAAGCCGAGTAACCCCTGGAGCATATGCAAAGCAATTTACATACCTTTAGACAAAGGCTTTTCCAAAAAAGATTTCTGACTGGGTTGGCCGATCTGTTTACAACCCTTTCCTTTGTCTTCTGTCACATTCATGTGCCTCAGTCAAGTGCATGGTCCAAAAACCTGTACAGGAAAACAGTTAACATTAGCTTCCCCCATTTATTTGCATGTGTGCTTGAACAAGGCAGAAACGGCACATAGACATATAGAATGTTCCATTTTTTTCCGAGAGCACACAATTGTAAATAAATACAGTGAAATTGCAGTGTTCACAAATTGTGGCTCCTCTCTAACAAAGTTTATGTTTTGTACATGTGGTGGCATCAAACAACAGTACTTCTAAAGGTAATGCTGATGCAGTAAATGAATCAACATACATTGCTCATGCAGTGTCCAGGGTTGGACAATGAAGGAGCCAGCTCACACTCTAAGACTTATCCTGGTCAACAGAGTTTTATAAGCTGAAAAATCCATAATGCTTTTTTGAATCACTCCAGTGGTTCAAATGCAGATCTATTCTTCCTCGCTTCACATTCATCCACCTGAAGTGACCTTAAACACCAGTGTCCTTGATCAAAACACGTGATCTCTAAGCTAGCATTTGATCCATCCGTTGGGTGTTAAACAAAAAGCGTACTGCTAAGACAAACACACAAATTTAATCTTCAATAGAAACCAAATGTGTTGAAGAAAACACCTTTGATGAAATGATTCAATTCAATTCAATTCAATTCAATTCGAGACCTGTCAATAGCAGGAGTTGAACTACAAAATGAGAACCGACAGAGACATAGTATTACAGCACACAGCTCTTTGCTGGCATGAAGAACGACAGGATGTGTTCTCCCCGCTGCTGTAGTCTGGAAGACTACGAGCGCTTTTTCTGTAGTGTTAAAAAGAGCAATGGGGAATGTTAAGCTATGTTCCACAGGAGCTCTGCACCAGCTCGCTGCTCTGCCTCAGTTTCCCATGGACCGCTGATCAAAGACAGAGGGGGTGGGGACCACCTCCTCACTCTCCCTACGTCCTCCCCCTTTTGTCTTTTATTGTCCTCTGTCCATTTCAGTGTCCCCACAATGGCCTTTTACTTGTCCCACTTTCCCTGTCATTCCTTGTTCTGTTCTCTGGCATCGTTTCCATCTCCCCCCTTCTTTCTGCCTTTTAACTGGGAGTGGGGGTGATGATGGCTGATAAGAAGAGCTGGATGCTCCTCAGTGTCTGCCATTTGGAGGATCTGATATGTCCTCTTTATACGTCAGCTCATTTTAAGTCAAACTCTTAATTGCTTTAACCACGTACGACTGTGACAGTCCCTCACCCCACTGGGGTGGGACTTTTCTCTCTGTGGGCTTAACTGGATGCCTCGCATCTAAACAAGCAAGATAAGAGAGAATGGACAAATCGCCAATTTTATACACAATTTGATTCCAAAGTAGGGGAAAAAATGCATTTAAAATGCATTGATGATTTCCTTTTGTCCAACAATCATGTGCGCTGTAAAGAGAGCGTGGAGGTGCTGTCCCCCCTGCGGGGGCATTGTGTTTACTGAGATGAGCAGTGGCCAGATTTAGAGCAGCGGGGTGGCTGAGCCAGAGCAGTATTCCTACTGAGCAACACATGCAATCATGCCAATATCTAATTTGGATGCACCCGGGTGCACAGTATTCCCAGTCAGCCTGCCAAGCAACTAAACAGCCAAATGGAGATTTATCATTTCCTTCTGAGTACGTTGTGAGATGATGAGTACAAGTTTGTCAATAACTGTTATGTACTGCAGCTTTCGTGGGAAAAATCCTATCCCCATGCTACGGTAACTGGAAAAAGTCATCAGTGGCATTCGGGGAGCCCTGCAGATGCAGGCATAGCGACACATGTGTGGCTGTGTAATTGCTGCGTGCACGTGCAAGTCTCTTTAATGTAGAGCGCAGCGTTGGATGGGAATTTATGCTCCCCTCCTCAGAGAGGCAGCCTTGGCGAGGAGCCTCATCCATCTGTGTTGACACTGAAATGTACGAATCACATCTGAGCCCCATCAACATGAAAAGTAGAAATGAAGGTTTCATGAGACAAACGCATGTGTCTGGAAGCAGAAACCGCCAGTACAATTTTCCTCAAGGATTCAAGCGGAGGGCTGCTATGTATTTTGTTTTTCAGTGGAAATCACTGTGCTCTGGGCACGCTGGTTGGTTGAAATGTGTGTTTGAAAACATATATTTGCAACAGAAAATGATGCAGTCGGTGTCTAATGTGGTAGTTCTGCATAGTTTTGAGAGGCGATGAGTGGAGCCTATTTGAAAAAAGTCATTGACATTTGTGGAGACGAATACTGAATCATCCATGCCAGAGTATCAGTACAAATAATAAAACAAATTGAATATAGAGGCATACCGGTATATAAAAAAGGAACTCTTGCTCCAAAGAGACGACTGTAAAACAGTTGGCATAGAACTTTTTGTATTTTGGCACACTGAAGAGTTTTCCCTTAAAAAAAAAGATGTAAATTGGACATGAAGAAAAAAGAAGCCTGAGGATTACAAAAAAGGAATAATTTATCAGACAGCACACGCCAGGCTCAAAGCTCTCTACCTTCCTGACAAACACACAGTGGCACACAACAACTGCACAAGGCCAGTCTTTGTGTCTGTAAAAGAACATGCTCTTTAAATTCTGTTGAAATTCTCTGTTGGAGAGCAAACCATGTTCAATATTGTGTGAGGGTCTTTAAGTGTCTTAGATGTTTGAGCCAGGACAAAACAGTTGACTGACAGCCATACAAAAAAGGTTACATCTAACACAAAATGACCAAAACTTTTGCTGATTCCAATCATCTCTTAAGAGCCAATAAAAAAATCACTATGAAGTGCTTGACTTTGAAAAAGACAGGCTTTCTGTTGGTTCACTTTTTTTTAAATGAATGGAGTAAAATCTTTCAGTTTTTACAACAAAAAATTAATTCTTTCCTCTTTTTTTGTGCAAGAATTCTGACCAAATATTAATTTTTTGCACAGAAATTTTAAACTTATAAATTTGTATTTGGTTCCTCCTTCTGTGTTTATATGGATGATAATGTACTCATTTTTTTTTACATTTTTCTTTCTTTTTTTTAAACTAAATTCATGATGTCCACTTGCTGTTCTTGTAAGGTCAGGCAGCTTTGTATAGACCAACAAGCTGGAACCCCCCCCAACAGATGTAACTGAATTTTTTAGGATCAAAGTTGGTTAGAATACAATCAGACTTCGGTCAGACTTAGGTTTTCAGCAGGGACCTTAGGGTTAGAGTGAGTTATCGCTATAGACGTAGGTGAGGGTTAGGGAATTTCATATATTACGGGTCGCTATAAAGATTGTGCACCTTAATTTGTATGCATCGTAATGTGTGTGAACATCTGTGCCACAGAGCAGGGATCAGGTTCAATTACATGACAACTTTTAGCTCTCTGGAGACCTAAAAGCCATTTATATGCTAATACGTGTGACAGTGGTAATGAGTTGCAATAAAAAAGACATCTGGTGTTTGATGGAATCCGATATTAAAGCGTTACCACAATCAGCCTTTGCTATTTATCTTGAAACCACTTGTTAGCCCCTTAAGTCTGTTTGGGAAGTGTTTTGACATCTCGCGCTGGTAATGTGAAAGCCCGTTTCTCGTCCAGTGCAATGTGTGTTTCAGTTCTAGAAAGGGACATTCCAAATGCACTTATCTAACTGTGAAGTCAAGCGGTGTCAGTCACACCCAGAAAGATGACAAAGTTAGTAAGTTATAGTGTGTAATATTTAGACTTGAGCCTCATCAAAAGAGACACCCATTTGTATGTTCGCCAATATGGAGACACACAGGGGCGGGTTATGGGTCCTCACACGAAGAGGGAAGCCTGCTGTTAGCAGCACTCACTTCAAGGGTCGGAAAGAGATCAATGTGTGAGAACAGCAATAGGACTGGACTACAAATTGAACAGCCCTTAATCACCCCACACAGTTCTCAGGGGTGTGAAAGTTCCAACCATGAAAAGGTTTAATCACAAGTCAAGCTGAATAGAGTCAGCCTGCTACTAATAAAGGGCAGACGGGGCCGAGGGGGACAGATGCATGCACACGTGTGGGTGCGTGTTGTTGCACTCACACTTTAAGTAATGACACCGTGTGTTTCTGTACCTTTCCCTACACGAAAATGCAAAGGCTTTCCATTTTTCTCCCCCTGTAGCTCTTAAAAAAACAAATACAAACATCCAGTCACTTGTAATTGAGATATGCTCAAATTGTTATTCAAAATGACTAATGTTGTGAGGCATCATAAATCTAAGTGGCTAAATGTTCAATTATACGATTTTTCAGTATGACAATGAAATCACAATTATCTGATCCTGATCTCGATTGCAAAGTAGGTAGAATGACCCCAGATGAACAGCAGATGTCACGTTACATTGTATAATTTAATTCGTCAACAGAAACTAAAATGTACAAGCAGTGTGTGGAAAACCTAAATGCACTTTTACTGCCTCCACTAGAGTTTAAAGAGTAATCATCAGCCAAGATGCTGCTAAGTAAATACGTTTGATTAATGTCCTCATTAAGGAAGCACACCTCTGTGAAAGAAGCAGTATTGGAGGGTGGTTGGTCTGGAACATTTAGGTGTGTCTCAGGGGCACATTAACTATCAATTAATTATTTCTGCCTATCAATCTGGAAAACTTGTATGACCGTTTCCAAACAATTTATCCTTCTCTTTACAGCAAGGTGAAGTAGGCTCAGGTTGTAAAGAATTTAACAGTTGTCAGTTATCTCAGGAGTACACAATGTCTCATGGGGGGGAAAAAGCAAAAGAAACGCTTGATTATAATGTGCAGAGCAACATTTGGTGAAAAACAAAATAAACAAATGAGCCGAAATGCTTTAAAACACAGGGGTAGAAGGATGATGACTGAGATATCTTCTGGAGCATGAGGTGATGCAGTTATTGAGCTGATGGTGGACTAATTTGTTCTTGTGAGCATTGTAATGAAACACTACTATATGTGACATGTTTATTATGTAATAATACACAATACTGAGAAATTCGATGAGGGTATATAGTATGTCACAGACAATTTCATCTTTTGTCTTCCAAATCAGGGGTATTACTGAGAAAATAATATATCAGTAGTTGCTTAGGCCGCTGTAGCACAGTGAACTCTGTCAGTTGATCTAATGGACAAAGACCAGAGGGCCATTTCTTCTCTCTTCAGTGGATGACTAAGTTAATACTCACCAGGAACTTGGAAAGCTCCACTACAGGATACGACTGCACTGCCGATGTGTAAATCTGCTGTACCTGAAAATCCACACAGGTCACCCCAAACGCTGCAGAAATATACGCCTCTCCAAAAATCTGTTCAGATGACCAGACAGAGACACCCCGAACAGAAATAGGGTCAGCACAGGTGTTCAGTATGACACCTCGTTGTGTAAGCCTTTCTCAATGCTTTAACACTAGTGTTCTGGAAGCGTGGCTGACCCAAGAGCTGCAGAGAGGGTGACCTTGGCGTGGTGATAAACAGGTCATAAATACACCAGCCACAATGACACAGTGTGTATTCTGTTGGCAGGCAGGTCAATAAGGAGGCGAGCTATGAATCTAAATGTGCATCTGTCCCTTCTCGTCTCCCATTAAAGATAAAAACGCATTGAAATAAAGGTGATTCAAAGCTATGGTTGAGATGCATGGTACAGTGGAAGGTTAAGATGAGTTTCCCTTCCCATATTCCACTATGTCCGAGCATTTCTCTGACAATCACTGCTCTGCACCGTTCAGTAGAGTCACATGTTGAATGCGACGAAGATGAGTCAGTGCTGCAGCCCAAATCATTTTTACCAATTTCTACCACATGAAAGCTGAATAAGGAGGAAACCGAGTCTTCTGTGGCACACAGAGACATCAGCTGGAAAAAATAATTGAGCTCAAACCATGCTCTGTCACAGAGATAGATAACAGGTCAAACAAACAGCTCCCACCATATGGCTGTCATTAACCTCAGCCTCATACAGCTTAGAAGAGGTGGCTGCCAGCATGTGAGAATTATTGCCAATGAAGCAGCAGTTCAATCAAAATCTGAAGGCAACATGGGAGCTTTTGCCCACTCATCATTGCCTCCACATACTGCTCGCAGCCATGTTAGGAGCCGTATGTGGCACATCTGCTATGGATATTATTTCCCCATCCAAACTGGTATTCATTGACATCAAATAATCAGTGGTTTGTTGTCACATTAAAGTTCAGCGCAAAGGCTTCCAAGAGAAAATATTGTGATTATTTTTAGTTTATCTTTCAGCTAAGGAACAAATGATTTAACATTCTGCTCCCTGTGGTTTTACCTATCAGAGAGTTAGTTTAATTTGAGTTGAGGCTTGACTCTGTAAATCACTGCATCCCAGGGAAGCAGCCAGGCATCTGCATACAGAGACGGTTGGGACGGTGGAGAAAAGCTGCAGTGAGAGAGAGCCGTGGTTTAGTGGATCTCTGTCGCCACCTACAGAAACATGCACGCACAGCAGACCAGCAGAGGAGACGAGACAGGCACACAGAGAGAGACAGAGAGACCCTTGTGGGAAGAAATATTCAGTGTGCACATCACACATCACACGAGGATACTTATTAGCTGGTAACTTCATGTAAGGTTGCAATAGTGAAGCTTAATAAATACGAACTGCTGAGTTGCAGTACTTTCACTGACAGGTCAAATCGCTCGCAAGTTGCCTTTCGCCGGCGAGCGCCGTAAAGTGAATCCAACGCACCCTACCACCGCAGTCATGTGGTTGGTCATGAGGAAGTAAATAGTGAAGAGGAGTACCAAACAGGCAAGTACTTGCATCTACAAACTCGATTTCTAAACGTGAACACTTGAAACGTCCAAGAGTTTAAAAAAGGCGTAAGAAGAATGAACATAACCACCTTCACGCGCACATCCGTGGGGTCCATAGCATCATGGGTAATGAAGGGAGAAGGAGCTCTCAAGCTAACGTTAGCCTCTCGGTAGCAGCAGACTTAAGCTAAATGGAATTACTTAGGAGTGCTAAAACCAAACATAAAACAACACGTCATTTAGCTGTGTCCGTGGATAGAATATGTCTAAATATCAGAAAACTTGTCGATATATAAATGTTCGGTAATATTTATTTACTGGACTGAAGTGGTTGGGTTCGTTGTTAAACTAAATTAAAAAAATAAAAATAAAAATAAAAAACGTTGTTATTCCTCATATGAAATTGCTAATCAGCAAAGCCTGATAACTATGAATTTATATTATTTTAAACTAAGAAAACAGACGGTGCTTTTCTCCTTATTTAGTGCCTAAAGGTCAATTTGCTCCAAGAGACCAGAAATGTAACTGTGCACAGAGGTGCTTACTTTGTTTTTAATCCAGATTAGGACTACGCAGAAATTAACTATTTGATTTGTAGTATTTTTTGTAAATATGCTGCATATAATCAGATAATGTTGTATAACTTGATCTAATCTAAGACCTTTGTGATGCTGAGGATTTATCCTGCTGGTCTTGGCACCGCTCCACCTCCACCTTTCCCTCTGAACTTGTCAGTAATAAACTGAACTGCACTTATTGCATGTTCGCTTCATTGGTGTAAAAACTCCAGGTGTCATAACAGCCCAGCCAGAAATGTCCTGCTTTTGTCAGTTTTTTTAATTTCTGTGTCAAATGACGCTAAACTGTCACATTTGATAAATTCGGTGTCCCTCAGTCAAGATGTATTCTGAAAGAGCTTCTTTTATCATGCAGCGGTGCTTTGATCAACTAAGGAAGTCCTTCTTCTCAAGTCCTTGTTTGCACATTCCTTATTTGTGCTTTCTTGGATGGTAAAACAGAAACCTGAAGGGTTCTAATTTCATTGCAGTCTTCTAAAAAGAAACAACCTTAAAGCATTGTCAGTTTGGCATGGAGTTTAAAGTAAATATTTAGTCCAATTTGTTTTGAATACCAGCATCTATAATCTTTTTCCCCTCGGCCATGAAATCCCAGTTAATGAATTTTGGATCATATCGCCCGGCACTAGTCCATATGGCCACTGATGATAAAACAGTTTCTTTGTTTTTGGGTTTTTTCCTAAACTAGCCACCAGGCGTGCATTATGTAAATGTGTCACATGCTAATGCAGATAAATGAGGAAAGTAAAAGCCCGGCAGTTTAGAAGCATTTTTTAATGAATTTTTTTCGTATTCGGTCTGAGGAAAATATTAAAGTCTGCAAGCTCTGGTGTAGAATTTAGACTTGTAACTTTTTAGAGCTTTTTCATGTTTCAAAAACAATTATTATCACAGGGAAAAAGACAAAATGGTAGAATGCTGGGTACTCTTCCTAATCTGTTCTGTTCTAACCTGTTATGACTCAAATGATTTGTTACATTCAGACCATTCGTTGTTTTAAAGCATTCTGTACTTTCATTCTTTTTTCATTTTCTAGGATTATCTGAAGTATTGGCTACACAAACACAGTGTCAGAGTGTTGCATACCCTCCTCTCCACACAGGCAGCCGCTATGGTGGACTTCCTGGCAGAGAATAACCTGTGTGGCCAGGCCATCCTCAGGATAGTGTCCAGGGGAAATGCCATCATTGCAGAGCTCCTGCGCCTCTCTGACTTCATCCCGGCAGTTTTTAGGCTGAAGGACAAAAGTGATCAACAGAAGTATGGAGACATTATCTGTGACTTCAGCTACTTCAAGGTATAAAATACACTTGGGCTGCCCATCTAAATCCTGGCATGTAGGCCTGTTTAGGTATCTGTGGTCTTCAGCTCACATTACTTTGGCTGCGTGGTCAGTTTATTAGGTTTAAAATAATTTGATGGTGGAAGTTTTCTCCAGGCTAATCCCATTAAAACTTCACCCCGTGACTTTGTTTGTGTGATTATTTCCTATGATGAAAACACAAGTATCGATTGCAATTGTATGGGGTTTTATGTTGGTTTCTCGCCAGGGCCCTGAGTATTATGAGGGCAAGCTGGAAGCCAAACCGGAGCTTCAGGACTTGGATGAAGAGTTCAGAGAGAACAACATTGAAATTCTGTCGAGGTTCTATCTGGCTTTTGAGAGCGTACATAAATATATCGTGGATCTTAACAGGTAAAACAGAGTGGGGTTTTGGCTCTGTTTATTTTCGGAAGGCTGAGGCTTAAACCTGAGGCACACGCTTTACTGTCCCACCGAACACAGTGAAAGGAACTAATATGAGATTTTGCATTGCTTTTGTCTCTCCAGGTATCTGGATGACCTATATGAGGGGGTTTATATTCAACAGACCTTGGAGACGGTGCTTCTAAACGAGGATGGGAAACAGCTCCTTGTTAGTAACACAACTGCTTATATGATAACCATAACAACAGAAGCCTGATTGATTTCTGATGGGTTTCATAAGCATCTGCATCCTTATCACTGATTTGTAGATGAATAAGAATACATTGTTTAGAAAATTACATATAAAAGCTGCGTGAGAACAGATTACAAAAGCTGAATTTGTGTGTTTTCTTCCCCCCCAGTGTGAGGCTCTCTACCTGTATGGAGTCATGTTGTTGGTTATCGACCAGAAAATTGAAGGAGAAGTCAGAGAGAGGATGCTTGTTTCCTACTATAGATACAGGTGCGCTGATGACTCACACACACCCTCACACAGACGTGACATTCTCTCTCTGTGAATCATGCTTGCTGTTCCAAATTGAATTGTTACCCCATGGGCTCGCGCGCAGCAAAAGTTGAGTCACTTGACTCATAGTTAGATTCTTCCCTTTGCTGGTTGCACAGGGGAAGAAGCTAAATCAAATCTGCACAATAAGTTTTGTGACACATTTTGGAAAAACATCTACTTTTTGCAAACGCTTTGCAAATGCTACAGATGTGATTTGGACATCATGTCATTGTAGACTTACTGTTTCTTGTCTTTTTTGGTGTCTTTAGTGCGGCCCGCTCATCAGGTGACTCCAACCTGGATGACATCTGCAAGCTCCTGCGCAGCACCGGCTTCTCCAGTCAGCCTGGAGCGAAGCGGCCTGCCAACTACCCAGAGAGCTACTTCCAAAGGGTTCCCATCAGTTCCACTTTCATCAGCATGGTCATTGGGAGGCTGCGCTCCGACGACATCTACAACCAAGTGAGAAATATTTACTAAAAACAAACAGTGTTGCAGATTTGTGCATGCAACAGTGATTTTGCACTCATTTACAGGAGTATGAGACCATGACCTGCGAGGGGGGGGGCGCCCACCATGGCCTAAAACTGTCCTTTCCCTGCCCAGGTGTCAGCCTACCCTCTGCCTGAGCATCGCAGCACAGCGCTGGCTAACCAGGCAGCCATGCTCTACGTGTGCCTGTTCTTCAGTCCCTCCATACTGCAAACACAGCAGGCCAAGATGAGGGAAATAGTAGACAAGTACTTCCCTGATAACTGGGTAAGGTGCTCTGTGACAGAATCAATCACCTCACCGTATAACCTGTGCTCGGTCATTCTGGCTCATAAGAGCTACAAAAAAACTGCTGAATGAAAACTTATGGCGTTCACTGTCTTCTCTATAAGATGTTGTTTCTCAGTTATGTTTTTGGAATGTTGTAATGAAGTCTTCATGCTGTCTGGATGCAGGTTATCAGTATCTACATGGGAATCACAGTCAACCTGTTAGAGGCCTGGGAGCCGTACAAAGCTGCCAAGACAGCGCTCAACTACACCTTAGACTCTGCAAACATCAAAGAGCAGGTATTAAAAATGTATCGCACCCAATGTCACACAGTTTTTCGATTCTTCGGCTGACAGCCCTTCGGTGTGTTAATGCTAATTTATGGCAATGTTAATGTATGCAGGGACAAGTGACTGTGCCCACTGAATTAGTAAGTCATCAGTTTTAGCTGAGCAGAATATAAATGCAGAGCACAAGGCTGTGGAGCAAAATCTGAACTCTTCTCAATAAAGAGATTGAAGAAAGTGGTGGATGGAAGTGTGGATGCTGACTAAGGATCTAACTGAATTGCCCCTTATTTTGCAACCACCTTTCATCTGTGCCATAGCTCTCAGTGGTTGCTAGAAGGAGTTATTGAATGGAAAGTCTATTGCACAGAATGTGTTTTCACCACTGTTACCGTATGCTGTGTGAAGGCCACTCGCTATGGAGCCAGTATGGACAGCCTGAGGCCTCAGGTGCAGCAACTGCTGAAGGAAGGTTTCCTCAGGGAGGAAATTATCCTGGACAACATTCCCAAACTGCTCAACTGTCTGAGGGACTGCAACGTGGCTATCCGCTGGCTGATGCTGCACTCCGCAGAGTCTGGTGAGAAGACCAGGCAGATTGGTACTAAACACAGGGATGGAGCTGAAAGAATAACAGGGCACAAATGCGCCATTATGTTTTATCAGTAGACATCCAAATAAGTCAGAGGAGCGAAAGTGGTCAGAAAAAGGCTCAGTTTTGGATGTTTCAGATAAATTAGTGACATGTTCACATCTCCAGTTAACCCACATTTCCGATCCTGGCCTTTGTGATGTTGATATAGAGGAAAATACATGTATTCCTCACCAAAACTTTTGTTTCACAAGCCTATGATCCAAACAACAAGAGACTGCGTCAGATCAAGGACCAGGTGCTCAACGACTCCAAGTACAACCCCAAAATCCTGTTCCAGCTGCTGCTGGACACTGCACAGTTTGAGTTCACACTCAAGGAGGTGAGAGTCTGTCCTCAAAATACCCCCAAAACAAAAATGTTTGTTTTTCAGACGAAAACTGAGGACCGGTAATAGAATACCAGAATAATTCCAGAGTGATCTGCCAAACTGTTTTTCATGTTTGATGTGCCTGCCAATTTTGCCCCACCGGCTTACAGTGAGATAGCATATGGCTAGCCGAGCTATCAGTGGGAAAGGATACACATTTAATGCTCTAATTACACATCTCATCTGACTAATCCCCTCTCATCCACTAAGCAGCTGTGCTGTCCCTCCTCCAGATGTTCAAGCAGATGCTATCAGAGAAACAGATCAAATGGGAGAGCTACAAGAAGGAGGGATCTGAGCGGATGACTGAGCTGGCTGAAGTTTTTTCTGGCGTCAAGCCTCTGACGAGGGTGGAGAAAAACGGTGAGTTGCTCTGGTCTTTTGGACAAATCTATAAATGACCCCCCCCACACACCTCAATAGATCTACCTTTTCCTCCCTCATTTTAAATTCTGCGTGTTTCCCCACAGAGAACTTGCAGGCGTGGTTTAGGGAAATCTCCAAACAGATTGAGTCTTTGAACTACGAGGACTCGACGGCTGCTGGGAGGAAGACGGTTCAGCTCATACAGGCTCTTGTTGAGGTGAACAGGATAATTACATGCCACCGTGGCTTCAAATCTTCAGATTGAATCAGGAAAAGATAACGGCGTCAGTGTCCTGCTATTATGGCGCGGTGATGATATGCTAGCCTCAAACAGAGATAACAAAATAAACCCAAGAACAATGTTTCAAACCAGAGACTGAACTCAATGTAACTGCTCCCACAGTAAAAAGCAAAGTGAAAAGATAATTTGGCATGCTCTGCAGTCCTTAGATATATGATTGCGGAGTATTTTGTACATTTATGTCTGGGTATCATTTGTTTCCTTTTTGCCTTTAGGTCCAGGAATTTCACCAGCTGGAGTCCAACCTGCAGGTCTGTCAATTCTTAGCCGACACCAGGAAATTCCTGCACCAGATGATCCGAACCATCAACATCAAGGAAGAAGTTCTCATCACCATGCAGATAGTTGGAGATCTCTCCTATGCATGGCAAATAATTGACAGGTACTTCGTTAAACAGTGAATATGTTTGAAATAACTGATAGTGAATAATTACATATCTTTATAATGTGTATTTATGTCTGTTTATTATTGGTGTTCCTTACTTGAGAATAACACTTGCCATAGTTTTTTTCCGTACATATTTTCAGGCTACAGTAACTCAGTCTGTTTAGCGACCAGTAGCACAAACAGTGAAACCACCAGTGTACAGCGATTTCTTTGACTTTGATTCAACTCATTTTTGTCCTTGTTTTGTCTGCGTGGCAGATTTCATCAGTCTTTTCCTGGCTCATGTTTTATTCTACAGCTTCACATCCATTATGCAGGAGAGCATCAGAGTCAACCCGTCCATGGTCACAAAACTGAGAGCTACATTTCTGAAGGTGAGGACCACTTTTGTCCCGCGCCTCCGTGCACACGTTCTATAACGACAACTAATGAAATATTCACACCCCGCTGCCTGGATTTGTGTTTGTTGGAAATACTTATTCTGTGGGTGTGTTTATGCAACCAGCTGGCATCTGCCCTGGATCTTCCTCTGCTGCGGATCAACCAGGCCAACAGTGCCGACCTGCTGAGTGTCTCCCAGTTCTACTCTGGAGAGCTGGTGGCTTATGTCAGAAAGGTACTCTGTTGACACAGAATTGTTCATTTTGGTTTGGAAATGTTTTTGTCACAGATGATTTATTTTCTCTGTGATACTGGGGGATGAACATGGTTACATAATTGGAACAAATGGGCCCTACAAGTTCCAAATGATTGTTTGGGATCCACACTGTAACATCTGTGGCAGTGATAAATGTTTCTCAAACCATCTGGCATCTGGTATTTGGCAAATGTGCCCAAAAGGAAACACTTAGCGGCTGTGAACCTTGAAAAGGATTTTACCTTCTGTTTTCATCAGCCACATTCTGTGTCTCTGCATGCTAGACTTGTTCCCTCTAGCGGTACACATGATTGCTTTTTCCAATGCATTCTGTTCCATCTGCCTTTTGGTAGACTGATTTATGTTGGCTGAAGAGCCCTTTACATCCATTTTATTAATGTTTATGGTCAGTTGCTTATTAACCATTCTTATTTCTAGGTGCTTCAAATAATCCCGGAGAGCATGTTCACCTCTCTGGCCAAAATAATCAAACTTCAAATCCACGACATCATGGAGGTGCCCACGCGGCTGGATAAGGACAAGCTGAAGGATTTCTCCCAGCTGGGGGCCCGCTATGAGGTGAAACCTTAAACTAAGTTTCTATGAGGATTCATCTGTTGGATGTCTGTCTGAAGCTGTTGAATTCTCACCTGCAGCTTACGATGTGAAACAGAACTTAGAAATAGGTTTTATGTGGGGGGAGATTGTGCCAGCAGGCTGGCTTAAATGGATGAAAACGTTGAATTTTATTTGCTAACATCCCACACATCTCTCTCCTTTTTGTGACCACAGGTGGCAAAATTCACTCATGATATCTCTATTTTTACTGAGGGCATCTTAATGATGAAAACTACTCTCGTCGGGATCATTAAGGTGAATGCTGTCTATTTTAGATATTTGCAGAGCAATAAAACCTACTTGTTTTTGTGGAACACATGCCGGAGGAAAACAGTTTGCTTTATCGACATGCTGTATCTGTTTTAGGTGGATCCTAAGCAGCTTTTGGAGGACGGCATCAGGAAGGAGCTGGTGAAAAGGGTGGCTTATGCATTGCACAAAGGCTTAATCTTCAACCCCAAGGCTAAGGCAAGACATCAAATCTGTTACCATCTGATAGCTGCATATTTTTGCATTTTATAGTGTTATCAGTTTTGAGTTGTGGTTTATGATATATTTAGGGTGTATCAAATCTGATTACAGATATTGACAGAGAAATGCTCCCTCAAAACATTTGGCTGACAAAAAAAAACCTGAGTCATATTCTCACTCGCTCACTATTAGTCATTTAGGAAGATGTGAAGGGATGTCCTTTTGCCCTGTGGGAGTGAAGGGTAACGGCAGAGAAAAAAAGATGCATATGGAGTTAAAAAATTACTAAAACCCTCCTGTTTTCAGCCCAGTGAACTGATGCCTAAGCTGAAGGAGATGGCAGCCACGATGGACGGCTTCTACAGATCATTTGAGTACATTCAGGACTATGTCAGCATTTATGGACTTAAAATCTGGCAGGAGGAAGTGTCCCGCATCATCAACTACAATGTGGAGCAGGAGTGTAATAGTTTCCTCAGGACAAAGGTCAGGCCTCACATCCCGTAATGCTGCACTGACAGCAGTTCATTCCCCTGTGACTACAGTCAGGGCCAGAAATATTTGGACAGCAACACAGTTATCCTCCTTTTCCACCCTATACCCCACCACAATGGATTTGAAATAAAACAAACAAACTGTGCATTAACTGTAGACTCTCAGCATTAATGTGAAGGTGTTAGCATCCAAATCGCATTAACAGGATTGAAATAGCAACAGTTTTTGTATGTGTTGCCCACCTTTCAAGGGATCAAAAGTAATTGGACAATAGGCAATAAGGGCTGAAATTAACTCAGAAGGTGTCTCCCTCGTTAACCTGTAATCAATTAAGTAGTTAAAAGGTCTGGGGTTGATTCCAGGTGTGTGGTTTTGCATTTGGAAGCTTGCTGTGACCAGACAACATGCGGTCAAAGGAGCTCTCTATTGAGGTGAAGCGGAACATCCTGAGGCTGAAAAAAAAGAAAAAATCCATCAGAGAGATAGCAGATATGCTTGGAGTACCAAAATCAACAGTCTGGTACATTCTGAGAAAAGAGAAATTCACTGGTGAGCTTGGGAATTCAAAAAGGCCTGGGCGTCCACGGAAGACAACGGTGGTGGATGATCACCGCATACTTTCTTTGGTGAAGAAGAACCCGTTCACAACATCTACTGAAGTCCAGAACACTCTCAGGGAAGTAGGTGTACTTGTCTCCAAGTCAACAGTAAAGAGAAGACTCCATGAAAGTAAATACAAAGGGTTCACGTTCAGATGCAAACCATTAATCAAATCTAAAAATAGACAGGCCAGAGTTGAATTTGCCAAAAAACACCTAAAAAAGCCAGCCCAGTTCTGGAAAAGCATTCTATGGACAGATGAGACCAAGATCAACCTGTACCAGAGTGATGGGAAGAAAAAAGTTTGGAGAAGAAAGGGAACGGCACATGATCCAAGGAACACCACATCCTCTGTAAAACATGGTGGAGGCAATGTAATGGCATGGGCATGCATGGCTTTCAATGGCACTGGGTCACTTGTGTTTATTGATGACATAACAGCAGACAATAGTAGCCGGATGAATTCTGAAGTGTGCCGGGATATCCTTTCAGCCCAGATTCAGCCAAATGCTGCAAAGTTGATTGGACGGCGCTTCACAGTACAGATGGACAATGACCCCAAGCATACAGCGAAAGCTACCCAGGAGTTCATGAAGGCAAAAAAGTGGAATATTTTGCAATGGCCAAGTCAATCGCCAGATCTTAACCCAATTGAGCATGCATTTCACTTGCTCAAAACCAGACTTCAGACAGAAAGACCCACAAACAAGCAAGAACTGAAAGCTGCGGCTGTAAAGGCCTGGCAAAGCATTAAGAAGGAGGAAACCCAGCGTTTGGTGATGTCCATGCAGTCCAGACTTCAGGCAGTGATTGCCTCCAAAGGATTTGCCACAAAATATTGAAAAAAAACTTTTTTGTTTGGGTTATGCTTATTTGTCCAATTACTTTTGAGCTCCTAAAATGTGGACTGCTTGTAAAGAAATATGTACAATTCCTACATTTTCTATCAGATATTTTTGTTCAACCCTTTAAATTAAACGTTACAACCTGCACTTGAATTCTGTTGTAGAGGTTTCATTTCAAATCCAGTGTGGTGGCATGTAGAGCCCAACTCGTGAAAAATGTGTTACTGTCCAAATATTTCTGGCCCTGACTGTACTTTGCCAATCGGTGGGAGTCGTTCCTTGTTTCTGTTTCAGATTCAGGACTGGCAGAGTGTGCATCAGTCAACCCACATTCCCATTCCCAAGTTTTCCCCCGTGGATGAGTCTGCCACTTTTATTGGTCGTCTCTGCAGAGAGATCCTCAGAATCACAGATCCAAAGTAATTATGTTTTAATTTAGCTTTGAAATAATAGCACAACTAAAGATTAGTGTGAAGACCAATATATATCCAAAGCCAGTTTGATTAAAAAGGTTCTCTCTGTAGGGTGACGTGCTACATCGACCAGATGAACACCTGGTACGACCTGAAGGGTCACCAGGAGGTGACCAACAACAGGCTGTTCTCTGAGATCCAGAACACGCTGGGCACATTTGGTCTCAATGGACTAGACCGACTGCTCTGCTTCATGATTGTGAAGGAACTTCAGGTAACTGAGCCCCAAAAACAGCTGCCTGGATACTCAACAATTTCTGCTCCGAAATCTTGGAAGAGATGTTGTTCTATAAGAGAATGTGGACTATAGTTTGAAACCTAACTGTGTCATTAGAACTTCCTGACCATGCTTCAGAAGACCATCCTGAAGGACAAAACAGTTGTGGATGTTTTCAAAACTGTGCTGGCTGCCGTCAACCCAGTGCAAGGCATTGTGGGTAGGTATTAACCTATGGAAATAAGGAACTTTATTCTTTTACATGTCTTTCATATGACAAGTATTTTTTCCTCTCCTTCTGTAGCTAATGCCAGCAAAACGTATGCAAACGCCGTGGCCAAATCCCAGAAGATCTGGAGTGCGTACCTGGAGACCATAATGAAGGTGGGGGTCCATGTCTTTGTCTCGTTTGTGATCACATGTATTAAGACCAGTGCTCTGCCATTGACTCAGTGACATGAAAATAACGTTTAAGGCCTTTGCCTGTCACAGGTTGGTCAGATGCAAATTCTCAGACAGCAGATTGCTAATGAACTCAACTACTCCTGCAAGTTTGATTCCAAACACCTGGCTGCTGCGCTGGAAAATCTCAACAAGTAAGTCCACCGTCATCAATGAGTGCCGAGTGTTTTAATCCTTAGGCTTATCTGGTGTAAGCACAAAGGGAAATTAAATGATTTGATATTAGCGTCATCTTGTTGTTTTTAAATGTCTTAATTAAATTCCATGAACAGATAGATTTGTTGTTTTAGTTTAACTGGGCTGTAATTGTGGCCCTGCCAGATCTCTGCTAGCAGACATTGAAGCCCACTACCAGGACCCATCTCTGCCCTATCCTAAAGAGGATAACACTCTCCTGTATGAGATCACCGCTTACCTAGAGGCAGCTGGCATTCACAACCCACTCAACAAGGTACACAAATAAATAATTGGCCTCTCTGTGTAATGATTGAGCCTTGTTCAGACCTCACATTTCACCAGAAATGATCAAAGAAAAAAACCCTGTTTTTACTTGCTGCAGATCTACATCACCACAAAACGTCTCCCTTATTTCCCAATCATCAACTTCCTGTTTATTATTGCTCAGCTGCCTAAGCTTCAGTACAGCAAAAACCAGGGTAAGTTTTCCTATCTGTCCCCTAACCTTATCACAGTTTAGCAGTTTGTGTTGAAGACAGGTCAGTAGGTCAGTCAGTACTCTGGTGGTTTTGTTCTTCATATGAAAAACAAACCATCCGTAATCATCTCACATATTTTTTAGAAAGCAGTGTAGCATGTTGTTTCTCTTTGCCCGTGTTCTCAGCAATGTGCCACAGTAATGAGTCACTGAGCTGTTTTCTTACAGGAATGACCTGTAGGAAAGCCACGGACCCGGTGGACTGGCCTCCACTGGTGCTCGGAATGCTCACCTTGCTCAAGCAGTTCCACTCGCGATATACACAACAGTTCCTCGCCCTCATTGGTCAGTTCATTCGCTCTGTCATGGAGCAGTGCACGAGGTAAAACATTCAAACTAAACTTCTTTGTTTAAAAGGTTATTTCTATGGCTACATCGTCTCATATTTGAGTTGCGATTTGATACCATTACAGCCAGAAAATCCCTGACATGCCTTCAGATGTGGTGGGAGCTCTGATGTTCCTGGAAGACTATGTGAAGTACACAAAACTCTCACGTAAAGTAAGACAATATTAATTTCTCTAAGAGTATTAAAAATGTATTTGATTCAATCTTACATAAGGTAAATTATCTAAATAAATATGGTTTAAAGCCTTTTCTGCTGAGAAATTTTGTAAAGTTAAGTGTCATGTCTGATAATGACTGAATGTGATACAAGTGAAAATACTTACGTTTGTACTTGTTTCTGTATTTGACGGGCAGTAACTTTTCTCTTTGCACTTCAGGTGGTCGAGGCTCATGTTCCCAGCTTCATTTTTGATGAGTTCAGAACAATACTGTGAAGATGTGGTCGGGGCACCTCAGCCAACAAATCATTTTATTGTTGCCATAGGGGTCTCCAGCCATAGTGGAGAACTTTGTCTCTGTTGAAGAAAGCACTGGTGTAACAAAAAAAAAACAAAAGTGTTTCCCAGAATGTCTGACAGTTCAGGCATATGTGCATACCTACACCATCACAACTCAGATGTTTGACACATAGAAATCATTTTGCAGAGTTACGGGGGTCATAAAGCTTGCCAGTTGTCAAAATGTCCATTCAACTTTTTACTTTAATTTTTACTAGAATTTTTGCACTAATGATATTGTATTAATCAAGATGCCTTTAATTACCTCTGTACACTAACGTTCTGTGCCATCAGTGACTAAAATGTGTCAATAAACACGATTCTTTGTAAAAAGAAAAAAATAAGAAATCATTGTTTTTCCATTTTCATAAAAAACTTTGGTCCGTGTATTTACGCTGAAAGTCTCACCCGGAAGTTAAAATGGAGCCGTAGTTTTTGTTTTCCGCGGGGAGGTTTCTGTGTAAGTTTTGACGTGTTGTCTTAATAAAGGCTAAATGTGTCTCTAAAACGAGCCGTTTGAAGGCGGTTTTGGCGTTCATAAAGGAGGTTTGGCGTTAGCCGCAAGCCAAAGCAGAGGCTAGGGGCGGTTGGCGTTAGCAGGAACGGCTAACTTAAAGTTAGCTAGTGGGCTCCACTTCCTGCTCTTTCCCTCTGTCGCTGTAAGCGGCAAGAGTTACTCCTCCAAATGTCTCTGAGCGCTGTTCACGGAACGCTTTCGAGCCTAAAATCATGCCAGGCCGACATCGGGACCGGGATGGACATTGTGACGGATGTGGCGATGGACCTGGTGGAGGTGGAGGGTAAATATCACCAACACACTCGTTACAGCTGAAACTTTGTGGACTTCTCTTAGTGGTTTTATATTTATTAGTGGATTCACTCTAGTCCTTTCTATTTGTTAAACTGCACTGCAGACTTGGACGACTGTTGTTATTAATTTGGCTTCATTTATTATCAGACAGGGGGACTTTCACACATACTTGATGGTTATATTTCCATATTATCACACCAGTCTATCCATTTTGCAATAATATACTGAGGGTGTAATTGCTGGAATGATTTATCTCAAAATTATTTTCTTTTTCCATTTCCATAGGGCAGCTTATTTAAACTTCCACCTTCATTTGTGCCCTTTTGTTTCAGGTGAAGACGTGCATCCAGGCGTCAAAGACATGGAGGTGATGATTCTGGAGTGTGCCAAGCTGGACAGGGAGATCAACTACTTTATTGATGCCGTGCAACAAGTCACATCCGAGGTGAACGCTATACAGTATATGTCTACTTGAATGAGTGGAAAAAAGTCAGTCTTGTACAAATATAAAAAATAAAAAAAAAACGAGCATTATGAGATGGAATGTGCACAAAGCTTTTTTTGCATGTTTTGTTTGGTGTCAGATTAGAGTGGCTGAATGTCGTTTTCTGATTGAAAGAAAGCGCTTAATGCTACTCTGCTCCTGAAGGTTACTGCGCAGCAGCCAGAGACCATGTTCCACCTCTCTGACAAGGTGAGGGACAAGTTTTCCGAGCGGGTCGCCAGGCTCTCGGATGCTGAACTACACAATCACCAGAAAGTGGTGGCTTTTAAAGAAAGCATCAACAACTCACTTAAACAAAGTAAGGCTTTTGGAGGGACACTGACGGCTAAATGATGTGAATCGATTGACTCTGTGGGCGATATCAGCAGCCGAGAAAGAAGCTGGAGGCATGTCTGCTTTCTCAGTGTTAAAAAGTGTTTGCACATCAAAAGAAATAGAGCTTAAGAATTAAATTATAATTTCTTGCGCTGCATAATTGTACATAAAACCCTGGAAGAATTTCAGGGGGCTAAATGAATAAAAAATGTGGATGTTTACTAGGATCTGTGGGGGGAAAAAAGTGTTAAATGTCAATTTGACACACATTTGCTTTGTGGATGGTACTTTTATTTTATTTTTTGCTCGGAGTCCATCAGTAAAAGTAATTTAGTTTGAGCCCACATCCCCGTCCGTATGATATTTTCTTGCCATCTTGTCAATGTTCCAGTTCATTTTCTATCTCTGTGATTGGACTTTTGGAAACGAGCCCCATGTTTGTTGTGTTTCTAGCCAACGAAGAGTCAGCAGAGAACATGGAGGAGCTTGACGATGACATTGCTGTCACACAGAGCCAACACAATTTCTCGTGCCCACTCACGCAGGTAAATTACCCCCTGTAATGACTTTTTTTTTTGTTGCATCAGTTGTAACGCATTCCTCTTTTTCTCCTTTACAAATCTTTCTGTGTTCTTACTCCTCTGCTTAATCCCTGCGATGTTTGTTCAAGCTGCTAAATGCTGTTTGCAGTCTCATGAGTTTCGTTATTCGGCTCACCTCTGTGCATCTGTATTCAAGGTGGAAATGGTGAACCCAGTGAAGAATAAGAAGTGCAACCACCACTACGAGGAGGCAGCAATACAGAGCCTGATCAAAACAAAAAAGAGCCAGAAAAAGAAATGCCGGTGAGAGGTTCTTCCTTGGGGGACGGTTAGAAAGTGGAGTCGGGAAACGGCTGGGACCAGCAGCAGCCTGCTTTAATTGCCCACATTCATGTTTCTTTATTTTACCACTTTGATGCTGGATTCAGATTAAACGTGGCTGGTCCTAGAGGAACACTGATGAAATCCCAAAGCTTTTCTCGTCAAGGAATCTTATCTGTCATTTCTGTAGTCACTATGTTCAATTAAAGGCTCAGTTTCTTTGCATGTGTGCTGGTGAAGTCCTGCTGAGCCGCTGGCTAACAGCTCTGTCATTAGCCTGGAAGAGCCTATATTTAAAAGGCTCAGTAACACCAATGATTTGATGTCATGGATCTCGTTAAAGCATGTGTTTCATAAAGTTCTGTGCAGTTAAATAATCTGGTTACTAATTAGGGCGAGCCGTGCCGGCTGCGTTGGACTTACCCAGAACTACAGTTGACCTCCCCTCCTCTTTGTCTTCCAGCTGCCCTGTGGTCGGCTGCGGCAACACGGATGTGAAAGAGTCGGACCTCATCCCCGATCAAGTACTGAGAAGGAAGATCCAGAGCCAAAAAAGACAAAAAGACAAGATGTAGCGGGCCAGTGTTTGTTTACAGGCCTACTGTCCCGTTTCATCACTACCACATCTCCACTGTGTCCACTGGCACAGCGAACACCTTTTTCCCCCATTTTGACTTTCGCCAGAACCCTTCATCATTTTTTACTTTTACTGGATGTAAATAAAAAATGGCAGATTTTCTGATGTTTTTGCCTAAGCGATGCAGTTAGTTGGCCGATCCACAAGAGAGCAGCGTTCACATATGGTCACAGACTAAAGGAACAGTTCTGTAATATCACTTCTCAGCCACAGGTGTGTGTGTGTGTATGTGTGTGTGTGTGTGTGTGTGTGTAGGATTACAAGCAGATCAGTGCCCAGCAGCCCCCCCACGGTGTCCTGGTCAGTGAGTCATTACTTTCTATGAATGAGAATTGCTTAAACCTTTGACTCCTGATCTTCCGTCTCAAAGGAAGACACTCTAATGTAATAGCAGGAGTTCTGCTAGGGGCGGAAACGAAGTGCTGAAGCAGGAGTGTGCCGGAACCATAAACAAAGCGTTGGGTAACTTGGATGGGAATGCTCTTATTATGATTAAATCTCCCCCTTCTCCACGCAGCCTGTGAGGGGTCATTGTTCCTCCGAGAAACAAACAAAGGCGGCGTTGAGATGAAACTGGGCAAAGCTAATCTTTTAATATCCTTGCATCAGGCGTTTTGAAAACAAATTCTTGGTTGTTCCTTAGCAGCGTTAAGAGCATTCGGCAGAAAGAAACCAACTGGCAACAACTGCCCTGGCTCACGTTGACTCACTCACTTCCCATTCTCCTGCATTTTCAAGTGCCATTCTGTGGATCTAATTGGCTTCACTGCAAACCTGTCCCCTGTTGCGAGCAGGGAAAGGTTTCTTCAATTAGGCATCATGGATGATAAAATAGCCTTATTGTTAGTATTGACCCCTTATAAAAACTATTTGACCCACAGTCTGCCACATATTTAATCCCCAGCTTTCTAAAGAACCTTTATTTTATTGTCCTGTCTGTTCCTGATCTAAAAAAATATATATTTCTAGATTGTCTATTTTTTTTGGTGGGAGTGACACGATTACGCGTCCCGATAACACTTCCAACCTGTGTGGAAGGAAGCAGGAAGCGTTTGGGATCGGCCAGTAGTGGGTGAACGCGGCTCGCTGTCGCTTTAAATGACACCACCTCCCAGCGGTCTGGGTCTGGGGCGAGTTTCGCTGCAACAAACACAGTTTCGTGCAACAGTCAGTCTGCAGCTGAGTAAAACCACACGCACCAGCAGCCCGCCGCGCACAGCCGGGGGCCGGATGCCAGCTCCCTCCCACCAGTGTAGGGACGGCGGAGCGCCGGACGGACCGCGCAGTCGCCTACAGGTGAGTGATCGATGCCCGCCGAGTTTACGGGGGAAGGGGGAGTTGCACTAGAGAAGGAGTGGGAAGGTCTGGTGGCAGATGAGCCGGTGAAGCCCCGTAAACGGGATCGCTACGTGATGTGCTTACGTGGAGTGGGAAATGTGGGCTAACAGGTGAGTCGGGTCACACCTGAATGCAAACGAGCGTTAGGTAAACTTGCGTGTGCCTGCCATGTCAGCCGAACGCGCCCTTAAAGCTAATGTGCTGTTTTCTTGCCCCCCCCCCCTCTCCCTCCCCAGGTGGTGATCCACTGAGAGCGGAGCCCGCAGCTGGACATGGATTACTGGAGCCCGTCTTGGCAGTGTGGGATTTAGTTAAGACTCAGGGCAACTCCGCGCCCCCCCCCTCCCGTCTCCTCCAGAGGAGTCAGTGCCAAAGCCAAATAGAAAACAGGTGGATCCTGTTTCTCTGCGCGGTCTGAGCCCTGTCTCCATCCCGATGGGGAATCAGGTGGAGAAACTAACGCACCTAAACTACGCAGAGGTGCCCACGTCGGACCCAAACGGGTTCGACCCGGACGGCGACGGGCCGCGGATCGGCGTCTCTTATATCTTCTCTAATGACGACGATGACGACCAGGACGACCATCTGGACCACTTTCCATCGGACAGTCCACCGCAGGACCACGCGGAGAAGCCCTTCGACCCCCTGGACGAGCTGGACTGTGCCATCCTCTACCGGGAGGAGTGCGCGTACGAGAGGCGCGCCGGGGCCGCCGGCCACTCTCCGGAAAGCCTCCTGAACAAGTGCCAGCCGGGGGACCTGCTGGAGTTCGTGGCCACCGGACAGTACCCGCACTGGGCGGTGTACGTCGGGGACTTCCAGGTGGTTCACTTGCACCGGGCCGAGATCAAGAACAACTTCCTGACCGACGTGAGCCAGGGGAAGACGGGCAGGATCGTGAACGGCCTCTACAGGTACCGCGCGCTCCCGCCGGAGGTGATCGTGCGCAACGCGCTGGACCACGTGGGCTCCCGGGACAGAGAGCTGTGCTGGAGGAACTCGGAGTGCTTCGCCGCCTGGTGCCGCTTCGGGAGGCGCGAGTTCAAAATCGGAGGGGAGATAAGGATCGGGAAGCAGCCGTACAGGTTAAAACTGCTCTTTTCCGAGAAGAAAAGCCATATCCTGGAGTTTCAGAGTCTGGAGGACGTGATCATGGAAAAGAGGAGGAACGACCAGATTGGCAAGGAGGCTGTGATGCAAGAGCTGGCCAACCATTTGAATGCCACACAGGAAATCAAAGAGCAGCACTTTAACTGACAGTGAGGATTTGAAGGTTTGGTTATGGGGGACGCTCACTGGAACTGCACAAGTGGGAAAAGAGGGCATGCTTACAGATGGAGGAGCCCTGGTACCTTCAGTAAGCCAGTCCAGAGCTCTGTTCACGACCACGTGCAAATCCAGAGGGCTGTCTGGAGTTCTTTGTCCGACTGTCACTGTGGATGCAAGAATAAGGGACTTGATGTCCAGGCCAATCATTTAGCGAAGAAGTCTGAATTTCATTACCCATAATTATTTTTCTAATCAAAGGAGTGGCGAGGTGCCCCGTGCTTTTACCTGACCTGAAAGTGCTTGCCCCAGTCAAACTCAGGTGTTGGAGTCTAATACAGAGTAAAACAAACAAAAAAAAACAACAGAAAAGACAACCTGTGGCTCTTGTTGTGATTACTGTACCAATCATGAGGATTCCCTTGTGTTGCTTTATATCCAACTGTGTCACAGCTTTACCGGTAGACGTTGTCCATAGCCATGACTGTGCACCTTTAATGATCCGACATTTTCAACAGTTTCTATTTTTGGAGAAAAAAAAAAACAGATGTTTGTATGAAGACTTGTGGAAATAAATATATATTTGAAGAGTAAATCTTTTTTTTAAATGTCTTTTTTAGTGAGGGATTGCAGCCGGCCTTCTCAGTGTCCAGTGGGAATGTTGCTACGGTGAGCGTTAATCATTTCAAACCACAGACTTCAGGTAGGAGAGGGAAGGTTATCTTGCATTCTGAGCAGTGGCTCTTGTTGTGCTCTGCACTGCTGATTTAAAAGGATTTCTCACCCTGGAGGAGTCACAGCTCCTCTTGTTCAACTGGTGAGGTTTTTGTCGTCTCAAGAGGGTGAAAGTTGGCTGTACTGATGCTCTGATCTACAAGTAATTCATCTAAATATTCATGTCACACTGGCGGCAAGCTGAGAGGATTTATAGATCGGACGGGTTTTTTTAACTACTGTCGAGATGAGGTGCAGAAATGCTGGGCATTTGGTTTTGTTTACACCTCTGCTCACTGAAGATAAGTCGTTTTTTACTTTAAAGTTTTACCGCAGGCTAAAAAATGCCTTTAGTCCTATGTTTACCACTGCATGTACTGAAAAGGTTCAGTCTTATTTCTGTGCACCAATAAATGCGTACAATTTTTCACCTCAAGCTACATTACATAAACTTTTTTTTTTTTTTAAAGATAAAGTATTAGAAACTAACAGAATGTCAATTAATTTAGTTTCAAAATACTGACAAAGGATTATAGTACATGTTTCAATATGAAAAATGGAATAGATGCAGAGTCTGATCCAAACTGGGATTTCTTGAAGTATTTTCTGCCTTTACAACACTTTGCAGTATTTTCACACACAGAGGACGAGGCAGTCATTACGACACGCTCTGTAGTTGTTTTGAACAGCAACCCCCCCCTCCCCTCCTGTGCCTCAGACTGAGCTGGTGGTCGCAGCCCTCAGAGCCGGTCAGCAGCTTTGGCCTGAGCATTTCCTTCCCAGGTAATGCTTTCCCAGAGACAATGCTGCTGTCACTTTGTGGCGGGTGAGATCCCACCGGACACAGGGCAGCTTTCTCATCAGCACTGGAACCGAGCAGGAGTGCTACCGGATGCATTAGCATTTCTTCAACTCTCTGTGGTCCGCCACGGTGATGAAATATGAATTGCGCATGATGCATATTTATGATAATCGGTCTTATTTTTTAGCACCACACAGAGAAGCACTGAGGCACACATCAGTAAAGCAACTGCCGGTGGCATCTTGTAATTGCGAATAATAACTCTAATTTTTCTTCATGTGTGACACAGCAGAAATGAATTACACATACACTGTGCCTTCCTTTCAATTAGATTTACTCTGCGGAAATTTGTGGGTTTTCTGCCGTCTCAACGCACTCCACGAAGACAGCCTCATGAAAAACCATTGTAAAAAGAGAGGACGCCATCAGGTTGTCATCTGCATTCATATAGATTTTGGTCCTGTTTCATAGAGCAGTTTGTACGCTTGTGAAATTTTAAAGCTGCCCTGTGGCGTTTCCTTGTAAAACAAAATTTTGGTTCCTCATCAAAAGATTGTGTGTGTGTGTGTCTCTGGGAATGTGCTGAATGTGTTTCCATTCTAAAAGACAAGGAAAATCAATTGTAGAAATATTTGAAATGGAAAACAGCTGCATTTGCTTGTTTGAAAACTCCGTTAAAACATTTGTTGGCATATTCTGAAAACACTGTTGATTTAGTGATTCCAAAAATAAGTGCAAACTAGACATTGCTAACAACTCTTTCTCATCTGAAACTCTCAAAGGCAGGTGTCATACCAGCTTGGTCTCATGGAAAAATGAAGAAATATTCATGTAACTGGAGTTTTTGAAGCAGCAAATCTTTTTTAGTGGCCAGAAATCTTGGAAAAGGACATTGAATCCAAGGCACAATGTTTCTACATGTTAACCCTCCTCTTTAATAGGCTGGATCGAATGTGCTGAACTCCATCCAAACTGAGACTGTAAGCTGGAAACGGTGGAAAGTATTTAATGGTGACGACAGCGGTGAACAAGGTGGGATTCCAACTCGACTCCACCACTTGTCATCAGGTCTGTGGAGGGTGTACTCCATTTCCTCATCTCTCAACATAGAATTGTTCTCCAATTAAATGTAACGGTCAACACGATGATTTCACGAAAATCCGTCTTTTCTCTACATGTCTGCATGGCCCTTTTTTTTACACTGTTCAAAAAAGGCCACTGTGTTCTAAAATTTGGCTTCTGAAAGATTTCAAATTTTGATATCACCACCTGGGTGCAAATGATCATTCCTCTTCACTGAGGACGTGGTTAAAGGTAAAACTCATGGACAAAAATAGTTTTTTTCAATTCTACAATCTCAAAGGTAGATTTCATCTCATCTGACCATTTGGAGAATTAGATTAATGGTATAAAATGAAAATAAAAACAAGCGTATACAAAAAAGAACAAGAAGACATGCCTATCATTTACATTGTAATGAGACGATAGTCTTCAACATATGTTCACAACTCCATCTTAGAGTCCTACTCGAGGCTGCTTTGCTCCTGTTTTATTTTTACCTTTGCTGTCATTGTTTCACCCTCTCCCTCTTTTTTACACATCAAAGCTAAGTGGTTTATTACATAAAACAGAACATGGCATAAGATTCCTAATTCAAGCGTAGAGAAAAAACATGTAAAGCTTGCCATGTACACAGCCGACATATTTCTGTGTTGCAAAATCATTTTTGTTCCTGTTTCTTTAAGGAATTCCTCCTCAAAACGCTGTTCTGACAAGTGCTGATTGTTTGGAGATAACAGAGCGTGAAGTAACTATTCATTTTTGTCTGAGATGTGCCTCAGACAAAGTTTCCACAAATGTGGCCTTGTAGACAGGCCAGAAGTGGTGGGTTTCAGCCTTCTCAAACAGAACCTTAAAAAGGCCACTGGTGCCTCAGGAACACAAACAAAATAACATGTCCTTTTCAAATGGCTGAGAAACAAAAAGTGTGAAACCTGGGAACTTTTGTTTTCCTTGTTCACAACACCTGATTGGCCGATGAGTCTGTTGTGTTTCCTTTGGGCGCTTGGAGGAAAGCCTGCACATTTTAAGTGAAACTGGGGACTGAATTGAAATTGGGGACAAGCCAAGTTCAAATCAAACCCACCCTGTGTTTAGATGTCATTCTAAACACTTCTCTCTTCCTAATGCTGCATGTTTGAACTTTAGTGGAGTGAGCTTATGAAAAGATTGTTTCTGACAGGCAGGAAGTGGGAGTGTTTTTAGATGTGGCCTTGAGCTCCAGCTAGATCGTTATCTATGTGGGGAAAACCATGTGTGGTTTAAAGGGCAGCTTTTGAGGGCATTCAAAAAATCAAGGTTATTCTTTTAGTGTTTGCGTGTCACCTCGGGGCTTTCATTTGGATGCCGGTATTCTGCCACACCGTGTTTTGCAGCTCAAACAGGTGCTGAGAACTGCAGAGGTTTGTGCCACAATAGGATTCCTCTTTAACCATCAAAGACTGGGATTCGCGAGTGGCTTTTGTGGGAAAAAGAGTGTCTCTGTGAGATAAGGTAGGCAAAGTGACAAAAACCACTGTGCCTGCCTTAGATTATTTGAGGTATTTCTTAGATCAGATTTTGCCCTGTTGATTATGACCAAACGTTTAATATAAAAGACAGGCCATTTTCATGTCTTGTTAACTGTTCACAGTAGAAGTACGGGTGAGTTTGGCTGCCTGAAAACCCATCTGCCACAGACTGCTGTGTTTGTCAGGGTATTTCAGTGCCCACTCACCTGAGTCATGTTTATGTGAGGCATTTCCATTTCCTGGGTAGAGAGGCAATAATGAAACCCCAAAAGCTGTTGTAATTAAGTGCACTGCGTTCATTATTAGTCATCAATCCCAGGTGCTGCAACTTCCGCAGCTTTTCTTGTTTACCCAAACTAACTTGGTCCAGTCACACATGCTCACAGCGAGTACATTTCTATGGTGCTTCCACCAGTCTGTCGCAGTCTGGGCTGTGTTTACTGTTGGTCTCAGGCTAGTGCTGGGCTATGATTCTTTCTTGTCCGGATGTTGGATGACCGCTTGTTTGTTCAGCAGAACAATGGCAAAGTCCATTCCCCTTCCCTGATACATGGAGTTCTAAAGGTCCCTCTCCCCCACTTTTAAAAGCAACATTCCCACAGTTTTTTTTTTTTTTTTTGCTTTACCTTCTGCTTTCTCTTGTGAGCCGATCTGTGAAGCACAGTGTGCATGCAACAGCACAAGAAAGCCCAGTCCTCCCACGTGGTTTCTTTCTCTTTCGTTGACAAATGTGGTTCCTCAGGACAGCGCAGTAGACTGTGAAGGTAAAGCCATTGTTAAAAGCTAGAGCTGGGGAAGCACTGATCAGTTTCAAGAAATCATGGTGGCTTAAAGGAAATAACAAGGAAACAATACAATGGAGCAAACGAGGCCGGGAAGAAGCAGTGTGTAAAGATAGCTGTGAGACGGCGTTAACAATGTCTCCGATTTGATCTGACTAGAGTTGGAGTGTTTGTACATTGACAACAGGAGCTGATGAGTGGCTCTCCAGAATGGAATCAGCCACTATTGTGATTTGAGCTGTCATGTCCGGTCAGCCGAGGATGTCTGGTTTACATAAGCAGAACCAGAAAACAAGAAAGAGCCAGAGGAAACAAAACTGACCCTGTTCTCTGGACAATGATGGATGAAAGAATGAATGAGAGACAAAAATATATAAAAACAAGAGAAAGGCCATTGAGTAATGACCTGAGAGAAATAGAAAAATACAGAAACAACAGTTACTGCTAAACCCTCAAAGTTGAACTGAGATGCGACTGCAAGTATTTGCCTTCAAGCTTTTTGACCCTGTTTGTCACTTCAGTTATTTCTAGCAGACTGATTCAGTAGCAATCAACATTCATCTCATTCTGAATCATCACAGGATTTCCTGCCTTGTATCCTCAGTTTACGTGACTTTACATTGTGCAAGTAAACATATTCAAATTTTATCCATTTCAATTTCGCAGAGTCAAATTTAGATATTCATACAATTGTGGTCCTTATTTACATGGCTGATGTTACATAAGTGGATAAATGGCTCATTATGGCGTTTTCTCTAGATCTTTTTTTCCCTTTTCCATATTTCAGTACTTGACTAATTTGCAAAGAAGCGATCTGGCAGATGCTATATTAAAATCTTACAAACACTTCCACATGAACAGAAAAGCTTAGAGAACCTGCTAGTATTTTGTGTGATTTCTTCCTCTTGGCATTAGGACTCATTGATAAAGGCACTCCGAACAGATGCCAGTGTCGCAGTTTGAGCTAAAAACCTAAATACATCACTACAGCGGGATGCAGAAGCTGGCCAATAACCTTTGAGACTTTAATGAGAAAAACTCAAAACTAAAGCACGAGTTAAAAATAGCAGAAAAGAAAAGAACTAAAAAAGCTGAACAAAGAGGAAAGGCTTCCTGAAGATTGAGCAAAACCACCAGTAGAGCACCAACAGACCATGACAAAAACAATTGATTTGACTTTGAACAAAGGAAAATCTAGAGGGTGTATATCGAGGGAGGTGAGAACAAACGGGCAACAGATGTGGGACTCAGAAACTGTAATGAAGTTAACTTAAAAGAAAGTGCAGGGTGGGAAGCTCGATTAAATGAGACAGGAAGTAAAGAAAGTGAAATACAAGTTGAAGCTAAATAATCAGCAGTGATAACCAAAACATAAAAACAAAGACCACATAATGCTTTACAGCACTGCCAGAAAGATCGGTATTTTTCTAAAGCTCCTCACCAGTTTTTAAAAGAACAACTTTTTAAAAAAAACTTCCTCCTCCACTTCCTTTTCTTGTTTGAGTGTTACTTTGAATAGTTTGATGTTTTCATCTGAAAAAAGTTAGTGCCACAGGACTTGTATATTGCTGTTGCTTCATTTGACTGTGTGAGCTGCAGGTCAAGGGGAGAAAAGAGGGAAACAACTAACTCTTGACCCTCTACAGACATTATCATTATCTATGATGTGAAAAAGTTTAAATATACCAATTCTCTTTCTCATTTATAGTGCTTTTATAGATGCTTTTTGCGAAGTGTTGTTTCGAATGTCTTTTGCCATAGTCCATGTACAACATTTTTAAAACAAACCAATTACATTTCCCCGTTTCCAGTAGTAGCAATGTTTACACGTATTGTGGGCTACAATCCAGAGCTAAAGTTAACATCTATCTATCTCCATTTCCTACCAGGGGACAAGCCTGACAGCTCTAACAACGGAGCGGTAGCCTCGACAGAAGATGTTATGGTCTGTAAATGTGTGTTTCATGTGAGCCCCATCCATCTCTTGAGAGCAGCTCCCTCAAATAAGTTAGCGTGTGTGCATCTGAGTGTTGTAATCCCTTCACTGCTGATTGGAGCGGGAGCTTACTAATACCCCAACTACAGCACAGTCACTTGAAATGGGACTGAATGTAAAAAAATTCTACTTTATACTCGCAGCCAGATATTAACAGATGTGAGAGAGTTTTTCCTTTCACCTAGGAGGGAAAAGACACATTTCGGGCTCTAGGCTGCATTTTGCCAAGTATGACGGTTTTTTAAGTCATGACAAAACCTTATGCATGCACCACCTTTAACAGGAAAAGGTATCAAACACTCTCCAAACTAACATGTTCAATTTTAAAGTTGGGATGACGCTCTATTGGAAGCACAACAGCGAAATAGCTAAACTTAATTCCCTCTCCGATGTCTTTTTCATCACTGCTTCTCCTTAATTTTCCTAAACTTTGGTTTCAATGACACCCAATAGCCTCATCCAGGCATGACGCCCGTGTTAAGTCTTTGATAGGAAAAAAGGTCTTCCTGTTGTTAGAAAAGGTTATAACACAGAGCGACATTTGCAGTGTGTAGCTGAGTTTGTGTATATGTAAGCAAACATAACCTTTCCTCTATGCTAATTTATACGCCCTGAGCATGTGTTTGAGGAATTAATAAACTTGTCCAACTTGTGTGTGTGTAACTGTGACCCTTATTAATTTTGAATCAACTAAATTGCTTCTATTTATAACAAAGTTTGGCATTTTCACTCTCATATTATTATGACAAAACCTAACCACGTCTGCTATTCAAGCTCCCCGCCAACAGAAAGGATGGAGATTTAATGTTTCCCCTCCAGCTGATATGCATCCCATCATCCTTTGTGGGGGTCTGCTATGGAAGCAGATGTGCTCAGCGGTGACCCCAACAACCTATTGGCTAAATCAAAGTAATGGAAATGGGAGCGGTTGTATCAGAGGGAGTGAGAGAGTGAGAACAACACTAAGTGCTTGTGCATACCTGTGAGGTCAGCGGACGAGTGTGTGTGTGTGTGTGTGTGTGTGTGTGTGTGTGTGTGTGTGTGTGAGCTACCTAGTAGGTGGCAGAGTAGCAGAGGACTTGCTCTGCAGGCTGGATCTTGGCAGCTGATAATGAGGCTCTGTCGGAGCTAATAGAGGCAAAGCCAATTTAGACTCACTCAGTGCCCGTCTGATATTACCACCTCCACCAGATGGATGAGGACTCGAAGACGGGCTCCTGTAGTGTCAGCAGTCGAAGTTGTGGGGCTGCACAGCTTACGCAGGCTGTGAGAGAAAAAAACAGGAAAGAGGCATAATTCAAATCTGAACCAACACAACGGTCATTTCAAGAAACGACCCATAAAAACCATGTAAACACGCTGTATTGTTTATGCACCACACACACGCACATTTGTGGATGGAAAACTGAACGGTGTTGCATTTGGTGTTTTCTGTTTTTCTGCTCGTTGCCTCTTTCAGATTTCAGATTTGTCACAGCAACACATTTTAGCAGGGTAATTGCAGCATCCAAGAGATGTATCGGTCTCCCATGTGTACTGCGGTTTATTGCCTTATAATTATGAGACTAATTACAAAGATGTATTACAACCCCCCCATGAGCGCAGATATTTGCGCGTACCCCCCACCACCCCCACTGCTAGCGCACACATCAATCAGAAATACTATTGCTGATGATTAAAATCTCAATATGAAAATGGGAGTCAGTAATGACGAGCCCATTGCCTTCCCAAACCTGATTTTTGCTCCCAAGAGACTAATGCTTCCCCTGTAAGGTCAGACATTGAGACTTATTTTTCAACAAAGCCCCTGATTCCATTTCCCGCAAATTGTGTTGACACCAAAGATGTGATTAAGCTGTGCTGAAATTTCTACAGCTTCTCATTATGACTTACACATCAAAAGGTTTTTAGGAGACAGTGCCTTGTGCATCACCATAACGATTACAGGAAACAATTTGATTGGTATTGCACTTTTGTGCTATGAGAGCTTCTTTTTGTAAATGTAATTCTTCTGTGCACCTGTCACGCTGAATGCAGGTACATTCGACAAGATCACAGAGGCAAATAATTGTAACAAGGCTCCTCCGTGCAAGCATCAATTCAAGCTACAAGATTTACATTAAAGGGATACAACCATGATTTGCTTTACATTCTGATTTCCCCGTGCCTATAACAGCTGAAAAAAATCCTTTCTTTTTGTTCATTCACATGCAAGAGAAAGAAGGAACACACCCACGCGCACATCCTGGAGAAGCACAGGGAAATCTCGCAGGACAATGGTGAAATACGATACGCAGTGACATGGCGTGGCATCTCAGACACAGACGTACCTGAAGGGGCTTTGCATGTACGACAGCAGGAAGCAGGCATGAGCCTGCTCCAACAGGCTCATCCTTCAAACAGCTTGAAAGTCAGCTGTATGGAGACGTGAAGAAAACAAGCCATTTTCATCCCTCTGAGCTGACAAAAATCGATGACACATCAACGCACATTCGTGCTTGTCATTACATTTCATTACATGACCAAGACCCTTTTCCAACAGCAATAAGTCAAACAAATGACCTCCCCAAACCAAACCGCAATTCCAAGATCAGACACCTGGTATCTACCATTTAAGTCTTAACAAGCCCATCAGACCCCTTTGAGTTCAGTGGACATTAGCAAGCACAGTGAGGCACATCATAGGAGATCACTTTTCATCCTGCTGTTGTTCAGCTTTTGCTGGCATTAATTCCTCAATTCTTAAATGTGCTGGTCTTGTGCACTTTATATATATATTTTTCTTTGATCCCTTGCTCCATTTTTGGCCAGTTTTCCCTCTGCTACCAGATCACCTCTGGACTTATCTGTAGGCAGACTTTGCTTTGTTTGAACAGTTTTTGCCCTCGCCTACAGTGTTTGCCTTCCTGAATGCCTCTGCATGTCTGAGTGCAGTGCACGGAATAAAGAGTGACATTTTTTGTGGATTATGTATCCGCATTGATGCTTTTTTCCCTTCCTGAACTCACACAAACAGTTCCCTCTGCTCCAGTGCACTAACACTGCTCCCCAGTAGTCAGACTTCCCAAGTGCAAGTTTGAATTTCAGTTCAGACAGAATATTGAAGCCCTTTCATACCACATCTCTTTGAAATTGGGCTTTTTCATGTCAAATAAAACAGTAAATTGCTCTAATATTTATTTATATTTGAATACATTTAAATAATCATTAGCACTGACTCAACTGCAAGGTTATTAGTTCAGAATGCACCAGATATTAAGCTTTCAGCCTTCCTATGAGTTGTTGTACTATCTGGAGCTCAGCATTGTTATTAGAAATCACTGCAAGGTCTATGGGCTTCCTCTGTCTGTACACTTCTCACGACAACAGAGCGCTGTTCATGAGAACCTCATGCAGCATTAGTAACTCTAGCACTTACCGTAGTCATTAAGATAACAAAGTTTGTGTTTGGGTGCTGCCACTTTTATCCTGACAAATTGGTTTCAACGGCCACAATTTGATCATGGTGAGTTAGAAAAAGTGATGAAAAAAAGATTATGGTGCCGATAATTTGTGGCCATATAAACATCTTTAAGAAAGTACTCCATGTTCATAAAAGAAACAGATCAGTCCACCTTAAAGTTCATGGAGCATCAGAGCATTTCCCTCGTTTTAAAGACTTTTTAACCGAAAGAGATAACAGGGGACAAAAATACGCTGTCATTAAACTTCAGCCGAAGTTTATCAAAGTGCAGACTTTAACCCCTAGGCAAATCCAGTTATGCATTGGATTTTGTTGGCAGCAAACCAGTGATAAGTACTGAACTCTTTTGTGATAAAGACGGCATTAGGGAGCTCCGAGCAGGAGGATGAGGATGTTGATAGCTCCGTGTTCCTAAACATTACCCAGACTTATCTCTCTGCGGCTTCCTGTGGAGGATGTCCCATTTGGCTCAGAGTGGTTGTTGTTAACATGGACAAAGCTGCACGCTAGGAGTTCATTTTAGCTTTAGCGAGAGAACTGATACTCTAAACTTCATCACCTTCTTAGCATTTTTTAAAGTCATGAAGTTGACATGCATTCGTCACCCTTTTTGTTGCGCCGTTAGCTACCAGAGAAAGATGATGTATTCGTTGAATGTGGTGGTTTTACAGACACGACGGTTGTGGAAGCGTCAAAAGGAGGAGTCTGCTTATGAGAGAAATCTCAACAATTTCCTCTTTGTAAAACAGGATACAGCCTCATGCTCCCTCAATTCACCCCATGCATATCCGGCATCTGAATGCAGAATTTGAAGCCAAACACATATACGAGCAGCGCACCCACGCGCGCGCCACCATGAATAGTATCTTGTTTTTGCCAGCGTGCCCGTACAGAAGCATACAAATATTCAAATATGCATTTGGCATTTTCACCGCGACTTTCAGATGAATTATTCAGACCTAATCTTCAGAGGGTGGCGTGAATTGAACATACAGTGCGTCGCTCAGAAGCTGGCCATCTCCGTCTGATGTTCTTTGTGTTATGTTCAGTGATCAGCACATGAGCAGCTCGCGTCTTTGACCTGCCCCTCATTGACTTTTAATGTACGTTGGTCCGAATGTCTGATCATGAAAGATCAGAGCAAGCAAAGCGGGAGGGGTCAGTCTGAATATAATAAAGAAGATGACCCCCAGCCTTTCTCTTTTTTCTCCCTCAGTCTATTTATCTGTCTGCTCATTAATAATATCTGTGGCCCTCTAAGCTCTTCATGAGTGTTGGTGGAGTGTCTTGGAGCTCCCTAATCCCTGCATTGCTCTTTATTCTGCCCATGACGCTCATCCCGTCTGTGTCAGATCCTGAAACCCTGTTAATCCCCTGGTGGCACTGCACAAGGGGCCCCAGCTGTCGAATCCCTTGCCGCGCTGCTTCTTGCCCGTCTAATTTGTGGCCCTGCTTGGGATGCTATTGATGTCACCCAGCCCTATCTAGTCTAACTTTTAAAATTCTTGCTCCCTTTTCTCCCAGATCCCTTTCTCACGTTGCACTTATGATGAAACTCTCAGTTGGCACCGAGAGAAGGCTTTTGTTCGCTCTGTTGTATTAGGAGTCAACGTCCTTCTCTACCGTGCTTGCTCATTACAAATCTGCCACAGAGCCCTTCCTCTTTGCTGCTAAAGGCTGAATAGGCGTGCAGTGGAGGAGGTTGCAGTGGAGGAGGTTGAGATAAATGCCTCACACAGAGCAATTCGGACTAAGCAGCCGAGAGCACACTGACAAAGCATTAAGAATGCTCAAGAATGCATTAAGAATGCTCAAGTTCAATTAAGAGTAAGTCACAACACATCAGTATGTTGGGTAGTTTTTTTCTTCTATTTTTCTTACTTCAATGGGAAAGAGGAGGTAAGGAGCAGACAGGAAGTGGAAGGGCGGCGGTTGGTGGTGTGAGGGAATGATTAGCACTGTTTTCTTTCTGTCTAAGCTCCCTGGTGCTTGCTCAGTGGAGCAGTGAGCTGCCCAGAGGAGCTACTGGCCACCTTGATGTCACCCCTATAAAGACTGACAAAAAGAATGCAAAAAGAATAGAAAAATCTGCACAGGTAAACACTATCATGTATGTTATTAAAGAATTTATAAGAACTGGAGAAAACTTCCATTAGATTTTTCGTACCTGAACTTGAATTCAGCCTTCTCTTTAAAGCGTCCTGGGATAACTTCTTTTAAACTCGCTGAAAAATGTCTTAGCTGAGCTAAATGTTTTCTATTAAAAGTATTTATTGTAAAACGAAACAAGGAAAACTTAAAGTTGAAACTTTTGAGAAATGTCTATAACTTTGAGTAAGTTGACTTTTTTGCTTTTTTAAAAAACAATTATAAACTTATTTAACATAAGCCCATCAAAAATTAATGGAAAAGGGAAAAACAAATTTAAAAAACACAGTAATACATAAAATCTAAAACAAAAACAAAACTTGAAATTAAACATCTGAATTCTAAAGTATTTGGAAATACTTGAGTCACTGAAGATGAATCATTTTATTATATAAATTCTGTGCCCAATTTTGACGCCTCCAGAACACTGAGAGAGAATTAGCACCTGTGAATGCTTTCGGCTGTGTTGCATCACCATTCCTTTGGCAAACTCTGTAATCATTTGTGAACTGAGGAGGTCACTTGTAGTTTTGAAATCGAAATGTTTCACAATCTTGCCTGGTGTGCAACCGAGGCTTTTCTGTGGTTTTAGGCTTCCTTTTTCATCATTTTCATTTGACAAAGGATGAATGCTCTAATGGGCTGACAATTCTGGGCTCTACACAGGTCAGTTGTGCCCCTGAATTCTTTCCTGATGGAGCCACAAGGCTGTAACACACTTTCTGATAAGAGTAGTACACTAACATGGGTTGAACTGTATATTAACAAGTTTTTAACAGATGTTTGTTTGTTCATAATGCTTTATTTTTCCTGGATCAAGTAGTAGGATGCAAGCTCTAATCAAAAATAGATTTTCTCATAATGTGATGGGGGATTATATTCGAGCGATATATAAAATATGAAACACAAAATAGAAAAATATATTTAAAGGGACAAAGGTTTTTAACAGGCCTTACTTCATCCTTTCATTCCCAGTAGAATTTCAAACATAGCAGTGAATAGAAAGTTTGGAAAGAATATTTGGAAAGAATCACTTTGAGCAGTCAAAGTGAAACAGAGGATGTTAGGAGCGGAAGAAAAGAAGAAGAAAGAGACGGTGAAAGAGCGAGCAAAGCTTGGAGCTCAGACACTGGAAGACGGCATGCGGAGCTGACCCCGTTCGCAGCCTCTGTTGGCGTGGCCTCATCGATGTGACATCTATTACCATCGCAGCACTTGTCTTTGGGCCTGCCATCCTTTGCCCTCACTGTGTTCTCTGTGCTGCCACTCACGATCACAGCCTCTCCCTGCAACGCAGCCCCATCACGCCGCGCCGCTCTCTCTGCCACCCCCTTCTCTCGACCCATTGTCAAGAAGATAAAGAAAAAAGAGGAGTCAATGATCATTTCCCAACACTCTCTCTCTCTCTCTCTCTCTAAGGAATTCTCCACGCGGCATCTCCTCTTCTGAGAGGCGGCAGGATTATCGGGCAGGGCTCTTGGTTTATCGAGGTCAGGATGAATATTTACAAGTCTGTTATTTAGTGATGGAGCCGGTTGGAGAAAAAGTATCCACAGAATGACACAAATTAAAGCGCAGTTTGTGAAGAAAGTGAAACATCACACAGGTGTCAGAGAGCATTCTGTTGAAAACAGCAATAGGAGACGCAGAGGGAGTTGAATTGGTCGGGTTCACATCCAAGTGGCATGCCACACATTTGCAACCTGGCATTATTTTTGCTCTACAGAGAGGAAACCCTAAAGCTATTGTTTATTTGTGTGTACTGCAGGTTGTGCAGGACTCAAAATGTTAACCCTGGTCTTACAGGAGCTCCACAACATCATTCCTGCAATACAGAGAATTCAATTATATTCTATTTCACAGTACATGGAAAATAGAGAATTACAAAATTATGCAGAGTCTAATTTCCAATATGAAACAGAGTTGTTTTTCTGTCTTGTTACTTTATCAAAAAGAAATAAACTCTACCCAGACCTGAGTGGAAAATGGGACCTACTCTTTGTTTGCTGACCAGGTTTTTGTCATTTCTCTGAGGAATCGTGCATCTGTGTTTGTCTGACAACCATCAAAGCAGCACTCTACAAGCACAGAGGATTGAGATGGACAAACTGAGTGCTTTAACCAGACCGACAGAGAGAGGAAAGGCTGACTGATTGAGGGAAAATGACAGGGAATGACATCCACAGGGGAGAAAAACAAATCTAACAGTAGTAAAGTAGAAAATAAACATCTCACACAGGATGGATGATGCTGATGCTAAAGACACCAAACACTGCAGATTTACTAATGTACATCTACATTTTGACAAAAAGAACAATGTTATTAAAACAAATCTTTCTTTTTAGATTTTCTCGACGCATAAGCGAGATTTTATATCATAATTGCAGACTTTTGGTGGCTGCATCTGGAAGCTTTTTTTATGCGTGTTTCGAGAAAAGCCTTTGTCATAGATGAGACAATCTTTCTCATGTATTGTAAAAGCTTTTATCTTATTAGTCTGGTTTTGACATCTGCCGCACTCTAACTTTTGACTCTCTGGAAAGTTTAATTGTTGTTGTCATTACATATGAAAGTAAAAATTTGAAACTCGGCAAATTGTTTGCCTAAAACCTCTTCTTTGTGCCCTGCTCAGCATCCCATACACCCCTAAATGAAGGAATTATGCACACTGAGTTCACAGAAAGTTTGCCAGAGAGATTATGGAGAAGCCTGCAAGCTGCAGCACACAAGGTTATGAGCTAATGCCTCAAAGACAGTAAAGTCGATGTTGTTGTTTGTGCACTCTTTGTATTCAATTCCGGCTGCTGTTATGCACCAACTCTGAGCAAGTCAGATGGCAGGAATATGTTGACTGAATATATTAACTTGCAAGGCTCTAATTTCTGGTGTCAGCCATGAAATAAGATCATATCAATCAATTTATGCACACATTGAATTTTAAAATCAGTTTTTAGTCTGAAGAAAAAAAATGTATTGAAGATGTTCATTGAGTGACAGATATCTTACACACCAACATGTTGATAACACAGGGTGCACACCTGCTAGGAGAAAAACCTTGGAGCAGGCATTTGCCCGGGATTTCTATGGGAATTGCTGAAGGGGTGAATAAAAAATTATTTGCATTTCACCCCCCAGGCACTTTAACCCTAAACAGGCAGCACTCTACACGTGGTGGCAGGGAAGCCAGTGCTGTTGCCTGGACAACCAATCACTATAATCCAGGTTCTGAGAAAAAAAAAAAAAGCAGAAGCAAGAGGGAGAGAGATTGACTGAGGGGTGCCTGAAAATGTTTGGATCAGTACTGGCATTTTGTGAGCATTATTTTTTAAGTTTGCTCTATGCAGTAATGGCCAGCGCCTGACACTCTTTTACTGGGGTTTTTATCTCCATCTAATCATGAGTTAACTAAGCCAACTGTGTTAGTTACACAGCTTTTCCAAGAAGCCCCCTGGTATTTTTCCTCTGTACTCGATATGATCAGATCAGGCTGTAGTCAGACAAAGAGGGTTTGGGCTACTTTTTGGTCCATTTGTTTTCCTGTCTGACCACGTTTGATTTAAATGATTTTTATCATTAGAATTAAGGCTGACAAGGCAATGTATTCAGTGAAAAAACTCCCTGAGTTAAATGTAATCTAAATATGATTTTAGTACATTTATACAAAGGGAGAGATTTCTCTTTGACTAAAAGTTAGTTCTGGGTTTAACGTACCTTTTACAACAGATTGCAGGGAGAGTAGCTTTAAAGTAATCATATTTGGGTGAACTGCTGGAAATTGTTTACCAAAAGGCAATAAAAATGTTTCACAGAGCATAGTAAAAGCATATTTTTTCCAAAACACATTAAGTATGTAATATAGGTTTATCAGTCTGCGGTAAAGCTCTTCAGTATGGAGCCTGGTTGACATGTATCCCCTCTAACTCCCATGTAGATCAGACCATTGAACTTTGGGAGAAGGTGCACTCAAGTCTAATGCCTCCAGGGAGACGGAACGTTTCCACCTCCACTGCATATTAACGCTAAGATATTTTCTGTGAGTATGGCATGTATTTTTCAATATCAGGGGCTCCACAGAGACACTTACGGCTTTAGGCGGGTAGCGGTGCGCTGAGTGTGAGTTGCTATCTGACTGATGGTTTTTAATAATGCTCAGACACGCTGCTCACATCTGTTCGTACATAACCAGGGAGATGTTTGAGCAGACTTTTTTTGTTGCGTAATACCATCAAGCAAGGACAACAGTCATGATCAGAAGAGTGGCATTCTTCTTTGACAGGCGTGCTCACCTGAGAAGGATGGAGAACCCCGCAGTAGCATCTATCTGTCTCACTTTCCCTTAGCACCTCTGACATGACACTTAAAAAAAAACACACACAAATTAGCTTTACGTTTTCAAATTGCTTTCTGAATGTTTATTGCTGGGCTTTGCTGATATCTTTTGGCACAAGTCTAAAGGCTTGAGTTACGTTTCCTTTCCTTCAAATGAGTTGATGGGTGTGAAGAAATAATGACTCTGCCATATGTGGCTTTCTGCTGGGTCTGCGACTCCATCAACAAAAACCAAAGACCATTCAATGATTCTGTTAACTTTAACTTCTCCAATATCTATGATTTACACAAACTGATCTTGTCAACGTCCGAACACCTGTTGCCGTTTTCTTTTTGGCATGCGTGAAAATCACGTCCCGCCCTGTGGATGTTTCACCTGCTCGCTATCGTTTCAAAGTATCTGTGGCTCCCGTCCTGCATATAATTACTGATTACTCTCTGTCCCCTGGTTCTGTATTTCAGTATTGTATGTAAGCTCACAAATGTTTGTTAAGCATTTCTAAAGAAACCAAAACCTAACCATATCCAGCAGCAACACTAACACAAACGCATCTCCACCTTTAAAAGAAAATCAGTTTGTTTTGAAGTAAAAATTGTACTGAAAATGCATGAAAGGAAAATCAAACATGTTATTCACACACACATTGGGCGTGGCTTTTTAATAATACCAGTGCCTGCTATATTGATTACATGCACAGCAAACCGCAGCGGTCGGTCTGCAAATCTTGTATCGTGTTTTGCTAGCATTTGTTTTAATCTGATGCAAAGTATTTCTCTCTGAATAATTCTGAAATAACTCATTTTAAAAAAGAGACAGATTGCCTTAAACCACAAAGAGAAAAGTAACAAAAAAGCAACAAGAGAACATTTTGACTATTCACATGGCTGGCCAAATACCTTTTCACTCTTGCATTACTGTTTTGGAAGGAATCTGAAGCTTTATTTATGAAACTAAATAAATCTGACTAATCTCAAGGAAGAAAAACAATCTTCTCCCCTCTAAAAACTAATGATCTAACTTTTAATTTATGACAGAAGTAATTTCCAATTAGAACATTGTGACAGCTTGTGATACATTCATGAAACAGATGAGGGTAGGCATGTGTGACAAACTGTTGAGATTAGTGTAATTTAAGTCATTTATATTCAGGACATCAGGCTTCAATAGATCGCCTCAAGCAAGCGCAGAACTCTGTAGCCAGCCTCTGAACAAAAGCGCAAACGTAATGCTCGTGTCACGTGAGATTTAGTCCCTTCACACAGGGTCTTAGAGTTTGAATCACTTTTATTTTAAAATATTTGAAATACGTACAAGCCACTAGCAAGCAGAAAAGTAGCTTTCTCTGTGGCCACTGCAGTCTCCCCTCTACTCCCACTATTCCAACAAATTAATGTGCATCTTCCTTCAGTCCTTTGCCATATGAACTTGTAATTCTTGCACTCTCGTATAAACGTTGATCACGATTTTCATCCACTAGAACATGGTGCACATTTGAATAATTGATATCTCTTGGTCGAACCAAAGTAATAACTTCCTCTGTTACTTTTCTTGCCCCTTATATAAAAGGTCAAAGTAAAGCCTGACATAAAGCTGGAGATAGGATGAGAATTCGATGAGAACCAGAATACTGTAACCTTTTCCTGCTGTTCTCACATTTGTCTCTTACAGACGTTTCACAATAGATTTAGAATATATATCAGAGGAAGATAAAGCCTGACATGTCGCTTATTTTTCAAGGTGGAAAACAAGAAGCCACATAAGTAAAAACCTGCTGCTGCCACTGAGCCATTTCTATCTCATATTCATTGGGGGAAAAACGCTCATGGGTCGATGAGAATGACCCTTGCATAAACATGCCAGCCCTTTACTTTCCTAAATGAGAGACACTTACAGAAACAAGTGGCTGCCACTTAGCAACTTGTGAATCATTTATCATTGTTCTGTCTGATCAGACTCATGAAGTGGCAGCTTTCCTGTAATGCAGTGTTTGTTCTAGTCTTACAAATCAAATTTGAAAGCAACCACATACTTGTGCAGCTTTCTGATCCTCTCTTAAGTTGACCTTTGGCTTACAAATTTCTACAATGAGTGTGACTTTATCATGACTAAGAATAAATGTACTACAGTGGATCTGAAGGTCAAGTCGTTTTAGTTCACAATAAATGGAGCAGATCTCAATTTACCAAACAAAATGTCTCAGGCAAAATGAAAAGGAAACTACTATACTTACGACATGACTGCGGGAAACTGAACAGCAGTGCAAACATGGAAAGATAATCTGTATCTTTGTCAGTAAAATAGGGCTCTTTGTGATAGCGGACTGAGTTCAGGGTCAGGTCAACGTGCTGATGGGACAAAATAAAGAATCACTGGGTGAAAACCGTCCTTCTGTTCACAGATCCTCTTTGACACGCCATGAAAAAATGAATTCACATTAATCAGCGGATAGTTTTCTGTGTGCTGTAAAGAAATAACTAATAATTTTTAGATAAACAATAAAAAGTCAGGTATGACAGAGATTAAATGCAACATATACACCCCACGGAGCTAACGGCACACCTTTAAACAAAACAACCTGATGGCAACTCCAGAGGCCAAGGAGGCAGAACACAACAAAATCGGTTTCAGGTTGCCAACAGTCTTTGCTCCCGTTTATGACCCAGAGCATTGCCGATGGTGCTCTCATAACATCTAAAAATGCATTTTGGATGCTGAACTTGAGCTGTTGGAAGCATTCTATTATCAACAAGCAGCCATTCCCGTAAATAGATAAAGTAAGTATCCAAGAAGCAGCCTTGGACTAAACTGAGGCATACTTATTTCTCTGGAATCTTTGCTCTTATCACTGTTTAGAAAATTAGCTTCCAGTGCTCCTTGAGGTGAATCCACACAAAAGTGCCAAATCAGCCTAGTTTGACAAAACACTCCTGGTTCTAGACAAAGTCAGAACAACCTGATCTACCAGTAAATATACAAAATTCCATTAATTTGTACATTGTTTTAGGGAGGCTGGGGAGGGTGATGAGGGGGACGAAAGAGTGAGGAGTCTGAGAGGAATGAAGGAGTAGGAAAGGTCAAATAGGTTTAGAAAAAGCATCTGGGAGAGTACAAGAGAGCAGGAATGACAACATAATGAACACAAGCGGAACCTGATCATATGAGGAGGAGAAGTTCAGTAACCTCACATCAGAGCTAAGAGCTTTGTGGTATGACGAGTATTTTCAGCAGAGCACATCAGAAAGTACTGACTCATTGCACTGCCCAGTCTACATGAGAGCAACAGTGAAAGCACAAGCCTGCCGCTGCTGGTATGTGACCAGGACCCGCAGGACACAGTGACCCATACATTTACTCAGTTTGAACAAAGAGGGGACATTTTATTCAAGATTAGATACCAACATAAAAAAGCCTCCTGAGAGTAACGTGGTTTTATTTGAAATGTGGGACCCTTTACAGGCCTGTGTAGAGACGTTTGGACGGCGGGTTGGGGTACTCAAAGTTAAAAAGGGGCACATGGAACACACTACAACAACACAAGTTACAGGATGTGTATACACACTGGCTTTAGAAGCCTCCTTTGGTCTCTGTTTCAGCCTCTTCTCCCTATGAGGCCAGGACATGGTGGTATGTATGGCATAATTGACAAAGCTGACTTTGATGTATGACGGAAAGCTCATTGAACGTTTAATTTGTTCAAATCTGTTCATTTTCGTACTGCAAAATGTGTAAGAAACTTTGACTGTAAAAATCTATTGACAGCATTTGCTTAAAAAACATATATTATGTTTATCAAAAATCTCTGTACTTATAATTGCCCAACATTATGGAACTAAACACATTAAATTATTTAAACACTATTCCTCCACAGAGGCTGGGAAAAGCCTGTAACTTACGTAAAAAAACAACTATGTTCCCTTGACGGTGAACAGAACACAGAGATGCAAACATTTAGTTAGCTAGCGACCAATGACAGCTACTTGTAATGTTTGTAAAAGAACAGGTAATGTTTTGTCACGCACTTTCACATGCGTGATATGCTCATTTTACTTCGTCAGTTAGCAAAAGACACCAATTAACGTGCATGTGATAAGCTAACATTCCAGAGTAAATCCTACTCACCGGCAGTCTCACTCAACAAACAATTCGTGGGATAGACACGTGACCAGCATTGGTTAATTGACATCATGCGACTGAAGGCAGTAATTGTAGTCATTTATTTATTTATTTATTTATTTATTTATTTATTTATTTATTTATTTATTTATTTGTATGTACTCATTTATTTATTTGTATGTACTCTTACAAACAATGGATATATATCTATCTCTGAATTCTGTACAGTACCGCAGGAGGTGTGTCTGATGATTCATTTATTGATTTGAAAAATACAGTGAGACAGAAAGCATTTCTAAGGGCAAGATGATTCAGGGCTGGTTTTAGAAGAGCATGTTTGTACAGAACTGTAAAATCGGTCGCATGCTTGAAGTGGAAGTTTTTATACAACAGCAAAGGTTTATATGGAGCATCGACATTTTCAGGTTGTAGTCTGTCTTTCCATCCGTTATCAGACATGAAATTATTTGTGTGTTGTAATCCTTTTAATATGTTCTTTCTTTTTTGTGGCTGTTGTCTTGTAGGATTACTTTTTCTTTGTGTCTTTATTTGCATTCTCTTTATAGGCCTCCTCTCTCGACTTTACCTCTTTTTGTCTCACTTTTTGCCCCTTTTACTCCCTAACTTCCAATCTTGCCTCTGCCTTAGGGTACACCTGGCTGGCTGCTGGAGGCTGACACTTTAAACACTTGCTTTAGCCTCTGTTGCAAGTGGAATATCAATACCCGCCATACACACACTCACAGTCACAACCCTACCCCCCTCTCACAGAGCAGTAAATAGGGCGCAGGAAGATACACGAAAATCCACAAACACCACTAACCCACTGTCAGAGCACAGAGAAAGAGGGGCTGTGTTTGCCACGATACACCACAGCATGATTGAAAGACCAACAAGAGGGGGACTTTGGCAGGGCTGTAGTGGAGGGCACACTGAATGAGCACAATACATTTGCTCCTAAACTTTTTGTGCTCTTACAATGTCCCCTTTTTTCTTTCTAATAACGTGTCTTGCATGTGTTGGTTACATCAGAAGAATTTTAAGCAGCTAACAGTAAGCCCGTCAAGCCCTCACCCCTGCTTGAGTATACATAAAATACGAGGTCACACACTCTTACTCCACCACCACCGTTACCCTTTCCAGATTCACTTATGGATGTTTCTTCACCTAAGCTATATACTCCTCCCTTCACCTGGGAGTTATACCTTTGGCTCATTGACTAAAGAGGATATTACAGGATTACCACTGCCTGTTTCTGAGTAAATGCTCAGCTTCTCTCTCACACTGCTATTTCATGTTTTCAACTGTAAAAAAAAAGTTTTATTATTTGTCACAGTAATGATATGCAAATTCATTTAGAATTATTTAAACTTGAATTTTTTGGTCCTTGTTGAAATAGCGGTAAGAGCAACCTCATCTCAGTGGTTTGTGTTTCAAATTACACGGAAACTGAAACTCATGGGAGTCAAGTTGGCTTTTCTCACTTCTACATCTGCATAATGTTGGCCTGACACCTAGTGGATGCAATGATGGCTGGAACTGTCTAAAAAGATTAATGGAAAAATGCTGAGAAGCTAACTTATATTACAGATATTGGTCCTGTTAGTAGAACTGACTATTCGACACTTACTTAAATAGTTTAATTCTTTTTTACTCACGAGTGTACACAACCTAAATCAGATGACCTGATCACCCAAGACTTGTTGTCTCTTTGAATGAGTGGGCAACTCGGGCACTTTAAAAAAGTAGTTTTTTACAGTGAAAAAGTTGAGCTTTTGTAAACATTTAATGCATCTACTATCACATGCTTCTCCCTTTAATGGTAGTTTCCCCTGAAGATGTCAGAGGAAGCACTGAAGCAAACAGGAAATGATGCATGCACACAATAGATTTCTAAGTTGAGCCTGAGCTCAGGCATACACTGCACATATTTTTGTTGAGTAACCATAGCGACATTAAATGCATGAGTTTCTTCTTTTGTGTTTAATATATTGTATATATTTTTCAATCTCCCTATGATCAGTTTCACTTTAAATTAAACAATCATTGTTGTGTTAGGTTAAAATCAAGCAAAACTGAAGGAGCAGGTATAAAACTTATCCAAACTGGGCATTTATTGAAAGTATTTTAAAGCCTTTACTGTTTGGCAGTTTGAGTAATAACCTGTCTCTTTTGGACAATGTCTTAACTTCCTCAGACTCCAGCATGGAAGTAAAGCCTGTTTAGGCTCTGAGTCTTAGTGAGCTTAGTCAAGTTCATGCCCTCTGAACAGAAACGGCTGTGACAGTCGTGGTCTGCCTAAAATTCACAGTTCAGCACCAAGGGAGAGGTTGTTGGAAGAAATGTGTAACTGAGAGACACTGCGTCCAACCAGAGAGACGGCTGATTTTGCAGGGGAAGATGAGCTGCTGGTGACCATTATATTTTCCACAAACAAGATTCGTCTTCGAAGCATCTTTCGGTACCCATCACTCGTCTACTGAAAAGCAGAGACGAGCTGTGATGCGGCTGTTTTCGTTCACTTTATATTAATTTCAAAAGGGCCTTAACTGAGCAAACACAGAAGAAGGCGATCGTTATCTGAGCTTCTTTAAGGATGAGCACTCCCGTCTCCCCTGTGTAAAACCAATGGTATGTGATTTCTCAAACTCAAAACCTGTAAGCCTAAGGCATTACAGGACAACCTACACTTTAGGGAAAGTAAAAATGAAAATAAAATAGAAATAAAGGCTTTTTCAAAAAAGTGCAATTCTAAATATCACCCACAGTGTGCAGCCAACGGAACTTGAGCACAGACTGAGCTCACCGTCTTTTTTGGTTTCAGATTGTCTTTTATTTGGCCAGGGGGAGTCATCTGCCCTCACACAGACACACAAACACAACAGAAATAAGTCAGATAAAAATATAAGGCCCTATACCCATCCTGGGGGAATAGGGTCTGTTGGACTGTGGCTGTGTGGGGAAACATGAAGATTAGCAGGGAGCAGTGGGTGGCAACTGTGTGCTGCTGTCTGAAAATGCTACGTATGAACCACCGCTTTGGCTTTTAATACGATTTGCTGCACAAAGACAGTCAATATCATCATATATCCTTATTTTTGCTAATGAATGCATTTATTATGTATGGTATGAGTGTGTGTGTATGGGGGGGCACTGCTGTCCTCTGGGAAATAAAGTCAAGCCTAGCCTAGACTGTGCAGGCTCGTGCAACAAATGAATGCATTGAAGGTCGGGTTTATTAGCTGGGTAGGATAGTATGCAGGTGTAAAGAACTTACCATGTTACATTAAAGCTCTTCATCACGTTTACGAAAGGACCAACTGTCCATGAACAGCTAGATGGCGCTGGTTGGCTATGCCGGCTGTCTATGTTTGAACATTACCAAGCTATGATGACACACATGGGAATAGCATAACCCCATTTGTTAAAATCTCACAAAAATTAGCAATAATGAACTGTTCCTTGTTTTGCAACAACTGATGCATCTTTTTTTGTCTCAGGGGAGTCTGTTTGCAGTGCTGCCCATAAGCAGCCTGCATCATCACCTCAAAGCACAAGTGCTACATGGTCTAAAGTAATGAGTCTCTAATGTTGAGCAACACTGACAAAACTACACACAACTGGCTGTGGTGGCTCAAGCAGCTTTAGGCCGAGGTCTAACAATCAAATTGCCACCTTGTGGGATGCTCTCTGCAAGAGCTGCAGTGAATGAGTTTCTCTGTTTTAGGTACATTGACAACAAATGGGAAGGAAATTAGTTTTGTGGAATAAAGAAAAGAACACAACATAACCTAAGAAGCAAACATCTGCTGTTGACATGCAGTTCAAATCTGATTTTCTTTAATGCCTGGAGCCATCTGTAAAAGTTAAGCCCAAAAGTGCAGTTAGTGCAGCAACACATTGCTTGAGCCAAAGCTCTCTCACTTTTTGACATTAACCCCAAGCGCCCCACTGATGTGATGAGAATCCCTCTGAAAACATAGTAACTTGTTTCCAATGCCAGCCGCTGCAGCCGGAATGTTTCACATAAACTTTTGAACGGCAGCCTCCACATCTCTCTGTGCTTGTGTTGGCTCTGCTGTAACATAACCCTGTTTTTATACCTCTGTGTTCCAGCCACCAGCCAACAAAACGAGCGTTATCAAGTCTCAGTGCTGTTTTTACCACCACAATCATGTGCCAGACAAGAGATAGAAACGACTGGGTGAAAACAAAAGCAGACTACAGGCACGAAAGGAAAGGTCCTGTGCTTGGCTGTGAGATGGAGGAAGAATATGATATCAGAGGGAGAAGAAAAGAAAAACAAGGATGGAAAGGCAGACATTAAGAGTTGGAGTCAGACTGATTCTGAGAAAGCTCTCTTACATGTCACATGTGAGTTGGCAGCGTTGCTGCCAATGAGGGTCTCTATTTTTAGGGGAGGAATGCACACAGGCCTCGTGGAAAGAGGCCACAACAACAAACAGTACGCAACACGCTGCCTACAAAGATCAAGGCGCAAACAGTCACACAGCATCAACACAAAAAAGAAGAAGAAAGGCACAGGAAAATGTCAAGACGTCATATTTTCTGCTGAGAACTCACTTTGAAGCCAACGGGATACCCAGAACACAGATTTGAGACAGAAGGGGGGAAAAAAGGTAAGAGCTGTGGGAAGACTGAACGATCTGGGAGGAACATTCAATATGCTTGTCTGGTGTTTGCAAGATCTAAATAGATTCAGTGTAAACATTCATCCATGCAAAACCTAGTGGTGATAAATTACCTGTTTTCTCTTTGCACTAATAAATAATGCATGAAAGGGAAAGGAAGTAAGTGGCTGCCCCAAACTTTTGAAACCCACTAAAACATTTCCACACAATATAAGAAAAATATAACAGTTCCCTTGCGAATGACTAGACGGCAACGCAACTAGCTGCAAAGATTTTTCAGCGGATGCTGTTAATAATATCTGTAAGGTGCAGTGCTGAATGGGCCCTGTGGGAAGTTTACTGAATATCTGTGAGCTAGATTACAAGTAAATAGCAAATTATTGCTGGACTCATTTTCCTGAATAGCTTACAATTTTGGAAATGATAAGGTCCAAAAAAACTTATGTACAAATGTGATGGTGCAGCATTGAAGTTATTGTCCTTGTTTGTCTAAAAAAACACATCTCTTTATTTTCATTCATTCATATGAGCAAATTGGAGAGAAATAATTTTGAATCTCATTCAGGAATTGGTGAATTGTACTCCACAGTAAATTGTCTGTCTTACATACCAGTAGATACACATGTCAAGCCCTGAATCAGCCACTTAATCACATTCATAAACAAAGTCTAACAGCCAATTGATTTTACCATAACATGTCGATCTCTTCTCAGTATGGATGCACTTGCAGTTGACGTTCATCACTACAAAGACAAAGAGCTGTCTTCCAACCTGCTCCTGCAGCTCAACAGACTGAGACATGAGAACATCCTGACAGATGTGCTGCTGTGTTCAGGTGACACACAGATCCCCTGCCACCGTAACGTCCTGGTGTCCAGCAGCCCGTACTTCAGAGCCATGTTCTGCAGTAACTTCATGGAGACACAGCAGACCAAGGTTGACCTTAAGGGGATCACGTCTGCCATATTGAGCAGTATCATTGACTATGTTTACACTGGGCTCATTAGTATCACCATGGATATTGTCCTACCTCTGATGCAGGCGGCATCCATGCTGCAATATGGCCGCCTTTTCGAGGCTTGCTCCAGTTTCCTTCAGAAGCAGCTGTGCCCAGACAACTGCTTGAGCATGATAAGACTCTCTGACATCATGAATTGTCACAGCTTGAGAGATAAAGCAAAAGAGGTGGCCATGAAGAGCTTCTCTGATGTGTCGGCATCGGAGGATCTGTGTGAGCTCTCCTTACCAGAGCTGATGGGCTACCTGGATGATGACAGTCTCTGTGCGGAGGAGGAGCAAGTCTTTGAGACGCTTGTTTCTTGGATCCATCATGATCCTTTATCTAGGCGGGGAGCTATAAGTGACCTTTTCAAGAAAGTCCGCCTGCGATTTATCCACCCTACCTACCTCTTCCAGTTCATTGCAAATGACCCTCTGATTCAGTCATCCACACTCTGCACCGAGCTCATTGAATCTGTGAGGCGGCTCATGTTTTCTGTTGGTACAAAATGCATTGAAGACGCCGTGGTGGATTTCAAACCTATCTGGACCGCAGCGCCGCGCTGCACCTACCACGACACCTTGGTGGTGGTTGGAGGAAGGAAGAACAATGAGCAAACTTCAAGAGATGCTTTAGTTTTTGACGAGAGCAACCAGACGTGGCAGCGGCTCGCCAAACTGCCTATTCGGCTTTATAGAGCCTCTTATGTTGCACTTCACAGCGTCCTGTATGTTATCGGAGGCCTGACCACAAGTACAAAGCACTGCCAAGTCAGCTCGGCTGTTTATACTCTCTCCCTCAAGACCAACCAGTGGCGGAATGCAGAACCCATGTTGGAGCCACACTTTGCCCACCAGAGTGTGTCCTACCTGCACTTCATCTTTGTCCTGGGTGGCCTTGGGCTCGACAGACGACTAACAGATAGTGTGGAAAGGTAAGGTCCTCACTCAGTACCTTGTGTTGGCGCTAATAGAGACCTGCAACATGGGAACGTATGATGACACAATCTCACACTGTCGTTAAGATATAACAGTATGTTCAACCAGTGGGAGTCGATGGCACCGATGCTTGAGGCAGTTCTACACCCCGCAGTTGTAGCAACCAACCAAAGGATCTATATGTTTGGAGGAGTGGATGCCATGCAGAACCCTGTCAGACTGATACAGGTGAAACAATATGGTTGCGTTTGAAGACATCTGCTTCTTAAGTTTGTATTGAATGTTTCTGTGTGTTTTATTCAGCTACTCACTGATCTCTTCTCCATAATCCCCATCCCTTGCTGTAGGTGTACCACATCAGCAGGAACATGTGGTCTACGATGGAGAACAGAACAGTGAAGAATATGTCTGCTCCTGCAGTTGTTTTGGATGAGAAAATCTACATAATAGGAGGTATGTAGTAGGTTTGTTAAAGGCCACTTTTAAAGGAATAAATAAGGCATGACTACATAAACAAAAAGTCTATATATTTTGTAGTGGCTTATTCTTATCTTAATCCTATTTTGATACCATTTGTAGTGGGTTACACCAAAAGAGGCCCAGGACAATTATCTGACAGTTGCACAGTAAAATATGAGCATCAAAAAGTATCCCACTGATTAGCATTTATAATCTAATAGAATCCAAAGGGAATACATTTTTCTTTGTCAAACAGAAAAGTAATCTTGAATACTTTAGTAAACGTGGAAAGGGCTGTTTTGAGCTTCCTAAAAGGCACCCACCAAACTGCTCATTTCGGAGCTCATACTCCTGACTACCCTGGAGTATAATGATGAGCATGATGCCCCAAACGTCATAATTAACACACTAACAATAACTGACAATGAGTCAACAACAAACATAAAAAATCCATATGGACTTACCAAAGTGATTTAGGTTCTTGCAGTAATGGCAGTAAATGCAGTAAAATGGCAAAACCTACAAATGCTTGAGAAAATGGAACAGTAAAACAGAACAGTCAGTGTTTCACAAAGTTATATTGTAGAAGTAAATATAAAACCTCTCAGAAAATGACAGAAAAAGAATTTCATGACACACAAAGACCAAAAAACACAGCGGCGAAACCGAAACATTAGGAAAACTAATTCTGTTGTATGGCATTTTATGGTGTTATAGGATTCTGTGTTTAACCTTACAACACTGGGATGAAGTTATAAAAAAGAGCAAAACAATTATGTTTTCCCACATGAATCCTGTACTCCGAAATTCAACTTTAAAAATTGTCAGCAAATAAAAGATTAATCCAGCAGCAGTTATTGCTCAGTGAATCACACAGTGAGACTGAATTACCACACCCTGCCTGACATGCCACCCATCTGCAATTAATGCATTCCCTGTCACAGGATACACCAGGAGAATGATCGCATACGACACCAAAGCCAACAGGTTCACCAAATGTGCCAACCTGAAGGAGAGGCGGATGCATCATTCAGCCACTGTTCTCAACAACAAGCTCTACGTCACAGGTGGACGCTCTGTCAGCAGCCATGACATCATTGAGGATTTGGATACTTTTGAGTGCTATGACCCCAAAACGGACATATGGACATCTAAAGGGAGCTTACCACATAAACTGTTTGACCATGGCTTCCTGACTCTGACCTGTGTTTCAAAAACCTGGGAAAAATCATAGCAGACTACAAAGAACTGATCACTTTTCTTCAGTACTTGTTTTTTCTTTCAGACCTGAAGTATTCTTTTAAATGATATTTACCTGAACCCTGTTTATTTGAGAAATATATGACTTGAATGATGTATTATTTATGCAGTTGATATACGTTAAAAATGTAAAAAATCACGTCATTGGTTAACAATTTTGGTATGAAGTGTACACGTCTCTTCCAGTCCTTTGTTTATACTCAACATCCAAACCTATAAAAGAAAGCCACTGTATTGCACAGCCTGTTCTTAACCTGTCTGACTTCACAAAGGGCGAAGGTGCTATTTTCAGCCCTCTCTGAATCATGCGATTTCACTTGTCATGTCTAAATCCCAGCGGCTATTCGGTGCAAGTCAAAGCAATGCTCCACTCACAGGTCTGAGGCTGCAGATTTGTCTGGCAAGCATTGTCTGTGACTCGAAAGGAAAATGATGATACAAAACTATTGTAGCAGGAAAGTTGGCCATTACTGAATGCATTGCTAAAGTTAAATAAAAACATAGATTTTTTTCCAAAAAAACCACCCCTGCATGACATATGAAGCAAAATTCTGCATTGCATACTGATAAAATCTAATGAATGCTCACACAGAAGCAAACAAAGGAAATGAAGGGAGGTTTTTGTATTGTTGATTTCTGATTTCAATGTATTATTGTCATTATCATTCATTTGATCTTTTTGTACCCTGAAAACTAAAGGCTGAGTCCACACATGTGACTTCTCTTCGTCTGTCTCACCACTGCATGCCACAGCACAGCTCAGTCATTTGACTGTGAATCTGAACAGCACATGTCTTTTCTGTATCTCATCATATGTCAATCAGATCACAACTCCTACGTTTACAGACATGTCCAGACAGGTTCCTGCCCCCCCTCACTGAAGCTAATACACAAACTTCCCACATTAAGAAGTTTGATATCCTGATATTATTTCAACCCGAGTTCAGTGTTTACATTGGAACCGTTTGCAAAGTTTGCTACTTTTCTTTCTATTCCGACACTCAGTTCTGATATTATTAGATGCTGCTTGTGCAGATTTATGTTAAAGACAGCCTTCTAAATGACTTACATAATCTAATTTATCATTAGCTTCCGCATACCAACATTGGTCTATTGTAAAGAGTAAACATAAAGTGTCTATAGGAGTCACTGAGCATTTCACAAGTCACTGGGTCAGATGTTTCGGTCCAGTGCTGCCAGCAAATGGAGTCTAGGGAACAGTGGGTGGAGAGGGGGCGAAGGGGTGGAGAAAGGTCTGGAAAAAACTATATGTGACCTGACGTTATTTCGGGTAACAAACAAGAGGGCAAACGTTACACCCTGCGAGGCATGTTGCTCTGTCGGTCACCATGTGAGCTGGCAGATGCGGGAGAGACGAGAGACACAGAGAAACCGATGAGCCGTGTTTCACAACAGAGAATCTGAGCGAGTGCTGAAACTCATCCAGGAGGAGCAGCAACAGGTGTATATTTGTGTGACTGTGCATTCAGGCGCGTGTCGGTGTGTGTGTGTGTGTGCATGTCAGCCTGTTTGCGGTTAAGGTGTTTGGAGGCTTGAGCAGGACAGACCAGCTGTCATGGATGATCACAACAAAAACAGAAGCCATTAAGAAAACTGAGTCAGGAAGAGAAACAACAAATTACCGATGGTCATTTTCCTAATTTGAAGTCCTTGGTATTTGTGTTTTGAAAATAAATGTTTTTTTACAGATACATCTAGTTTAAGTATGTTAATTTGCAAAAAAAAAGCCTACAAATTCATTGGCTGTGAATGCCTGCCTCAGTGCTTTTATCTGAATGCTGACATGCTCATGTCAGCGGGTGCGAAACGTAACACACACAGTTTTGAGTTCAGCATAAACAGTGATTAAATGTACTTTCTCTTGTAAAGCTGAACATGAAATACAGCTGGGGATGTTCGGTGGCTAGTCATTTTCCAAACATCCAAATAATGCATGAATTACAAATGAAAAATGAAAATACAAACTGTTTGTAATTAAGGCGTTGAAATATAAATGAAATATCATCTGCATCACTGAAATATTGACATTGATAGCTTCGCTTTTTCTTCAGGAGCTATCGAAAACTGTTTTACTTTACTGTTGATTTCTCTGACTCTAACCAGAGAACACACAGTATCTGATTCAACTTTGCTAATCAGTCTCTGAATCATGCAAAGGAAAACATTTAAGGCTTAGGTCATAGCTCTTAAGCCAACTAACTTGCTGGGACTTTCCATGTCAACTTGTGGTTCAGCCTACTCTACAAATAGATTAAAACTGACAGTGACTAACAACAGTATACACATCACTGTATATGCTTGCAGTTTTGCACTTTTAATATCTTTGTTTAACTTTTTGAACAAAGATAGTGACCCTCAAGTGGAACCTTTTGAATATGAGCTACTTTTCCTGAGGCTGGAATATCTAAGTCAAGTTCAGTTCACAGACAGTGTTTATTTTATATATATTTGTGTACTTTTGTGTCTCTCGTGACATGCCTTGCGGAAGGATTTAAACATGCAGGCATGCACAGAGTTCTTTGACCTTTTGCATACATCAGAGTATTGAATTAAAACCTCAAACATGAAGACACAGATCACACCTGTTCCAAAAGCTTCAGAAATTATGCCGCAACGTGCCGTGTGGTAATGTGAGAACCAATACACTGATGCTAAAGTCAGTACTGTCAGCCTGACTGATCAACCTTTCCTACCCGTTCATTTTCCATCAGGACTACAGACGGCAGTCAGCAGTTAATGAGTTTGAAAGAAGTACTCTGTACCACTTGAGGGTAGTTTACCACTGTCAGTGATGAATGTGCAGCAGAAAAGCCACATCAGCCACGTGTGCAAAGGTCCGTCATGCTCAGCAGCCCTGAGTGTGCCACAACACACACATACCATCAGCTAAAAGAAATGAACGTCTGGTTCTAGAAAGAGGAGTCCTCTCTCTCCTCATGCACAGTGTGCTGCAGCTGAACTTCCTTGCACTTCCCATCTTGTGACAATTAAACATTTTATCACACAGCCGAAGAAATCTAGTAGAAAATCAGTCCAAACTTTAAATGTACTTCCAGAGGCCCTCACTGATCAGTGTGTAAATACATCATGTGTTTAATAAAGCTGATAGGATGTGACCTAGTGGCCTGGGCAGCGTTTACTTCAGTAGAAAATCAATAAAAACACTCTCAGTCGGTCCTCGATGATTAACTGCAGCTCTTTTGGGAAAATTTTAATACAATGGTAAACCCCAACAGCAAACAATCCCCCACCCGAAAGAAATCCAGAGTGCTAGAGCTCTGGAAGAATCTGAAGCACAGAACAATCTATTTATAAAGCCAGGAGTGACTAAGAATATTGCTCTGAGACCTGTGAGAATGTTATTTCCCCTTTATATTTATATTGACAACAGGTCTGTGCTGACAAGCTTGGGCAACAAATATCTCCAAACTTACAGTCAAGAGCCAGGCCTAGCTTGAATCATTTAAATTATTCCTGAGAGACAGTTCCCCAGTTTTTTCCGATACATTTTTAAAGTTTAAGTACAGAGACAGGATGCCTTTAAACAGACAAATAAACGTATTTGTGATCTCTGAACCATTAATGCTTTAAAAGCTTCCTAATTCATTTATCATAGATTGTGTTGTCTTAATGTGAAAAAAAAACTGAGCAAAAACCTGAAAAGGGATCAGAAAGCTGGATCTGGAGCTCTGGCTGATCCATCTCCTGCTGGCTGAAACATTATTAGAGATTGTGGCTCAGAAGAAGCCATTCTCAAGAAAGGGAAACAGAGACTTTAAAAAAAGTCTCATGTCATTCATGCAAAATGGCACAGGATGTATACAGTGACAAGTCTTGTGGAGTGATTTGTAACCCCAATGTCCACACTTGAACATTTTTGAAACAGTGTGGGATCATCTTTAACAAAAGGCAGCTAACATCCAATGAAGAGCTCACATACTTCAAGAAGCCAGAAGATAAAGTCCAAGAAAGCTTCTCTAAAACAGCTGAAAAGTTTTTACAGTAGTAATCAAATTATTTCGACATGTTATAATGATTAGCTATGATCGTGACACAAAAGTGTATCATGGTGAACTGAAGACGTGTCCCTGCCACATTAAAGGGATGCTCAGCAGTCAACAGTCAGACATCCCTGTGGGCATGCATTGGGCCACTCCACAGCCAACTGACTTGTCATTTTGTTTACAGTTTCATTTCCTTTTTAAATGTGACAGATACATGAGTGTTAAGGTTAAAAAAAAGAAACCTGAAAATTCTAAGGACAGATGTTGCCTACTCAAAGTAAAAGCACATATCTGAAAGAATTGTTCTTCCCAGCCCTGGAATGGCACACAATATTCTTCGTTGCCTTTTTAAATAATAAAAGCCTTCCTATTATAACGTTACAAAGGTTCCAAAAACTAATTCAACTGAGTCTTATCTGTTATTTAACGAAAAGTTCCGATCTCTTTGCTGTTTTGTCCAAGACGTTTTGCAACACTCTAGTTGATAAACAAAGCCACGTGTGGCAGGGAAGTTTCGAAAGTGGGCGGGGCTTGTGTATTTCCGGGTTCTGACTCGGAGGATATAAACCGAGTTGCGCAGTGACAACAGAAGGATAGAAACATACCGACGAAAACCGCTTGAACGCGCAGCAGCAGCAGAAACCTTTAAAGACTTTTTCTCCTTCAGCTTGCTGAAGCCACTCAGTCAACAATATGCCTTTTCTCGGACAGGACTGGAGGTCCCCGGGTCAGAACTGGGTAAAAACCGAAGACGGATGGAAAAAGACAACAGTGGATGAGAAAAACAACAACGTATCCTTGGAGAGGTGGGTCACTACAATGATCGGTTCCTTTCTGCACATTTTGACGTTGCGCAACTTTTGTTTAGTTTAATTTGAGTAGGATGGAGGGAAGAGGAAAGGAGAAGTTTTGAAGGAAGTCCAAACTGCATTATGAACAAAAGCGGGTTGCAGGCCCACCCCTTTGTGTAGGTTTCTCTTAGTGTTTTTCTGGTTGCCAGGTTCCTCTTCAAGGCTAATCACTGAGCTATTAATAACTCCACAACAAGTGAGGGGATTAACAAACACTGCCTGGAGACTTTCCAAAATGACTACACTCGCTTTCTGACACGAAAAGCCTGCCTTTGACCATGACCCCAGCTGAAAGGCAGATGGAAATAGCCTCTGTTTCTCTTGTGTTGTGGCCAAGTGCTGCACTGAGCTCCGTGCTCCGCACAAATGATTAAAATATGCCCCTTCAATATAAGTGTGTGTGTTTTCACAGCTTTTGCAAAGTCAAGGAGGAGCGTTTCAACGAGGAGAACCTGCTTCTCTCTCTCAGCTATGACATGGCTGCCAAGAAGAGGAAGAAAGACCTAATGAACAACAACACCAAGGTCCCCTGTGAGTCCCACCGAGGAGAACACTTTTTGACTTATTATTCAAGCATGGAAATCATAACATTTTCAATTATTTTTTCCTTGCGTGTGTTCTGATAAATAATTGACCTACAAAAATCAAACTCTGGGTCAGACTTAATGACCTGATAAACTTGCAGGGATGCTCTTGTTTATGATTATTTTTTCCAGTATTTCATAAGCTCTCCTAACAACTATGCCGACTCTGAAATTGTATCCCATCTGTTGTGCCTGCTTATGCATTTGTCACCGTGCTTGTAGACTGCTTAATGAGGGCAGTCCACTAATAATCACATTCTCCCTCCCTTCTTGCAGATTTCCACAGGGAGAAGTGGATTTACGTCCATAAAGGAAGCACCAAGGAGGTAACACTTCTGCTCATTTAGTTCCACACAAACTCAGTTGCTAATGCAAACAAGCTGAGAAAACTATACTCTTGCGGAGGATTGCCATCTAATACTCTGTTAATTAAATTCTCACAGCGCCACGGATACTGTACGCTCGGAGAGGCCTTCAATCGTTTAGATTTCTGCAGCGCCATCAAGGACACAAGGAGATTTAATTACATTGTCAGGGTGAGTTTTGATCTCTTTCTGTTTGTCTTCCACTGGTTAATCAAAGGCGTGTTTTTTTGCCTGTGGCTTTCACGGGGTTAAAGGGAAGAGGGTGTGTAGGCTTCTGTGAAGCTCTTATCAATGCTCTCCAGACGAGGGGTCTCCCTGTGGTGATCATACTGACCCAGGGTGTGTGTGTGTCTTTGGGGTTTTGATTGCTATAAACAATTTGTTGTGTCTACATTGACTTGAAACCAGATCCCTGTCAAAATCTCTTCTTATAACATGTGACATTTAAGTGTGGTTTCAATGTTGTCATGGATGACATTGTTAGGTTTGATGCTGGGACATTTTCTTGGTCCACACACAAGTTGCCGCCCATTCACCAGGCCCAACATGTGCCCCATGTGAGCCGGAGGCTGCATGTGGCTGTCCTCTCAGTGCTAGCGAGGGGGGTTTTGACAGCTGTATGCTGAGGTGTGACCGCTCAGCGGGGGTTTATGAAACGAGATCCCATGGTTGTCAGGTGATTCAGGCCCCCGAACACGCACACGCACTTTCCTGTCCCAGATTAATCCTCCTCTCACTCTTCCATTGACACACATTTGTCTCTTCTTACACAAACCACCACTTTAATCTGTTTTTAATGCCTCATTAGCCAGATCTCTTTTTTTGGCAGGACATGGAGAATCAGGCTTTTGTCTTGTTTTTTTTTTAAGAAAAATGTTATTCCTGAGTCTGTAAATGCAGCACGAGGGATGGAGCATTATAACGTTACACGTGCACAGCATAACTGACAGGTGGATTTTGTCTGGTCATCCAAAGAGAGCGGTGTAGTGTGGTGAACCCAAAGAACAGTAGTGAGTAACTCAAGATGCCGCGTCCAGTCTGGACACGGTGTCCCAGGTCACCGCTTTTCACCGTCTGATGGCATTTTGTGGGTTCATTCAACCCGGTCTCAGTTACACAGATCAGATTCTACCGCACAGAGACAACAAGTGGCTCTGTTTATACTAAGGCCAGAGGAACGGAGGGTGTTTGAAGGAGAAGTCATTAGTGAATCTGACAATGAGTTTTTGAAGCAAGGCTTTTGTATTATTAAAAGAAGATTGACGGATTCTACTTTGCTCAGGTTGCTTGTGGAAAAAGCCCAAAGGTTTAGAGAGCAGGCCGAGGGGTCTAAAAGTAGATACGGAAACAGGCGTTGTTCTGCCCGGCCGCTCTGTGAGGAGAGGAACACTTGATGAGCTGCGAAAAGAGGGGAATGGGATAAGGTTTTTAAGAATGAGGCTGGAAAGAAAAGGGATAGGGTAAAAAATGTTTTTTTTAGCTGAAGGATTAAGCTACATTACTCTATTAAGACTTCCAACATATCACTACACTTCCATGTACCTTTAGAGTGATTTGCAATAAACCAGTCAACTGTCAGACCTGGTTTTAATGCACCATTTAAAAAGAGCATTTTAAATATGAGTTTTTGAATTGCTCAACTGTTTGGCTCAGTATCCTGATCAGCTCGAACTTGACTTTCTCCATGACGTGGCCGTGTCCGTTGCATGCCAGACATGCCACCCTGGCACCCGCTGTTTGTCTGCTAGCCAGTGGCAACAACAGCAGCACAGACGTGCACAGGCACAGTCAAGGATACACAGACACACACATTCTGTGAAATGATTCAGCTAATTCACATGACGGGAGGATCAGGAGTCAAATGATTAAAGGCTAGTTTGTGGAGGCTGTTGCTGACGGCCTCGGCTTTTGTCCAACACCTTTCCAGCAGCTTCTCTTCCCCCTCGAAAGCTTCTCTGATCGAGTTTAGAGTAATGAGCCTGTGGAGTGTGTCCAAATTTGTCCAAGACTACATTCATTGTAAGGAGTACAAGTGCCTTTGTAAGAATATAACCTAAGAAACATGAAGGAATGAAGCAGTAGAACAGAGAGTCTTGGCAGCTGAGGGCCTGAAATTTATGTTGTGTTTCTTTCTTGCTGCATCTTTCCTTTGTCTACTGTAGCTCCTGGAACTTATCGCCAAGTCCCAGCTCCCCTCGCTAAGTGGAGTGGCGCAGAAAAACTACATGAACATTCTGGAGAGAGTGGTTCAGAAAGGTGAGCCCAGTCTCCTTGTTTGGTTAGTTTTCCTCCTCACTTGCTGCTGTCCGGGGGCTTAAAGTGGCACAGTGTTGATGATATTTTAGCTTTAATTTTATTATCGTATAAAGTGTAAACACTTGTATTGTAAGTTTGGCAAAGGTGAAGCGGTCTTGCTCACTTGTTTGCTCCAGTAGCTGAAGAGATAAGTCTAACTGACTTCTGAGGGAGGCTGCAGATTAACCCTGGTGCTGAAATGGCACAGTGTAAAACACTGACAGTCAGCAGACCCCTCAGCAAGCCGCTGTGTAAACTGAATGTTCCCTCTGATAAACAGTGAATCAGGTTGTTTAGGTGCTGTTATGAAACCTTATGGCCAAATGTTAGAAATATAAGAGGGGATTGCAGCCTCTATAAAACATTTAGTTTGTTGCTGTGCTTATTGATGATGCAAAATAAGTATTTCACTGTTGACCAGTTTGTTTGCGTTGTACCGTTCACGGTTTAAAACCTCACTTGGGATCATTATCATTGTGTTTAATCATCTGCTGTTATTGGCTCCCCGCAGTTCTTGATGACCAGCAGAACGTCCGCCCCATCAAAGAGCTGCTGCAGACGCTCTACATCTCCCTGTGTGGTCTGGTTCAGGACATGGGCAAGTCTGTTCTGGTGGGGAACATCAACATCTGGGTGCATCGCATGGAGAACATCCTTCAGTGGCAGCAGCAGCTGGACAACATCCAGATAAACAGGGTCAGCATCTGCCCGCGGCGCACAATCGAAGACGCGCTCTGAGGAGCTCAGATGAAATGGCCGTTATGTTTACGCCGCTCTCTGCCTCGTCCCCCCTTCAGCCCACAGCAGTAGGCATGACTCTGACTGACCTGCCCGCCAGTCTGCAGCTGGACATCATGCAGCGTCTGTCGGACGGCAGGGACCTGGTCAGCCTGGGCCAGGTGTGTCCGGAGCTGGGCACCCTCACTGAGGACCGGCTGCTGTGGAAGAAGCTCTGCCAGTACCACTTCACTGACAGACAGGCATGTAGATCCGCCTCATTGGGTGTGTGAAGCTCTGAGTGTTGGCTTAAATAAAGCTAGATTCTCAGAGCGGATGCTTTCTCTCCTCTTGGGTCACACCTTTAAAGTCTGCCTTCATCTTTTTTAGATCCGTAAGCGTCTGATGGTGTCAGATAAAGGCCACCTGGAGTGGAAAAAAATGTACTTTAAGCTGAGCCGCTGCTATCCTCACAGAGAGCAGTACAGCGACACCCTGCACTTCTGCACGCACTGCCACATCCTTTTTTGGCAGGTAGCGTATTTAATCTCTATCACTCTCCCGCAGATGTGAAACTGAAAGTCTACTGTTTGTGCAGCTGCACTTTCACTGTAAAAACTGTTAGAAGGTCGCAATTTAGAGTGATTAATTGTATTTTTTTGTGGTCTCATCCAGGACACAAAGCACCCCTGCACAGCCAACAACCCAGAGAGCTGCACCACGTCCCTCTCCCCTCAAGACTTCATCAGCCTGTTCAACTTCTGATCCCCACTCCACACACGACCCCAAAAAAGGAAAACCTGAACGAACTGACTGTACATATGGTTTCTGTACATAGAAATGCACAATGTTTTTGTTTTTCATATCAAAATCGAGTCCTGGATGTACATTTAGTTGCAGCGTGGCTGGAGGGGGACGCAGGCAGAGGGACACTTATGCAATTTTGTTCTATTTTTATTTTTTTAAAAATCTTTTGGACGAGTACAGAAGCTTCTGGAAAGATTCACCCCTGAGAGCAAATGAATGTGACGAAGCCCTTTAGTGGTGTATAAGCAAACCTGCTTATATGGTACATGGTGCAGAGAAGAGAAAAAAGGGAATATCAAGTGACACAGTTTAGTCTTAGTTTTAAATGTGTTTTTGGATATGATGTCATTTTTCTTTCCGGAGGGTGATTTGATTTTGTTAAATTCATATATATATATATATTTATATATATAAATCAGCTTTTCAGCCTTTTTAAAAAAAAAGTTTGTTTCGATATAGGAAGTAGGATGATTGATGTGTGTGAAACTGAATTTGCAAAGCCTCCTCCGAATGGGAAGGTGCAATGTGTTTCATGTCCAGATGGAGTCTGCAGCCTCGTTTATAGATCGGGATGGAGAAAAGCATCCGTTAAGTGGCTGCAGCAATAAAAGAGTAAGCAAGAAATGGAAAGTAATCATTAGACCGAGAGGCTTGATTGACACACCACAGTCTTTATTTTTCACTTTTATATGGTTTTGTTACCTTCTTAAAAAAAAAAACCTAAAAAAACAGTGTTCTGCTATAGCAGTTCTGGCTGCAGCACCTGAGTGCAGTATTACCAAAGATTGTAATCAAAGTCAGTATAGCAATGAAGTGTGCCTTTTTTAAATTCTTTTTTTTATTGAGACTTGAATTTGTTCCGGTACAATTTCTGTCTAGTTGGATATGCTTTCAGATCCATATACTATTTTGGATACTGTTTGTGTTTTTTTTATTTATTATCGAAGTGTGCAACGTCTCACTTTCAGAGTAAATCAAATCTGAGGCTCTGGTACCCGTGCTGAATATTTTTCTAAGGCCTCCTGCATGCTTTGTTTTTTTTTTTTACCTTTCCAACACCCAGCTGATTGTCTTTTCACTTTTTAATTTTTTTTTCCATCTATTCAGATTTTAGTCAGATGTTCCCCTCGCTCAATTGGGTGCAAAGAAGTGAAAATTGTTAGTGTAAACATGAAGTTTGAGTCTGACTTGCTTCTGTCACAGCTCAGAGGAATGATGTCCACGCTATGCAATGCCGTTTGTTCATGTTCTGTTGAATAAATAAAACGACTTTATCAGTTATACCTTGTCAACACTCTGTGGTCGTGGGACTGTCGGATTACTGTGAAGCACACTGGTGTTAACACAATATATGCCACAACTGTTTCACATATCCTCCAGCTAAAAGAGAGGCGCTCATTGAGTCTGTGGTTCCTACAGAAGTATGCCCTCTATTGGACAATCATGAGTCTGAACTACTCCACATAAAGCATTCTTTATAACTAGCAGGGCTTTTTTTCGTTTTACTCTATAGTAATGGGACGCTCATGCTGAAAGTAATGACCATTATTACTACATCTGGATAACTTTAGATTTACCTTTTGGCTTATCATATTTGATTATTTACCAAACCTGGCTCAGGTCCGGTGGCCTTGAAAAGGCAAGCCTGATCTCCAGTTTCTGTTACACTATGAGTTCAAACAAACAACATTTGCATCTGCATTAAAACTTTAATCATTCTTTACCATTAGTTTTTTATTGAAGCAGTACAGCTGAAGTTAAAACCAAAAAAGAAAGCTCTTTTTTTGTTACAGGAAAAAAACATTTTACTTCCTCAAACACAGTATTCTTTAAATAACATCTATACAAATGTCATGTCAATATTCATTTTATCCAGAAATTTGTTTTAGTACATATGTCACAGTGTGCAACATTGCACATACAGTACTGCCCTGACCTTCAGGGGTGTATAAGTAGCTTCTATGGATTAGAACATTTGGAAGCATGATGTGTATGACTGAAAAGGCCTGACACTGCTGTCAAAGCAATAATACACCAGAATTATTTTAAGGCCATATAAATGGGTAGCTTCGCTTTGATGAGGCTGCCTCATCATTATATTTTTCATTAACCTGTAGAACAGATTTGATGCAAAACTTCCCATTGTCACATCAAAAAAGATGCCAGTGTATCAATGCTTTGAGATTGAAAAAGAAGACAATGCTGAAGCTGACGTCTCACCTTTTTTAAGATGGGCACTATTTTTCTCTCTATATAAATATACATATATATATTCATCAATAACCCTGTTTCTTTTTCACTGTCATCATGCATGCATATCATTTATAGATAGTGCCCAGTGTAAACACATCACAAGCAGCAGTAGCATCTTTCTAATTTCAACTTCCGCTAACTGTACAAGACTCCAGTGTTTGACACCGCACAGGAAATACAACTGAAGCCATTAGGGTTTTTGCATATCAGTAATATTTTACAGCATGATGGCTTAATCAAACAAAAAAAAGGTTTGTAATGAGTCACACTGTTATCTTCTGCTTCTGCATCAAGTAACCTTGAAGACAAAGTATGACATCAAAGTAAAACGTGGAAATGAATGGGACTTTCAAAGCTGTCACATCAGCTGGGGTCATGAGGTTAGTATCAACATACATTGTTTAGTGATGGCTGAATCAGTCTTACTCACAAGACTTGCCCACTGAACCCCACACAGATATGCTTTGAAACCAGTTCAGCTTTGGCAGAAGCAGACTTTCTGGCACATTGTCCAAAGGTGTGAGAGGTGAGAATCCATGAGGCATCCAGGTGGCTGAAGAACCAGCTGCTGAGGGTCTGGTGATGCTGGAGTACCCCCTTTGTTTTTGAGCTGCAGACTAGAAAGCGTCCATCACTGCAGAGTTGGAGCCCTGTTCGTGCAAATCAATAAGACATAGCACGTTCTTGTTAAGGGAAATATGAAAACAGCTTTTTTTTTTAGGTAATATACAATGATTGGAAGAAAACTTTGGAAAGTAAAGCAAAGAGAAGAATTACCAGTGTCAATAAATGTCAGAGAGGCACATTCTCTGTCTCAGAGTTCTGAATTATCCACTCAATAGCATCCCAGCCCTACACATTCAGACAGAGAAAGATCGATTTGAGAGGAGAAAAACACAGAAACAGCTGTCCAGATAGCATGCATGAAGTAAAGACACAACCAGAGAAAGTGTCCCATTTTCAAGGAAAGAAATTAAAGAAATGCAAAAGAAATCACCCTTAGAGTTATTAAGCACATAAATCGGAATTCATCAAGTGGCCTGTGAAAGCTTGCACATGTTTGGTCAAAATGTGTTTACTAAGAGAGTTAAAGAGGGCCTGACTCTAAACAGCACAGATTTAAAGTTGAATCTCTGCAGATTGATTTTTTAACCAGCAACCTCAAGAAAAGCTTTTGGCAGTACGTTGACGAGTATCGCAACACTTTTTGCTGCGAGCTCAGAAACTTTCAGTTCCCCCTTGGGAAAGTTTTACTCCTGCTAACTTCCCGTTAAGATAGCTTTTTGATTGCTGCTTTCAATCATATCAGTAGACTCTCAGTTTAATTTGGATGATTGTGAGGCCATGGGAAAACATTTAACTTACTACTTTAGAAGCCGACTAGTGTTGATTTGAAGGTTTGTTTAGAATCATTATTATTATTATTGTTGTTTTACATTGGGATGGGGCATCTTATCTTGTGGTAACAATATGTTGGTTGCGTCATTCTGCTGGCATTCTAATTAAATAATTCATCAAGTTGAAAACTTCCATCTTTCGAAGTCAAATTAAGGGCGACCCATCCCCGTCCATAGAGACAAACAGGGACAGTTTTCTTGTAAATTGTTTCTTGGTCTTAAGAATTATAAGAATTATAAGTTGGCTAAAATCCTTCATTCTCCACTGCATTGAAAATGGCTTAAACTGCTTTTTCTTGCACTTTCAGTTTGCTCAGTGCTGCTGATTGTTGAGACAAGTTTTGAGTAATTTCTTAAAAAATCCTTTCTAGACCATGACTGTGTTGAGGTGATATTCAATACAGGCTCTTTAAGCTCAGTGAACGTATCTAGGAGCTCAATCGTCTTTTTCTAGTTTACATTTTTCCACCGTGCAACAATTCTTTGTAATTATTAAAAAACTGAGGCGACACAACTTTGAAATAATCCTGTCTTATTTCTTAGCATTGTCTTTAAATTTAAGCCTTGCAGAAATGACTCCATCCTGGATTCACCTTCTGTTGAAGGATGCACTGAGTGTGACCAAACTAATGCGCACTATCGTACACGTGGGTCATTTCACATGCAGACTTTGTATTGTTTTACCTTCCGGGCATTAGCAGACATGCTCCTGACCATCATTCCCTCCAGATAACTGCTCAGACTGACTCCCTTGACAGTGATGATGGCCTCCTGCGTCAGGACCGTCCTGAGGGGCGAGAGATGGAGACCACAGAGATTCAAACAGAGAATGAGCTAGCTGTGGCACTTTGAGCTCACACACCCACGGACGCCACAGTAACTGTGTGTTCAACGCTGAGAGAAGACTAAGTCTGAGCACTCTTAACCAAAAGAAACGCTGTTGAATCTAAAGTGTACCTACACCTCCGGGTTGTCTGGATGCGGTGTGTAAACAAGCCTCTCATCCACTGATATTAGGTTGGTGAGAGTAATCTGGTGGGAGAGAAACAGTCAGATTTACAGGAGAAGAGCAAACCTCACAGCTCCATGATGTATTCTGCATCACAGTTTGTCTGACAGAAGTTCCTGTTGTCGTTGGAGTCCGATTAAGTTGGGGAATCATGTTGCAACAAGGGTAAACGCTGGGTCTGAACTCACATTCGTTGAGCACAACTCCATCTTTTTCTCATCTGGGTCGACTATTGAATGCTCCTTCACGTATGTCTGTGTGTGGTTGGTCCCCAGAATCTACGCAGAGAGACGGACACCATTCAAAGGACCCGCGTTACACCTCAGCTCCCACAAATACATGTCAGGGTTTAGGACTGACCGCTCGGACGATACCCGGCAGCCCCCACTCCGTGCTCAGCAGTCTGTGGCTGTGGAGGCGTCCCTCTGCGTCCAGGTTGCGATCCAGCACGTCCACGCCGACCACGTTGGGGTTCATGGGGTTGGGGTACTTCCTCATGGCAGCCTTGATAACCGTCTCCCAAGGGTAGCTGCAAACAAAGGAGCGTAATGTCACAGTTACAGTCATTTCAACAAATGATCAACTATTTTTTAAACCCTTTCAGTAGTAACTCTTGCTATAAAGCAACAGTGCTTCAGTGCTCATATTCCTGGTGTTAGTTCTCCCACGGGTGGGACAGACAAACCGGAAACGCTCATCGGTGGTTCTCAGCTTTTATTGCAGCACTTTATAATCAGCCGGAGCTCAAGCACCTCCATCCCAGTTAAACAGCAACGTTCTGCGGCACTAACCTGAAAACATGCTCAGTGCTCCAGATCTTCATAATTAAGCTGACCGCCTCGCCCTTATAAATAAACACTCGTGACCTGAAACTGCATGTTACCGGCCCATCATCGCTTCAGGAATGGGCCCCGGTGATAGGAGAAGTGGGGCCTGCTTTGTGCTGGAACTCACGACGCTCATCAATCTGAGTCCAGGCCACGCGTCTCACCACTCGTCCTGCGATGACACACTCGCTAGAGGACCTGCAGCGGCTTCACGTGCATCAGCCACAAAATAATGCAGGAAACAAGGAGAGGATAAATAACTGCGAGGACAGGAGAGATGCCGGTGCCGTGGAGCAGCAGCCAGGCGTCAAGTGCGAGGGCGTTAGATGCAGGATCCTTGTCAAGCATGTGCAAAAATAAGACTTACGTTTAACTTGCGTCAGAGACTTTGGAGTATTCCTAGTTAAAGATATGGAGCTGGAGCTTGTGTCGCCTTTAAGCCGCACGATGTGAGTATTTTAGTACGCATCTGCGCTGTTTCTGAGTGAAACAGCTGTCAGTGGGCTGCCTTTAGTGTGGTGGTCCCACAGAAAACCAACCAGTCGCTTTTCCTGTGAGGTTGGTGTCCGGGCGACTTGACGGAGCTGATGCTCCGCCGCTGCTGCATCCGCCTCCCTCTGTGCGCATGCGCGGTGCATCTTTCCGTCGTGCCCGGACAAGTGGACGCAAACGAGTGGAGCAGCGTCAAGCTGCTCAGGGATAGCGTGACCCAGACCGGAAACGGTGCGATGCCACCTTCAAATAAAACCAATAGGTGTGCGCGAAGCTGATAGGATTTGGGAAAAGTCCATACTTAAACCTGTTGTTTATTAAATAGTGTGAACGTGTATTGAAGTTTTAGTCTGTGGTTGATGCTCTGAGAATGAGATGAGGCATGTCCTGATTTGTGTGACAACATGTGGACTGGATCCCATCCCCATGCCATCCCAACTTTTGACTTTTGTAATAATTCAAAAGGAGATATAACTCAAAGATTGCACTGTAAAACTGGAGACATCAGCGCGTCTTGTAGTGTTGTATACACAACTTGTGTTTTATCTAAGACTGAGCTTGACGCAGTTTGATAATATAAAGATTGCAGGGTGCAGATCAAGATTGGTGACACTTAAATTTGACAAGACTTTCTGTCCTTCTTTGTCTCTCTCTCATGTTTAAACATGCTCTGTAAGTGAATCTTGCATTGGTGTTTATCTGTGTTGTTTGTATAATTAAAGTAGCCACCAGATGATTTGTGTATAAATAGGGAGTGGTAGTAAAGAAGTTTGTCTTCTTCCCTTCCTTTTCAAGCTAAATGTGTTTGTTGTTTATGTATAAATACATGAATAATGTATAAAATAATTAACTGGAAAACTCAGACAATGCTTTGTTTGTACGGTACCTTGTCCATGTATTGTATTTGTGTATACACTGTATGTTTGTATACATACTTTATTTGTTTGTTCCTTCTTTATCCAATAAGGGGTTTTATGTGGCTCGAAATAAATAAACTGAATCTGAAACTTACTGGACAGCAAGTTATATTAAGTCAAATGTTTGAAGTAGTTTAACTTGTGGCCACTGTGTATTGTTTTGAAAGGTTGGCCGGAAATGGGGGCCCTGTTCACGTCTGCCTTGGGACTGGCGTTTCAGGGATCCGAGGTGCAATTCGTAGGAGCAGACTGGCGGTGGAAGCTAGTATGGTCCCTGGATGAGAAAGTCGTGCCGTCGCCGTTAATTCAGCGGCCCGTTTGTTTCCCTCTGGATCCGGAGCATCTGATCGGTTCCACAAAAGGCGACCGGCTGATCAGAAGCGCACAGCACGACCTTGCGCTGAATGTCAGAAATTGCGGACTGGGTTTTTTCTTGAAGCACCTGAACGGTAAGATACAAAGCATCCTCATCCGTGCGGGCTGTGCAGGGGAGCAATGTCGATAGATTCCGTTTTCCTGGAGGACGCAGACACCCAGCTCTGCCTAAGACTGTAGGGCCTCTGACTCTAACGGAAACGCCTGGGTATCATTAGAAAACTCCTAAGACTGAAACTACTCAGGATAAAAGAAAGGAGAAAAAAGATGAGGCCTCGAAATGAATGCTGGAGCAGTTTAGAGGCCAGGATATTTTTTCAAGGATAATGATGTATCTAAGGATAATCTCCCATCTATATGAGCAGAGTCCGTTTAGGTGGATGAATTACGAGGTTTCCTGTTTTTTTGGGGGGGGGGGTAGAGCTGTGTGATTCTTAGTTTAACCGTTGAACGAGTGTTGGATGGCAGATGCTGCAGCATCGCTTGATCCGGGCTGAGGAGGAGGAGGAGGAGCAGGAGGAGGAGGGGGCTTTTTTGGGGGGGATCGTTAAATCGCACCGCGCTCCGCTGCCCATCAGCCTATGCGTCTATCTGGCCCTCTATCTGAGATGACCCATTTCGGTCTGACAATCCCTCATTGTCATTTGTAAAAGCTACCGGGCGAGCTGTTGGCGGTGTTAAGCCTAATTTGCTGACACATGCGCTCTGCCGGCCGGTGCTCCCTGCCTTTGTGCGCAATGAGATGTACAGCTCATCTGTCAAGGCCCGATGGGACAACGCACTCCCATAGGTTCAGAACTGGTCTCCTGAAAGCCTAAGAGTTGTCCTTTGACGGCTTTATGACCTGTATATGAAATTTATATCAATGCAATTATTTAAAAAAAATAATTAAAAAATATATGTATTAAAACAACAGAAATAAAGAAAGAAGATTCATTTGGTAATGTCTGATCACCAGAACACAAATCAAAATGCTCGTTGATCCAAGATTTCTGAGATCTCAACTTTCACACGTGTCTGTTTAATTTCAGGTTGTCTGCTCCAGCCATGGAGATTGTCACACATTTGATTAGTGACACCATAGAGCTCTACAAATGGACCCTAACTATTGCAGGTAATGCCTTAAGATATTTGTTGTGCCACAGAGAGGTATGCTGTGGAGAAATTTCAATCAGATGTTTGCGGTCTTTTGTGAGTATTGCTGGTGCATGCCCTACAGTACACTATATATAGATCTGCAGGATTTTTTTTTTCCCGGTTGTGAGTCAGAATCTGCATCAGTTGTAGGAGAATTGCTAAGGAATGAGTCACAGTTGTATAGTGTTGCTGAAAATATGTGCTTGATCATACAGTACAGTGCAAAAGTTTCATTTACATTTATTTAGTTACATTGAGTTTCCTCAGAGTCAGACTTAATTTATCTTGAGCAATTGTATTCCAGACTCCTGAAGCTCTTTGATAATGACTGCGGTCTTTGACTTTTTTCGCCTCTATTCCTGCCATGTCACACTTAAAAAGGAATTTTACAGGAGACTGTCAAAAAGCTTTAAAGAATAAGTCAGTCATAAGAAAGGAAAACAGGGAGAAAAAGCTGAGGTGTGCCAAATGACATATCACGGAGAAGAGTTCTGGAACATCCTTCAGGAAGCCTTGAGAAGGGTTCCAGAAGACTGCTTCAAGAAATGTCAAGAAAGCTCATCTGAGTGGATTCAGTTCAGGCTATACTAAAGAATAAAAATGATCCTATTTAACTTCATACTCACATATCCTGGAATTATGTAAAGATAAGAGGTTTGGCGAGTATGTGAATCATCACATTTGCTGAACTGTCCTACATTACTATAATGTTTTTTAAACATTGAAGCTCTCTACCTTTTCCGAAGTAATGCGTGATACCAGTAAATTATTCCAGCTCCCAATTCAATGAGCAAATAGTGTCTGAACTGACACTGTGTCATAGTAATGATAACAGTGAAAATGTTTACTGGTGAATAATGATGTGAGAACATCTGTCCCACAGACAAGCGCGTGGAGAAATGGCCTCTGATGGACAACCCGCTTCCCACGCTGGCCATCAGCACCTCTTACCTGCTCTTCCTTTGGCTGGGGCCCAAATACATGAAGAACAGAGAGGCCTTCCAGCTTCGCAAAACCCTTATTGTCTACAATTTTAGTATGGTCTTTCTCAACTTCTTCATCTTCAAAGAGGTAGATCTGATCATGTTTTAAATGTTCAAACTTTTATCCTGATGGGTTACACCTCTCTCATGTGTTTTTGTTACGTGCATTCCGTTATTTCACTGTTTTAATAGAAATACTCTCTCGTTGTCTAGCTGTTTATGGCAGCGCGGGCAGCACGATACAGTTATATTTGTCAACCTGTGGACTATTCAGAAGACCCCAATGAAGTCAGGGTGAGTACTTGGTGTTGAGACAGCTCACAGATCTCAAATGCAAACACACATTCCCTCGCAGAAAGTGTTTATAGTAGCCTATCAGCTGGTACTTGCTATGAGAAGAAACCAGAGACACTCTCTAATCTTTGCGGGCTAGACCTTGTCTTCTGGAAGGCCATAGCAGCCTTTCATGCAAGCTTCATTTTTCTGGTTCTGGACACATGATCAGCTTCCGCTAATTTGGATCACGGTCTTGTTATCAGAAAAAGCACTCGCTGAAAGAGCGATCAGTTTTCAGTTTCACCTACTTCTCCGTTGCTCCATGACGTAGTTCCCTGCTTGACACAAAAACCAACACACCAGTGTCAAGTTGCCCAGAGGCAACGATGCTGAAAGAAGAAGCAGAACAGAAACATGCGCCCCTCACCTAAGAGTAGTTTCTGATCATATTCAAACTTACAATGATGCACTTTGTGTTAGTGTTTCCTTTTGAACGTCTTTGCATCTGCCTGCTCTCTGTTTGCTTTTGGAGACAGGTGGCCGGAGCGCTGTGGTGGTATTTCATCTCTAAGGGCATTGAATATCTGGACACTGTGTTTTTCATCCTGAGGAAAAAATTCAGCCAGGTTACCTTCCTGCACGTCTACCACCACTGCACCATGTTCACGCTCTGGTGGATCGGCATAAAGTGGGTGGCGGGAGGACAGTGTGAGTAGACCACAGCATATGTCACGATGGTTTATGCTTATTCCATCTATATAGTTGGATCATTTGGAAGAGTTTGCCCTTAAACTCGAAGCTGCTGCGATCTTAACCCCCACTAACCCAGTCAGCAAACTACAAACTTCTACTTTTGTTGTATTTTCTGTCCAATACTACACACCACCTTCACCCGACCCTTTGACAGATGGTTTTCTCCAATCTGAACTATAGCCATACTTTCACAGACACAAATTAAAGTCTTCCCTAATAGAAAAACAATCATACTTTATGTTTATGGAGTCAACACACAGACTGGGTTTCTTTATCCTTAGTGTGTAACAATCCAAACCAAAACGTTTCCTAATAAACACATTGTTACTTTAAGCGCAAAATGGAAACACTTTTTTAATTCCTATATTTCTGCACACTGGATAAGACAAAGCTGTATAATGGTACAAATGAGTTTTTCTTTGGCATTACAGTTAATATAACATGCAGTGGTTTCTTTGCTTTCTCCTACTTTCAGCATTCTTTGGTGCACACATGAATGCTCTGATCCATGTGTTGATGTATCTGTACTATGGCTTGGCCTCCTGTGGACCTAAGATCCAAAAGTACCTGTGGTGGAAAAAGTACTTGACTATCATCCAGATGGTAAGAAGTCACAGCCACAGTCAAAGCCTATCAAATAAATGCATTTTCAGTAGTACTGAGTACTAAAGCTCAGAAATCAATCATTTTGAAAGTACTATCCAGAGCTTTGTTTCTCTGTTTTATGTCTCAGATTCAGTTCCACGTCACCATCGGCCACACAGCCTTGTCGCTCTACGTAAACTGCGACTTCCCCCACTGGATGCACTACTCCCTCATCTGCTACGCCATCACCTTCATCATCCTGTTTGGCAACTTTTACTACCAGACCTACCGCCGCCAGCAGCCCGCGCGACGCGATGTCTCCTCCTCCTCCAAATCCGGCAGGGCTCTCTCCAACGGCACCCTCAACGGACTCAGCAAGACCCCCAGCGGAGCAGCTGTGATGAGCAGCAAAGAGGAGAAGCCTCAGGAAAACACAGGGAGGAGAAAGAGGAAAGGACGTGCCAAAAGAGATTAGAGCAGGACAGGAACAGGCGAGCAAGGGCCTAGCTTTGGCTTTTAGGTTGCTACTGCTTAATAATGACAGACTTAATTCGTGGAAGATCTAGTTAAATGGATGTTTTCAGGTGAGGTGCATTTCTTTAAGCCATGATCTGAGTTGTTGTAGATAAAAAATCAATGCAAGTCTTCGGTCAGAGAGAAAGATTCTGCCCGTAGGAGGTGTCAAAGGTCATACCTTAGATGACCAAAATCCAGTCATGGGGCGTGGGATAGATTTGGGTATTCCTTCTCGTTATTGTGGCTCTGGCTCAGAATGGGACTTGCAGCAGTCAAACTCTGAGTCTGTACAGGAAGCAGCAGCTCCCAGGCTCAGCGAGGAGGCCACTGCAGACACCCCTGAGCAGTGTGAAAAGCAAAACTTTGCACACTGCTTTAGTGAGACAGGAATACACACAAACGCGTCAGACATGTCAATTTCTATTTGAACATATTTTGCGGACTGGTTGTAGAGTTTAAGTGGCGACCGCAGTCGACAGCGCCGTGTCACTGCTGTCCTCTTCTTTATCAAGTTAGTCCATGACACTTTTATGTTTACATTTAATTTTTTGCTGTTTCCTGTTTAATTGTCCTCATATTTTTTCTGAGAAACTGTCGTCTTATCCTTGTTTTTTGGGGGATTTGGTTTCTCACCTTTGACCTGACACCCATTGCCAGCTGTCAGCTCAAGTTGTCAGATGTAAATAGAAACATTAAAACCAAATGTGTGACACTTTGTAAACCGTATGATACTGTTCTACTGTGGTTTCAAGATGGAATGGTTATCAGCTGATCTTTTGTTCTTATTTCCAAATACAACATAATCCATTTTGTATTCGTTTGTCATGTGATGAAATGTAATGGGTATTATCCAGAGGAATGCTGAATCCGGAGTCACTTCCCCCTTCACGGAAAGGCAGGTGGAGTTTTGTCCTCGCAGATGTTTCCCCTGTCTTTTTTTTTTACTGTATCCTCTCTGAATGTGTTGTTTCTCTTAGATGCTGATAAAAAACAAAAAAGACAAGACTGCTGTAGTGCTCTGCGTTCCCTTTTGTACCTGTGGTGAATTTAGAGCCAACCCGCAGCCATTTTGACCAGAGAAATTTCAAATATTCTAAAAAAGGTCTTTTTGCCTCAACATTTTGAGGCTTACTTCATGCCCCAAGCAGGCTTGAATATACAATTATCAAGATATTAAGATATTTGAATTTGGAAAAAGTCAAACATTTTTATTTCTATACATAAAAAGCTGAACCTCTGCAGAGACTGTAAAATAGAGAACAGCAAATTTTGCTATATGTCCGTCATCAGTGAATGCATTTCAGTGTAATTTATTGATTATTTATTAAGTGAATTCCACCTAGCTGAGTGCTTGTCTGTGTATTTTTCTTCTTTTTGTGATATACATATTACATTGTGATATTTTGTATACTGCGCATAGAGTGGACATTTGTACGTCCAACATGCTTCCATTTTTATTAATTGATTCACTCATTTATTTTTTAGTATCATTACTTTATTCAAATTAAACTAAACTGAATGCCTGGATGATTTCTTTAGCTGTCTACTTTATAATCCCTGTATGCTCTTGGCAAGGACATCAGCCACTCCACAGGCGGTGTGAGGATGTCAACACAGGAGGGCGCCACTGTACCGTCAGTTCAAATGGGCTTGCTTTGCCATGCCTCTACAATGCTCTGTTTGGAGTCACCTTTTGTTACTGAACAATACGAAGAAACTCATCAGAATTTATGAAAGGGGAAGAGCAGAGTAATTACTGTGCACTTGTCGATAGTAAACTTCAGGTACCGTCATGAGTTTGTCTAGAGGCATTATGAAATCCCATCTTTGCACCATGATGCCTGCCTGCTTCCAAAACGTTATCTGCAAAATGGTTTTGAAACGAATTTCAGGAAATGTCTTGTATTTGTATTAATGCTTTATGTGTGTTGCTTTTCTTTCATTGAACTGTTGTGCTCCATGAGACTGTTGTATTTAATCTTACATGTCCATCAAATATCCGGAGATATCGGAAAGTTGATATTGCTCATTTTTAGTGCTAGTTAATTGTGCCATTATATTTAAGAAAGAGAAAATAATTTCCACATTTATCAGTCCCAAAATGAGGGGAGTACGTGCTTCTTATTATCTTCAATCAAATATTTCTTCTGTTCTACAAACACCTGGGTGCATGGATATATGTGGATGAATAGATGAACGGGTTTTTATTTTCCAGCTGAACAACAGTAACTGTGAGACGAGAGAAAAAACCTTTTCAATAGTAATTGCTATCACTCTTAAATCTCTGCCGAATTCTCCTCCCATTTTGATGAATGTAGACAAAGGTTTCCATGGTAACTGTACACAGCAGCTGTCTGTCTGCCCCCCACCCCATCCGTTAAAGCCCCTCCCGACTGCTCACCCCCTCCTCCACTTTCCTCTTCTTTCAGTAGGGGCTTCATTCGAAAGCACGACAGTGCAATAAACTATTGCAGGAGGTTTGGTGTGAGTGTGTGTGGGTGGAGGAGAGGAGGCTTTGGTTTGGCTTTTTTGCTCTATGAAAGATTGGGAAATGTTTTCTTTATGTGTGTGCAATCTCTCCTCGGAGTTTAAGAGTGGGAGACCTATGATTGCAGAGGGATGTTTCACAGGCGATGTTTGCGTTGTTGCTTATTTCATAACTTGCCTACACAAAACCACAGTCCCATCAACAGCTTCTTCTTTAGACTGTGTCTTTGTGCCCATGCGATGCAGTTAAATATTTTCCTTAGAGTCTGCATCATTACATCTTGACAGCAAAAACATCTACCTTTAAAACTCACTATGAGAATATAGAATATCTTAAAAATACATGTGGACAAATTTGGTCTCACAAATGCATCTCTACAATCTTCATGTATTGTTCTTTTATTAGCTCTAAGTCATTAATGATGTGCACTAAGGCATCATCAGTAGAAACTGTCTTTTGAATTGCTTGCAGTGATCTGTCTCTGTTCTCCATCTCGAGTTAATGGTATTTATGCTTTTCAAGTTATATTATCTAATATTGATCTCAGACAGTTGCCTTTTTTGTTGTATTTCATCGCAAATTATTTCAGAGGCCACAATGCTTTTGACAGTTTTGACAGCCAACCAGGGCGGGCCACCAAGCTGCCCGCACCCCCACTGATGCGTCCCATGAGCCCGGACCAGCCGCGGGCGGTCGCAGTGAGCAGCAAGCAAAGAAACGGAGGGGCGAGCCCCATTCCCCCTTTAAAAATTAATGAATTAATACAACCCCCACCCCTGGTGCAACACAGGGGGCACATATGGGGTCAGCAATGTCATCATGGAGGTGTGGAAGTTTGCTTCGCCAACAACAAGTCAACAGAAATCAATACAATTTTGTTTGCAACAAAAGCCCACAATTTTCACCAAGATCACAACAATTTATTTAAAAAAACAACAGCAGAAGAAACTAAATACAATCCATCTGTTTGTGCTATATCTGGAAAAGCTGAAACCATCGACCAGATAGAAGAATCTGAAACTCGTAGTGTAAAGGATTCTGAGTCTAAAACATTTGTGGCAGCTCTTGCTTTTCTTGCTGGAGGCCAATAAAAACACCCACCATCTTACAGAAAAAGTGAGGAATAAAGGCAGAATAAAATAGTACCTTGATGATCACATCCCTTTCAATGTTGGTTTATTGCCTTATTTCTTTTGGAAGGAAATCATTTCATGAAATCTTCAAATTAAGTGGAATTGTATTTTGTTTTATTTATCTTTTTGGATGAAAAATGGGGAGCTGACTCAGCCTAGGATGTACATTTTACAACCACTTTCCTCCCTGACCTGTTGCTGATAATCTTTATGGCTGTGAGATTAAAAAAAGTCTTCTCCCTCTTGTAAGCCTTTAAATAAAGCCTTTCTTCCCATTGTTCCTCCAGCTTCTCTGCAGGCATCAAAATGAACATGAGCACAAAACACAGGCCTACTTCAACCTCAGTCAGAAATCTGTTTTATGATTTTGAAAAATGCAACCTAATTCCATTAGGTTTTTTTTGGAAAGTTATTCTTTTCGGAGACAGGGATCCAACTTCATGTTGATCACACATACAATTGTGAATGTATTTCCATGCTCTCTGCAATAGTCTACTCTGTGTCCCAAACAGAAACTTGTGTTGACCTCAAGCTACTTCAGGTATGCTGTGACTCTTTCTTGAAAAAATAATAACTGATGTCGAGGTTTGGAAAAGCAAAAACAAAATGACAACACTGTTTCTTATATGAACAGAGCATGACAGGTCCAAACAACCAGGACCACAGACAGATGTTGCAGAAGTTGTGCCGTTGTTAGAGTATGACACAAAACACAAATTTAAAACTCGGCTCACAGCTTCTGTACCTCCTGCCAGTTGGAATATCAAATGGCACCCATGCAGAGTTGTCACCATAAGTGAAGTTCCCTTAGCTTTCAAAGAAACAACATTTCCTCCCTGTCACATGCTCACTTGAAGACAAGACCAGTGACAAGGAAGCCTTTTATAGCTCTCCAAAGAAATTGACGAATAAGTAACATATAAGACTGTGACTTTAAGAGAGTAGGCAACCTGACAGAAAAAGGGGTTTCAAAAAGATGTTTTTATAGCTAATTCTCCATCTTATAAAGAAACGAGTCAGCAAGGGGCACATGCCATTCTAAAAGAAAAGACCTGTATTCCAGAAGAAAAATTGTCTTCTCAGGCAAAATGCATTAATTGTGGAATTAATCCAAGTCAAAATCTTTCATTGCCCTTCAAAAGCAGTAAAATGTCTCTGGGAAGGACAAACTGAAAATGAATTCCACTGTAAATCTATCCTGACACTGTTTAACAGAAGCAATCACCGTCTGGGACGCCTGTCTACACAGTGTTAATGTGACAATTTTAAGAGAGGGTGTCTGTGAACAAAAGTGACAGTCGGTGGGTGGCTTGGATGTGCAATATGAATGAAGCTGAAGTTATTTTTAGAAGGATGTTATCAGGGCAAATCCTTGTCTCACTCCTTTTCTAACAGCCTACAATCCTATTCCCCATGCTCATGTAGTCACGCCATTAACAGTGTGTTAATTCTGGGAAGAGGGATATTTTAAATGTTTAATATGTTTTTCATTTAAACTGCTGAATTCATTGTAAAACAGGCTAACGAAAAGCTCAGATCGTGATTTAACATTTCCCCTGTATCTAGTCTTTTGCCTGGCATTTGACAAAGCAGACTAATCATTGCCTGGGCATTAAAGCATCCATGGTGCAGACATCTGTTCCCCCGATAAATGCAAATGAAGGAATGGTCGAGGGGCAGAAAGGAGAGTAGAGTAGGGGGAAGTGGTCAATATGTGTCTCAGAGTGAAAGGCACAATTAGATATTACACATCTGTCTTTCTTTTCAGAGAGAATGGATTATCATTCTTCCCCAAAGCTGGTTTACTGGCCTTGCAACATTTGGTCTAGTAATTAAAACTGGGATTACAACAGAGAGCGGTCTTGCTTTTTAACAGATCAAGACAGAGTATTTTAAAAGCTGACAGCAACAGAGGCAAATGGACTGGACAGAGGTAGGAGGCCAGAAGCTGGGTTATGGAAGCTAAAAACCATGCCATAAAACTTTCAGAGCAGAGCAAATCCTTGCTTTCATCCATGTCAATCCCCAGCACTTCCTGCATTCTTGCTATTTTCCTCACACTGTGGCACAAGCAACACCAAGCTGCTGTCTTTCCTTTGTTTCTTAAATTAGCTATGAAAAAAGGTAAAGTAGGAAGCAGCTATTTGTGCAGAAATCCAAGTTCATCGGTCTGATTGATTTAAAAAATATATATTATCATGGATCAGTGTACTACATCTCAGTAAAAACGTTTTTAGTTTATTACAGTAATTTTTTGTCTAGTTAGTGTTGAAAGACTACAGTAAAAATGAAAGAAGTGACGAAACACCAGAGATGAGTAAGGAGTGGATTGGAGGCTCTAAACTGTCCCTAATAATGAATGTGTCTTAATGTCGTTTCTATGTGGCCCTGTAATATATGTAGGTTTAACTCCTCCTCTTGCCCAATGCCAGCTGGGAGAGGCTCCAGACCCCCGATACCCCACTAGGAACAGACAATATTAACAACCTAATTATTAACAAACAACATGATCTCATTGAATCACCTGAACCATACTAGGAAATTCAGTAGTAATAATCAAATTACAGTGAATGAGGCACGGATGACGTTATATTTTCTTCAAGGGATGTCTAGATATGCTGTAGTGGCACTCTGCGTCCCAAAAAGTTGTCGTACCACCTTTGCAGTTTGTCTAGCAACCAATATCTGAATCACTCGACTGAAACCAAGTCTTCTTTTACGATATTTACTTAAACAACTCAAAAAAGTACACTTACAGAAAAAATAAAAGGCTCGGTACAGATCGGTCAAAAAATTGTGCTGCTTCCACCGTATCGAACTGCAATCTAAACTTAAACGTGCATACGGGCAATATTGTTGTTACGCATTACGTATTGGAAGCCAAATTACTTTTCACAATAAACGCATCATTAAACATCAACTAAATTATATATTCTAGAAAATATACTCATCATGAATTCCCCAAAAAGTAAATTAAGCATATTTATACATTTTTAATCTAAATTATTATTCTATATGAACTCCCCATTAACTGGCTCTATGCCACAGCAGCTACTGCACAATACCAGAAATTTCATGATAGGTTTCAGATATTGAATAATAGTAAAAAAAACCCAGCAGCTATCTTTAAGACAAATGAAAGTTTTAACACAGCAACATAACAGTCAGTTTAAATCCACTGCCAAGGTCAGCACAAATCATTGATTAAAGGGTGGGTTTGGAGGAGCAAGTAGCTTCCTCCAATCACGGCTCAGTTAGGGACAGACAGGGAGACAGCAGGACAGACTGTGCGTCTTCTTCCAATGAGAGCAGCCTGCTGCGTGCAGCCTCGTCTCCGTGCAGCCCCGGCCCTCCCAGCGATGATGTAATGTCATGAATATTGAAACAGGTTGCCTGGTGGTCGGGAGGCTCTCCAGTCAGCATCTCTTCTCCCAATCACTGATACCTCTCAGCATCCGAGAAAAAAACACCCAGAAAAAGGTAAGGAATTAATTTGTACTATCATTGTTTTGCCATGAAAATGATTTTTTCTTGATACACAAATTCTTTTTTTTTACATGCTTGTACCAGTTAGTCTTATGAAGGGCAAATCTCAGTATGTGGTGATGTTAAGTTCTATAGCTCGACTCAGGCCACCAAGCTGAACTGATTTACTGTTGCTGCCTTTAGTTGTTCATTAGATGAACACTCTGCTCTATGGATAAGTCTGGAGGTTCGATTTTCCCTTGTTCAGGATAACTAGGACATTTTTCTTAATTAATCAGAGCTCACTGGTTGTTGGACACAGGCAGTCGATTCTTGCCGTTTTGAAAGCCAAAGCAACAAAAGAAGCCATGGCATATCACCTCATCTATATCTTAAAAGGACGTTTCACTGTTAATCTTTCGCACGTTTTTTTTAGCTCCCTCTGCACCCTTTTGAGTTGGCTTCCTGAGTCATCAGGCATGTAGGACATGGCGAATGAGATGATGGCTGACAGGAAACGGCTTTAGTCTTCTGAGGCTTGACGCGGCTCATCTCGTCCGGAGAGGCTTATTGTTTCAGTTTAATCGGTTTAAGATCACACGGGGGGGGGGGGGGGGGGGGCACACCAACACTGGCCGGACGGGCAGCGCTGTTTAATTGGCCGGCTGTGGCCTCAGGTCGGTGGGATTACGTCTCTGTCACACGCTGCCTGCCTCTTAGGCGCCTGCGAAGCAAAAACGTGGGTTGTTTCATTAATCTGCAGCTGATCTCATCCACGGGCTGTCTAATCAAGCTGAGGCTCAATGTGCAGACACACACACACAGTCGCTGTCCACCTGCCACAGCCCCCCTCCCGCAGCAGCCTAACCTAATTATCCCCACATGGGTCTGGGTGAAACGCAGGATGCCTGCCTTTTCCCATTTCACTCCTTCAGTCACGCAACAGTCAACAAACTTTGATCGATCTGAATAAAAAGCAACCTGTTGTATAGTCGATCACCTTTTTTGGGGGTTGAGAGTTTCGTTGTTTTTTATAGCCACTCGGATATGAAAAAGGAGGATGGAGGTTTCTGAGAATGAGCTGAGCCTTTGACACCATGATGAACCCATCATCTGCCGACGCGCCTCGGCAGTCAGACAATAGCACCCGGAAGCAGCAGCGGCCGTCCTCCCCGGCCGGTCTCAAGGAAGGAGCCAAGCCCGCACAGAAAGGAGGCAACTCGGCTAAGCCCAACGCGGCAAAGCAAGGTGGAGGAGGGGGAGGCAGAGGCAGCCGGGGTCAGTCTCCGGTTTCCGCGGGCAGGGAGCGGCAGGCCAGAGGCGCGGCTGCTGTCCAGCCTGCTATCCAGCCTGCTGGTGCTGAAAGCCCGACGCTGAGCAGGCCCGTCCAGGCATCCGAAGACCAAGCCCGGCCTGTCACCGACGCCTCTTCCCCATCGCGAGCGGACACGACCCGCGTTGTCTCCGACCAGCCCTGCGCATCCAAGTCCCCCAAGCTGAGGAGCAAAAACCCCAGAGGGGTGGAGACCGCCTCGACGACTGGTAGCAACAAAAAGAGCTCCAAAGGAACTGTGGGCTGCGGACCCGGCTTCTGGAAAGAGGGATGCTTGCAATCTGAGCTAATACAGTTTCACTTGAATAAGAGCTTGGGCAAGAAAGGGACAAAGATGCAGGCAAAGTCCGCCTCTCCGCCGCTATCGGAGCCGGAGCTGTCCCCAGAGCCGGACAGTCCGCAGATGGTGCCACAGCCGGACCAGAGGCTGCAGGATGAGATCGAAAGGCTGGAGGATGAAAACGATGATCTCAAGGTAAAAAAAACATTGATGATTTAGACACAGTATATTAACAATGGGCTGGTTTACTGCGTGCGCAGCAGCCACACCTGTTGTGTTTGCACGAAGGCTGCATGACCATCGCTGCTAGTGCTGCTAACAAATTTTATACCTGCTTATTTTCCCCAGTGAACAGATTTAATAACAGTTGGATTCAATAACAACGTTGGTCGTTCATTTTTCTAGACTGAAATTGAAGAGATGCGGGCAGAGATGGATGAGATGCGGGACACCTTCTATGAAGAGGACGCCTGCCAGCTACAGGACATGCGCAGAGAGCTGGAAAGAGCCAACAAGAACTGTCGCATCCTTCAGTATCGACTAAAGAAAGCCGAGAGGAAAAGGCTCAGGTTCACAGAGACTGGCCAAGTGGATGGAGAGCTACTTAGAAGTCTGGAGCAAGACCTTAAGGTAAGTAGGACGAACGCATTTTTCATTTCCCGGTGACCAAAACTTGTGACTGATACCTCCTTTCCTTTTCCTAATATGTTTGTATATTCTGACTTGCCTCATCTTTCAGGTGGCAAAGGATGTGTCAGTACGCTTGCACCATGAGCTGGAGAATGTAGAAGAGAAGAGGACAAGGACAGAGGATGAGAATGAGAAGCTGAGACAGCAGCTGATAGAGGTGGAGGTCACCAAACAGGCCCTTCAAAATGAGCTTGAGAAAGCAAAAGAGGTGAGGAGCTGAAGGTTGAGGGTTAACGTTTGTTTTACCCCTTTTTCAGATGGTAAAAGACATGTCATACTTATCCATTGCAGAACTAAATCTGAAATTGACTAGGTTGTAAACAGAGCAGTTTACTCATGCAATTTATCATCTACACAACCCTTTCAAATGAACACATTGTGAAAACATCTTATTCTGTAGAGTAAGAACTGTGATCAACAGTTCAATACACATATTATTATCAAACCCATATGATACAGAGAATAAAATGAGATATAGCCTTTATCCTATTTAAAAATATTAAAGCAGCTCCAACCTTATATTATAAGTTATATGAAACAACAAAATTCAACTTCTGAGGTATTATGTATCTGCTTTTAGTAAAATATACTGAACCTTAAACTGAGTCACGTTGAAAACAAAGTTCACAAGCTTAGGCATTGTGTGAAATATTGAATATGCGTATTGATTGCAAACATCCATTTAATTACCTAGCAGATGCCTCTTTTTATTCTTATTCACACACATTAGGAATCTCCTTTGTAGAGATTAATCAACAAAGTTTTGAGAGGATGTACACTTCTGTAACAAGAGGTTGTTGATAATGATGATGATGTAATCTTTATTCATGTGCAGCTCTCACTTAAAAGAAAAGGTAGTAAGGATGGTCAGAGAGCAGAGAGAAAGACTCCACAGACCCCAACTGAGGTGAGTTTAAACCTCCGTGTACATCCTAAACTGTGAAATGCTCTTCTAATGCAAAATGATAATAATTGCAAATAAAACCAAAAAGTGAGCAAATCTGAATTTGCATGTAAAGGACGAGAATGTGTCTTTATTTATTTATAAGTCAACTCTTCTCTGAGACATTATTATACTACAAAGAAGACCCTCAAATAGATACATTTCATTCACAGGAAGAAAATGAGGATCTGAAGTGTCAGCTAGCCTTCATCAAGGAGGAAGCCATCTTGATGAGGAAAAAGATGGCAAAGATTGACAAGGAGAAGGATCGGCTCGAGCAGGAGCTGCAGAAGTACAGATCCTTCTATGGGGATGTGGACAGCCCCCTGCCTAAAGGTGAGGCTGGAGGGCCCCCCACCACCCGCGAATCTGAACTGAAGCTGCGTTTACGCCTGGTGGAGGAGGAGGCCAACATCTTGGGGAGGAAGATCGTGGAGTTGGAGGTCGAGAACAGAGGTCTGAAGGCTGAGTTGGATGACATGAGGGAGGACAGGTAAGTTTTGCACATTCTTTTTTTAGGACAAGAGAATAGCTGGTGAAAAATGTAGAGAGAGCCATAATGTCCACAATAAGGAAAACTAAATGTGTCACTTTTTATGTGGTAAATTAAAGAGGAATTTACATATTTGAGTGGATGATTCTTTTTTTGGGGAAAAATGCATGAACGTTAGACAACCAGCAAACCAGATGAGCTTTTCAACCCTGCTTTTTTGGTCTGTTTTTCTAGTCTGGCAGCAGCGGGATTGGACAGTTCCTCCAGTGGAGGCCAGCAGAGCAGGGAGCAGAGCGAGGCCCTGTCTGAGCTGAGGCAGCAGCTTCAACTGGTGGAGGATGAGGCAGAACTTCTCCGCAGGAACTTAGCAGATGTAGAGGAGGAAAACAAGAAGGTAGATGTGATAGGCCGCATTTAATGAGCTACACAGCATTTCATATATATATGTATATATTTCTATTTAGCCAAGTATTTGTGCATTTTCCGCAGCTATTAAAACAGTTATAAACAGTTATTTTAGTCCTGCTATCTAACCAAGAAGTTCCTATTAAATAAGCTTGCAATATTGTTTTACATGTATCTTTAGGTGACAAATGAGCTCAATAAACTCAAGTACAAAGCTGGGTCCCATGAAGCTGGATCAAGACACGGAGGAGGTTGTTTTTTTTCTTCTTTTTTATCAGTTTTGAGCACTAGTTATCAGTCATTGCCTCTAGAGATATATAGAGGAAGAGATCATTGTCTCTTATCATAATACATGTGTACAAGGTGGAAAACATGTTTTATGCTTTGAAGTCTAATTTGCAGATGTTCTACTTTTCCTCGTCTCCCCCTCAAAACCCCAGGAGGAGCTGACCCCGTTAAGATGGAGGCCCTCCAGGAGGAGCTGAAAGCCGCCCGTTTGCAGATAAACGAGCTGAGCGGCAAAGTCATGCAGCTCCAGTACGAGAACCGGGTGCTGCTCTCCAACATGCAGCGCTACGACCTGGCCTCCCACCTGGGCATCCGCGGCAGCCCCCGGGACAGTGATGCCGAGAGCGACGGAGGGCGGGACGACGACACGCCCTCGGCCTCCGCCCCCTCCCCTCGCCTCCTGCCTCCCCACCGCAAGCGGGAGGGCCCCATCGGGGGTGAGAGCGACTCGGACGAGGTGAGGAACATCCGCTGCCTCACCCCGACGCGATCCATGTACTCACCTGTGGACAGCCGTTTTTTATCCAGAAGCCTGAAGGACCGGCAACATATGATAGACATCCGCATTGAGGCGGAGAGGCTGGGCCGGACTATCGACAGGCTCATCGCTGACACCAGCACTATCATAGCCGAGGCCAGAGTGTACGTCACCAACGGGGAACTGTTCGCTAGGCTCGATGAGGATGAGGAAGGCGGCAGGTGAATGAGTATAAGAACACATGACAGGAACATGAAGAAGTTGAAGTTGAATACTTTGATAGTACTCGGATAGTGAATACTTAGATACTCACAATATTCTATTCGACTTTTGCTCCAATAGGATCAGAGAGCATGAGCTGCTGTATCGTATCAACGCCCAGATGAAAGCCTTCAGGAAGGAGTTGCAGAACTTCATAGACCGGTTGGATGTCCCCAGGCAGGAGGACAAACCGGCTGAGGAGCCGTTGTCTGTAAGCTGACGCAAACACACCAGAGACTGCCATTGTGCTGCCCAACAATCGGTTTCCACATCCTAACCGTCTGTCGCTCTGCTCTTCACCCCTCTCCACCTATGTGACACCCATCCAGATGTTTCAGCCAATTATTTTGCTGATCCTCATTCTTGTTCTGTTTTCCTCTCTCTCCTATGCCACCATTTTTAAATTGGTATTTCTCTTCACCCTGTTCTTTGTTCTGTAAAGCACAAGCTCATCACTCCATTATGCCCCCCTTTTTGCTCTTTATTTCTTTACTTGTACATTCATTTTATTTTTTTTATGTTGGACATATCACACAAGGTCACTCAAGGTACAGGGCAATTTCATTTTCCAAAGTATGACTCAAGCCACTCATCTGCTCGGATGCTGCCAACATTTATTGGGAACCACATAACCTGGGAGCGACAGCAGGGATTTGGGTGAGTGTGTCATTTACTTCTCATAGCATGAATAACGTTGTCTTTTTTTCTCACACACAATTTTGAAAAGAAAAGGCTCTATACATAAAATAATACACTCAGAAAAATGTATATGTCAGTAATAGTTGTCACTGTGATAATTGTGTTTAATGGGCACCTGTCAGTTGGGACACTGGTATGTCATATTTAGCTTTGGAGCTCAATTCTGTTTGAAACGGGCTCTGTGGGTATGCAGGCTTCTTATTTGTGTTTTAAAATAAGGTAAATACGATCCAACAATTTCCTTGGCAAGTCCATAGAATGTTTCAAGGAGCTATAAATCTTAGCTTGGAGGAGCCAGAGCCTATCTCCACGAGGAATAAGCACTAAGGACAACGGATGGAATGGATGGCTACAAATCAGTTTTCTACATTTCTGAAAATGACTTTTATGTGGATTGCATTTATCTTTCTTTGCCGTTTATAGACAGCTCCCTGAAAACCAAAGCTATGCTGTGTTTTCTTGGCTTATCCATCTTTCTACTGTGTATTTGTGACAGTAAACTGATGTGAGAGGACTATATTGCAATTACTAAGGTTTGTGTTGTGACTGCAGTCCAGGGCTAGGCACTCATTCTGCCCACGCACACACACACACACACACACACACACACACACACAGAAACACACATCCATCACTCTCCCACAATAACACTGACAAACATAAGGCCCGTGTCTCCTTTTTGTTCCTCTTGAGGCATCTGTGCTGAGTCACTGAGTTCCGACAAAAAGTCAGCATAATCTGAATCAAATCATTTGGATGGGCACTGGAAATATGATAGGGGCAAGGCAGGATTTTGAGTCACAAAGATCTCAGAGAAAGAGAGACGAAGAAGAGAAGAAGCCACACGGATAAAATGTAGTAGTTTTGATCACCTTTCACACACCGTCATGGCTTTTAAGTAAGAACACTTGCTTGGGTTGTTTTGCATTCCTTATTGTTTTCAATCACATTCAACTTGTTTTGTGTCTGTAGGGCAATTTGTGCACATTTGTGTACACATGATTTGTATTAGTCCTAGGTGTTGGAGTGAATTCCTTTGTGGTTGCTTGTGTTAGTTTTTATGGGACACATTTTTACATCCCTTTTTCTTTTACATTCCATCTGGTTCGTTTTGGCCTGTTTTCTGTGTCTTTTGTGGGTTTAGAATATTTGTTTTGGATAACCCCCCCCTCATGGATTTCTCATTGGACCTGTTCACTAAGCTGTCCATGAACAGGCGGGATGGTGTTTTACTCACATTAGGATTTTGGCGGTGTAACATGCACAATTGTGTAAAAATACTCTTGGGAGGGGTCTGCAAAACCAGGACAGAAATATGCTGACGGTGGATCCGTTTAACCAACTGGCCGGACCACCGGCACGGGGCGGAAGTGGTCCACTTATTTCTTCTCACCGATGGGATATTTCACGTAACATACAGTATTAGGGCCAGCTGTGCAGGGAAGAGGAGGAGAGTAGGAGCAGGAGGGAGGGAGAAGGGGGAATTTTATTTCAGTTAATGAAAGCATTATTTCAGCTGTGGGCCGTCGCTGTAAAGACTTCAGCGACGTTAGTGCATTCCAGTCCACATATCTTTTTTCTACTTTGCTGGGGGAAACGTAGGCCTATCCCTCGTGGCTTGGTTTTGAATGAGGACTTTCACAGCAGCGCAGTCAGGACCATAGAAACACGGTAAGCGCTCAGTCATATGACACGTGCTTTGGACTTTCTGAACTTGAATGCCATCATTTCCTAACTTACCAACAGTTGGTAACTAGTACAATAAGGGACGAGTCCCTGTTTTCATGGCCGAAGACCCATACTGAGTTGTACATTTGTGATAAAGCCTATCTAATTAAATCCCACCCTTTTTTTTGTTTGTTTTCCTCGTGACAGTCACCCCACTAGGCAGATTCACGGCTACTTTTGTTTCGCACAGAATGGGAGAGGCAGCCAAACAAACCTTGTTTACTTACAAGGTGAGAAGTGGTTTATCTGGGGGGGAAAGTAGCTTTAACCTGTTTATATACTGCTCTTTAGACTCAGTTTGAGTCTCTAAAAGCGAGTCACGGTTAGAAGTTGACCATGTAACGGCGACGCCGCGTGCGCAGGGTCCTCATTGACACGTTGCCATGGGCACGGAGCAAAGTGGCGACGTAATTAACGAGCTCCTCTGTTGATTAGCGGATTCCCCCGCGACAGACCCTCTCGAGGCGCCGCTTAGCTGTCTGGGGCTTTCGGAAAATAAAGTGCTGGTTACAAGGGTGTAAAAATACTCCGCTGCTCTTACATCAGTGCCCTGTGTGATATTTTTGGGAACTTCTCCCTTTTGCCTCGGAGTGTTTACTGGGCGTCTGTCATTGCCAGAGCGGACGCCGACACAGGCGTCCCGAAATCTCCGTGCGAACATGTAGAGACAAACATACAAACAAAAAGCTCCTCAAGCGAGCAGCAACAGGAGATATTTTCTGGAGGAAAGAGGAAACGCCTTCGAGATAACACCAGAATTGACAGCATGACCTTGTCTCGGTGGAGATATGGAGGAGAAGGAAGCGTCCAGTCCCGTCGCATATTCTGGCATAGCGGGGACCCTGAGTGCTGCTGTGTGGCCGGAGGGGGATTCCGCCGGGTTTGGATAACCGCTGCTTCCATTGTGACTCAAGCTGCCACCTAAAAACTGTTTTAACACATTGGAACGTTCACTGGACTCTATGGACACTTTACAACTTTACAGAGCAAAAATGGCTAAGTATAAAATCATTTAGAGGACTGCCCTGTGTGTTTTCCCCTCAAATTAATGTTTGGATGTTGAATTGTTGATGCACTTACAACATGTGGAGTGCGTTTATGAATGGCACAGGGCTGCATAGTGGGGGTGGTGCTGGGGGGGGATACGTGCCCTCTCAGGGATGGGAGTTTGTGCCGCCAGCCAGGATGGAGAGGGCTGAGAGAGGCAGGGGCAAAAACCGCAGCCCGCTGAGGAGGGTCTCCTCTCCACCCACCGTCTTTAGTCAGGTCCAGGAGCCCCAGTTTGGTGGGGCACAGACTGGAAGGGAGGGCGGAGCAGGGGCGCAGATCCTCGAGATCCTCAGGGGACAAATGTGGCAGAGTCCTGAGTCCCAACAGCAGCCACAGCCACCACCACACCACAACAGGCTCAAAAAGAAGTTTGAAGATTTGAAAAAACGACATGTTCAGGATAAGGAAGAGTGGATGCGCCAGAAGGAGTCATTATTAAGAGAAGTGGCTGACATACAAGTAATTGGAAATGTGGGCGGGTGTTTGAAGTGCTAAGTTAGAGCTTCAGGGGCACTTTAATACAGGCCAGTCTTTTTCTGCCAGTAGTGGTTTATAAGGGGAGCTGTGTGAAAGTGATTTGTTATGTTCATTTGATGTATGTCTCGATTTGTATCAATTATGTTTTCATTCAGGGAGGGGAGAACAGGAGGATTCTGCTGGACCTGAAGACTGTTTTGGAGGAAGTGCAGGCGGAGGTGAAAAGAGAGGAGGAGAAAAGGAGTGAGCTCCAGCTGCAGTACAGCAAGGACAGATGTGCCTGGGAGCTGGAGAAAGCTGAGCTCAAGTGTAGGATTGCACAGGTAAGAGAGGGCCGATGGTGATGAGTACGATGAGACTATTTACAAAATGCAAGTTCTGGAGCTTTAGATATCTTCTAAGTGTGTGTGTGAATTTGTGTGTAGAAATAGAAAGCGTGTAAAAACAAAATTCTTAAACTTCTTAAATTGATCATACAATTAAAAAAGTCTTTCTTTTGGAAAGTATTGTTTATGGCTTGTATTTTCTCATTTGTGAATTTCTGTAGTTTAGCGTTGCACAAATTGGACCGGCACCCTCAAGTCAGGGTGATAAGTCACCATGGCATCCTTCCAACTAAAGCCTCGGATTAGACAAAAGGGTTGCACTGTGGAGACAAGCTTAGTAATGCCCCCCTCAGCCTCACACTGACATCCAACTAGGCTTTTAACAGCTTGCTGTAAGTCGATGAAATATTAGCCCATTCTTCCACTGGACAGCCACTGTCAAGTGTGGTTGAATTAGGCAGAAAATAGAGTTAACTTCACATACCAGTGCCTTCCAGTGTCAGGCGGTGCACAGATCACTTGGACAACCATGCATAGACACTTTTTAAATAAATATGGCTTGAGGGATTTAGCATGTTTTTCTGATTTTATCGGAAAATGGATTATATGGCTGCTGCAAAGTCCAAGTGTAAACCTGATGAGACTTGTGCAGCCTGTGGTGACATTTGGATTTCAGGGTTTGCTGACTTTGTTGTGACAACAGCGTCTTTATCTCCTGTTTGAGCCCCTTATGATTCCTATCACAGAATGAAACCGGTTCACCCCTTGCACAGAGCTATCCTTTGACACGACTGGTTATCTGACGGACACCCATTACGCTTACAAATTCCATAATAAAGCTGTAAATGAAGAAGAGGGCGCAAAAATACTGCTGGACAGTGGGGTCTAATAAATTAAAAGGATGCAGGACAGTAAACGGCTTTAACGGTTCACACATGACAGACGAATCATGTTTTTGCAAAGCCTTTGTGATAGTTTGTGTGCCTGCATGTGATTTGACTGCTTAGAATGTGCAGTTGTGTTGAAACACAGATGTGGGCAAACTCACACAGACTCTGTGATTACACAAACAGAACAGGGGAAACGTAGAGTGAAACCATCCTGGACTGCATTGTTAGGATTGTTTTGTCTACTTGCCGCATCCTGCCACAGCTGTTTCTTTTGGGTAAATGTTTACTAGGTCCTATTCTAAGGCTGCTTACAGGCTGCAAAATACAAAGGAAGCATTCGTATATCATTGGCAACCCAACTTAACTGTCAAGTCACATGTTTTCCAAGAGCCACATGTATGTCAAAGGACGAGCTGTTTGAGTGCAGCTCTACTAATGCATCTCTTACACAGCATTCTTTATAATCTGTGTAATACAATCTAGACACTAAAATTCTAACATGAAAATACCCAACGTGTTTTACCCTACCTTTCCCTCACTTCTCCAGAGGGGACAGTAACTCATTTTAGTTGATGTGAAGTGAAAACGGCAGTTAGTCAACAGTCATTAAACATTGGAATGTTGGTACTTATGACACAGGGGACCATCCTAAATTGTAGTGTACATCACACGACATTGTTGGATTTGTAGAAATTATGCGATGTGAATCTGAGTCATTCTGTCATAGAGGGTTCATCAAAGTCCATTGTATGGGTTTCTCTAATAAATCTGTTTGTTTTGTCAGTTTGAGCTGCTATCTTTAGATTGTTCGAGACAGTTCTTCGATGATGACTAAGATGCTAAAGCACCACTTAGATTTCAACTGGAATTTATAATCAACCCATAATAGAAAACCCATAAAACCTATTTAAGAAAATGTCTACATGTGCCTTTTTGCATGTTATTTGGAATAGTGCTGCGTGATACTGTAAAGCATATCACTACTATACTACTGATTACTGATTCTGACAACAAGTGGGTAATTGATTGTATACTTGGCTGTAGCTTCTTATAATTCTTTTAGATTTGAATCGTATACCATTTTGGACAATGACTACTGTTTGTTTCTTCACCCTTTTTTGATAATTTCCAACACCAAATACCAAGAAAGCATCCAAGCTTCCTGGCGGAGCTTCTGGCCCAGCATATCCAGGCATATTTCTCAGCATGACTCTGATTTATGAATGCTGCTGGCAGCTAGGAGACATCTCACTCTGTCTTAGCAGCCAACCGCCCCTCCTCCCTTCACCTCGCCACCCCACCCCCTTGGAATGTGACATTGTGCAAGGCAGTGTGTCCGCTATTAATAGTGGGTCACCCTGGTGACACAGTTACCTTTATACACCCCTCGCCACCCAGTGACACTCAAGCTTGCCCTGGGTACTTGGAGGTTGCTCTTTTAAGACCGAAGTGATGATGTGCATGTGTTAATACATGAGTGTTTGCCTCAGCCTGAAGAGAAACTGACAGCTTGCCCTTTTTTACCTGGCCATTTGTCTTTTAATCGGTGAAAATTGTTCTTGGTTCTTTGATGTAACTCCAAGTGTCTTTTTCACTGTTTGTTGACATTCGAATGCTTAAATAGACTATGAACTTTACCCATCATCGTCTGTCTCTAATTGTGGATAACTTTGAGAACAGCACTGGGAGACAGAATGCATGGACTTGATTTTTTACTCTATAATTTCTTGACCCCAGGCCACAAGCAGAAATAGCACCATGACCGAGGCTTGTAAGAGGGCTTTGGTCGGTGTCTGTGGCTGAACACTGAAATAACACATTCTGGCATGCTCAAATGCCCAAACTACTTACACACAGAGAAAAGCATGGCAATACTTGCTCAAACAGGCGTTGTCTTGGTATTCTTCCAGCAGAAAAGCCAAAAATTTTCCTTTTTTTAGGAACAGCAACAGAAGGTGAAGATTTGATCTGAGATGTACAAAATATGTACTAAAATGTATCTTTATCCTGCTTGCTTCTTAATCTGACATTGTTACAGTGATGTCCAAATGTCCAGATATGTCAGGGCACGTATTGTTCTGATATGCTGAGATGGTATAATGTATAAAATTCCCCAACATGGACAATATGCTTTAAAAAAAGTGTTATCTAACCTGAGCGCAGTTTTACTGCTTAAGTAATCGTTGTCAAACATTTTATTGTTTGCTTCTTTTTTATTAGTTCTGTGAAAAAGAATATTCTGGGCACAAGTTTTCCCCCCCAAGTCAGGGAAAATCCCTGTGGGAAAACCCTTGGTATTGGAACTGATAAGAGCATATATCATATTTAGAACTGAAATGTTAAATCAAGCCAAATGAAAGCATTTTTGTTTGGGCTGCGTGTTAGCAATGCAAGGACTCACAAGTGTGTTCTTTATTTCAAAGAATTCATCTTTGTGTGGATTTGTTTTTCTTGCTTTTTCAAAAGCTGGATTATGAGAGTGTTGTGGAAAAAAGGACACATCTGCAGACACATTTTGCTCTAGTTGAATCTGCCATTTCCTGCAGTTTATCCTGTGCTAGTGAAGTGCTATTGAAAAGAAGCTTGAACCTTGAACCCAACCAGCTGTGTGATTTGTGACAGGATATTTACACTGTTCAATCTGTCTCCCTCTTCCCTCCTATGAACCCTCTCACTCTCATCCCAATGGTGCATTATTCTCCCACTTCCTCCACCTTCTCATCCTGCCACTCCCTCATTCTCTTAATTCCGCATCTTGTCATCTGGCTCTCATCCATCGGTTCCCCGACTGCAATCTATTCTTTTGTCATCTCTGCTCTCTCTGCTGTCGCTCCCACTTTTTTGCCTCTCCATCTCCCTCCTCCCTTTTCTCTCCTCCTTTGTGCTCTCCTTGTCGCCTGGATCTCTCAGCTGGAGGCTAGAGAGGCTGCAGCGTTGGTGAGTGGAGGGCTCCAGTCCACACCAGGTCCGGGATCTGTGGCATCACGGAGTCCTCGAGAACTGCCCGGCGAGACCTCGACGTTCCGCAGGGAGAGGGAAGAACAGAGGAGGATCCTGGTGGACACACATTCAACAGCCATGGACCTGCGCTGCCGCCTGGAGCACAATGAGAGAGGCTGGTTAAAAGAGAAAGCTGAGCTGCTGGAAAGATTTGATGTGGAGAGAAAAGAATGGGAGAGTCAGCTGAAGGATATGCAGAGGAAAATAGAAGAGGTAAGAGACTCGCATACTTGCATTACAGTATGTCCACACTTTTGTGGAAGTTTAGGGATTTGGCTAGTGCTGGTACAGGCTTGTCATAAAAGCGAGACAAACCCATGCATACCTATTAGTAGATACCCCTCATTACTCTCTGGTGATGGTTCTAAGAGAACGGCGGGCCG
>JABUIW010000019.1:12809769-12835444 GCA_013363375.1 Menidia beryllina
TACCCCTCATTACTCTCTGGTGATGGTTCTAAGAGAACGGCGGGCCGACCAGCCTGCAACAAAATGTGCATGCAACAACATACCGGCTGAACTTTGGCATTGGACAGTGGTGTTGGTTTATGTATTAGGCATTACAATGTGGTGGATCACAGAAATAATTCAATTGGACCTTTTTAATTGCCACATTTTTACAATAGGTAATGAAGTCGATTCCATGTCTCATGTGATGCCGTGGTTGATCAACTTCAGGCTGTCTGCCATCAGGCCGACTCAGCCTGCTTGGAACCCCAGCTTAGTAGGTGCTATAACTGTACCTGTTAGGAGGCACCAGCCCTTAAAGGAAATGCAATACCCTAGTAGAGTCAAGCTGAGCCATGTAGTGTATGTACTCGTGGAAAAACCCTATTAGTCTGTCACTAACTGGGTGTCCAAAAAGTAATCTGTAACAATTCAATAGCTCAAGCAAAAGGTATTGCATTAGATGAGCAGGCTCTGTCACACATCCTGCATAAAGACTAATGAAACCGCTTTCCAATTATCAGCATTCCTTTTTTGACTGATTATTGATTGGACACATCTATCACATCTAACAGAACTAGCAGACTGATGCAGTTTTCTGTGCTGTCGTCACCAGTCTGTGGTCTTGAGGATTCCTCTGAGTTCAGCACATACTGATTGGTTGCGTATTAGCCTGTCAACACTAAAGGCTACTGTGCCATCCAGGTGCACTGGGGAATACATTTAAACTATGTCTAAATGGGCTAAAACAGGGAGCTCCATGATGCTTTTTAGATGAATCTTACACTTAGGGTTGCATTAAAATGTTGTAAAAAAAGTTTTAATGTTTGAATTTGTGGTATTCAGAGTTTGAGTGTGATGACTGAACTTTTCCTAATTTTGCTTTAACTGTAACAAGTAAAATAATTCCTCAGCCGGCCCCTACAAAAGACAATAAATATGAATGTGTTCCTGAGGATGTTACTTAGTTGCTATTAACCTGTTCACAAATTATTTGACAATTTGTGAGCTCAGGAACAGTCATTCTCTGACTATATTAGTATTTGAAATGGAATATGAAATTAGATTACAAGACAAAGAAGTATAACAGAGCGTAAATTATGGTAATCAAGAGAAGAAATCAAGTTTAAATGAAGGGGCTTAAGAGTGAATAACAAAGGCAAAATGGAGATAGTTAAACCGGAGTCTTCATTTTATCTACTTTTAAAACAAGACATGCTCACAACATCAAGTTTTGTTCTCTTCCTTTTTTCCTTATAAGTGAAGCAATTTCTATGTCATTGGCCAGGGAGTAAAAACACTGGAACTATTTGCTCTGTGGCAAACATGTGGATCTCATTTGCCCCTTTGAGACCTGAGAAATCAGAGAACAACTGTGGGATAAAGTCTGCTAAAAGCAGTAGTTCCATCTTGAGATCTCTTGATGGGAGGAAACAGCCAGCATAAACTGTTACTATTTGGAGGTTTCCATGATTGGAGGCCAGAGGTTATCTCTTTTTCTTTTTTCTTTTTATTCAGCGGCCTGAAAATACTTTATGCTCAAACTGCCTTTTCTCAGTAAATTCTATCTAAATTTCAAGTTTTTCATTGTTTTTATGTATTTTGTAAGAACATTTATGGTTGGTCATTCTAATGCAGCTTTGTCTTATTATTCTTAGCTGTACTGTGAGGTGAGAACCAAGCGAGGGGGAACAGGACGAGACAGTAGGCAGCTGGATGACGATGCGGTGCGTCGGCTCAGCATGCGCTCCACCAGCACGGGCTCCAGTCTGCTCAGCGACAACTCCCACTCAGAATTTCTCAGCAGCAGCACCCAATCAGAAACAATCCGACACCCACCTTCACCAGGCTTCGATCAAAACACAAACATCAGAGATGATAATGCTTTTGGGATCAGAGAAAGTCTACACCCCACCTGCTTCCAGGCAGACAACCTCTGTGGATTTAATGTTGGTGTCCAGTTCAGCCAGAGCGAGCTTGTGGAGGAATTCAAAGGTACTTGGCAGCAGGGCCCAGTCACTGATAATAAGAAAGCGGTGGATACAACTGAGCTGGATGCTGTTAATCTTCAGGCTTCTGGATGTGGAGTGCAACAAGAATATGCTTCCAAAGGGACTGAAAAACATGTCATTGTCAGTCCTCAAGAAGGTGATCTTTTGGCAGGACTGAGCTATGGCAGTGAAAAGAAAAAGAACACAACCGCTCTTAATGCTGTGAGTGTTTCAGACAGCTCTCATATTTGCTTATTGAACTTTATTCATGAAAGTGTCAGTTGAATCTCCCGTGTGCCTTAATGCATCTGGCTTTGGTCAGCAGTTTTGCCCTATTGTAACGGCATTGGTTTTATTGATGTAACACACTGGTTCTAACTCGTTATTCCTGCCCCTTCTTCCTGTTTCAGGCCCTGAAGGAAATTGCCCGTGTCAGTGAGGAGCTTTGTAGCTACCAGGATGAGATCAGAAAGAAGAGTGGAGATAAGGGGTAAATAGAAACATAAAATGAACCAAGCCTAATGAGCTTGCACTGTCATTGTTCCAGTGCTGAGCTGTAAACAAATGGAAACTTATATTTTATCACATCTCTCTTAAGAAGAATCCCACACATTAAATAATCATATCAGACTTTGATTACTTAGACTGATTATGTTAATTGCATTCGATTGAATTTATTCCTCAACTCATTCCAGGAGTCAGTCTGAGTCCCTGTGCCTGTCTGAGGGAAGTGAGAAGCTCCTTCAGGTAGATGAAGCTCCTTGTGACCTCAGTCAGATCTACGAGGACCTCCGAGCCTTGGCAAGGGAGCACTGGTTGACATTGTCACCGGGGAACACCTGGCAGGCCAACAGAGGGCCACGTGAATCCTGGACGGCAAACACTGCCGACTTAGATAGCCTCAGAGCCTCACAGACCATGAGCCCTGGGGAGCACTGGGATATTGATACGGCAGCCCCACCCATCCCTCCCCGCACCTCTTCCTGGAATTTGAGCACTCCTAATCCAGACACAGAACTGCACATCCCAGAATCCCCTGTGGCTACAGTGAGGAAATGCCACAGCCCCTGTGTTCTAGTAGACAGAAAGTGTAACAGCCCTTCCATAGTCAGGAAGTTTGAGGCTATGCTGCAGGAAAATGAGGGAAAAGTTTTAAAAGATGGCATTGTGATATCGTGCGCTGTACCTGCTAACTCCAACTGCAACGTGGGCTGCTGTCACAGCCGCTGGTCCTGCGATGCAAGCAAGTTCACTCGGAATAAGTTGTCTTCATATGGGACTGTCCAGAAAAGCTTCTCTGAGGTCAATATACTGAGTGCTGGGAAAGTCTCTCACTCAGATTACAGCCCCGGTGGTGGAAGCCTGCAAATGTCTTCATCTTTCAGAGAAATACCTGTGGAATTGCTCCTGTCCTCTCTGGAAACACAACCTGTCAGTCCTAAACTCCAGGGCTCCAGAAGGAACATAATGCTAGAAAAGAAAACGGCTGAGTTCAACCGCACCTTGTTTCAGGCTGAGATGGGGCGTGGAGCAGACGTACAGGACGGCTTCCCTGGAAAAGACACTGGCTCTGTAGCTTCCAAACCTGTTTGTTCATCATCAGATGACATTTTACCTCCAAAAGAAACATTTCAGCCAGTATATATGGATTTAACCACCTCTATCATGGATGCTCCTCCCAAAGTGTCACCGATTCTCTCCACCTCTGATTCCACTACACAGAACCCTGAATGGCAACAGAGGCAAACGAGATGCACTGACGAAGTCCGAGACGTCAGAATAAAGCGAGAATCCCACTCTGCTCACTTTGAACCGCTCAGTGAGGCCACAAGAACCCCTCAGAGTCCTGCACACAATTCTGAGGTCAGCTGCAAAGCTCGTACAGAAAGCAGTCCTTCCAGCAAATCAAAGCACAGAGCTGCCACAGAGGCTCTCTTTTCTGAACCTTTCTTGCCTGCAAATTCACAACCAGGTCAGAGTGTGGATAATCCCAACGCTCAGGAAAGAAATACCCATGCAGCGAAACATCAGTCAGCCAGAACCAGTATGTCACACCAGCAGCTGCTTGCTGAGAGCAAACAAAGACAGGTGCCACAGCCAAGACAGGGGGACTCCACCAGATCAGCCCCTCGAATGATGAATGAGCACCCCTGGAAGCCCCTCACTCTTGCTGCGTACCCACGGCCAGAGGGATCCAGGTCCAACTATGGTGCGGTGGAAAGGATTCTGAAAAACTATGAGACTGCAGCTCTAGCACAACAGAATGAGAGCCAGCAGAATGACATGGGCTCAAGGCGAGATGAGAGCTACACAGACCTGGACCTGCTGGACATGGATCCCTTGCCTTTGCCTCCTACTCTGAGACACATGCAGATAGCACATACCTCACAGACACACAACAGCCAGGTCACCGGGCCAGTCAGCAGCCACAATTCCAAATGTCTGAGGGAGGTACGGCTCCTAGTGCAGGTGAGTGGACTCGGAGAAAAGTATGGTATATACACTTCTACTTGTATGTCACTCAAGAGGTGCACATTTTACTGTGCAGAATGTTCAGAAAAATTTAATTAGCAAATGTACACTTAGTTTTCACACTATAGTGCCAGTGTTTCCCATGCCAGTAGACCTGGATGTACTTCTTGTTCTGTTCCAGTCCATTGTTAAACACTAAGTAATTGCCCTTGACTAAGGACAGCTCTGGCAGGAACATTGTTTATTTCTGGTATGTGCTAAAAGACAAAAGCAGGCCAAAGCTGCCATTATAATCTGGGCCATTCCATTGCTTAAAGGCTCCTGAAAAACTGGCTGTGTGGTAAAGCCTGGTAAGCTGGTAAGGTCTGCCCCCCAGCTTCTCTTTCATCTGCTACTCATTCCACAAAGACGCATAGTGGAAGTATTTTTCTGGCCCTTTGTTGTTGTTTCGTAATTACAGAAGTATCTGGAAGAAGCCAGCTGACTAAAAGCTTTTGGCAGACCACAGAGATGGAGAAGCTGAAGTAATTATTCTGCTTTAAAGTTATGCAAGTGTTTAAGATACTGTCAAAGTAATTACGAATCCAAATGTATTCAACCCCATGAGAAGAATGAAATGGAATGTTAAGACATTAGTTGAACTGTCTCAGACAAACGTTGATAATCCTGAAAACTTGGCAAGTGGTGGAACAACTCCTCATGCGCGGTATGACTTCAAATACTTTGAGACTAACACCAGGGGGATTTACTTCTGACCCTCTCACATGTGGGTTCGGATGCGTCTGGTGTTTCTCTTTGAAATGTGCCTGCTGTTTTCCCCTCAGGGTCAAGAAGACAACAGATGGAACTCGTGACAAAATGTTAAGTATCTGTTTGTGTGAAACAGGTTGGAGACAGAACAGTGTGATAATCCTAAATGTTAATTTACTTGTCTCCTTACAGGAGGATGAAGAACCCCCTGTCTCTTCCTCCTCTGTGCAGAAAAACTTTTCAAGGCCTGCCCGTCCAGCCAACCGTCGCCTCCCCTCCCGATGGGCCAGCCGCTCCCCCACCTCATCCTCCTCCACCTCCTCCTCTCCTTGTACCACCCCAGTCGTGCCTCCATCTTTCCCCCTTCAGAAACACACCTCCTCCTTCACTTACTCGCACGACTTTCACATGGAAACTGTCATTATTTGAGCTTCACATAAGCCTTCAGCGATAGCCTCTGATCTTTGCCTTTTCCCTTCTTTCTGTTGTATATACCAAATCAAGAAGGCATCTGCACTACTACATATTCAGAAGTGCTTTAGTTATGAGTTCATCGACTCACTATGAGAATGTATGTGGCATCCAGTGGAGCCTCAACTGACCAAGAAAGGCAAGGAAATCTGAAGTGGCTTCAGTTATTCAGCAGTATGCTCTAGTTAACCTGCCAGGCATCATGCACACTCAGCAGATGTGAAACCTTCGAAGAACTTATAATATTCACACCAACTATCTGAATAAATATCCTATGCTCAGGTCTGGATTCTAGCTTGGTCCAGTATAGCCTTGCAGATCTACCAGTGACACACCTTTCACTCCTTTTTCTGCTCTGTGACTGTATTTACACTGTAAATGTAATCCTGGTTCACCGAAAGAATCATCCACAGACTTTAAACCCACTCATGCATTCATGTTTTTTCTTATTTAGGATTTTATGTGCTATATGTTTTTGTATGATGTCACATGAACAGATGAAACAAGGATTTGTCCTACCATCACAATCTATGTGACAAATTCAGCTGTAGTTACTTTTTGCCATCTTGAAAATCACCTTCAGTACTGTACTTTGCTGGACTCTACCTTGTCTGTGACTGAAACTTGTTTTATTTGAGCTCATTTTTGGCTATTCCTTTGGCAATTTAGCAAAAACCTTTACTCTGTGACAATGTGATTTTCCTCTGTACCAAAGGCTGGTTCTTATGCATTCACCCTGATCTGAAAATTGAAATCAATGTTTGTCATTATATTATTCCCTTCCATAGCTGATGTTTTCCTAACAAAACATATGTAAACCTCATCCATAAGAGTCTGTTTTATATAACACTCGATTATGCTTATAAAAGAAAACCTTTTTTTTCTATTCTTAATAATTCTGAATGCTAGCATATCAGGACATTACTCAGCTGAGTCAAACAGTTTTTTGGAGAGTACAAAAAGTTAGGAATCATAATGAAGGTGATGCCTTTGCTGTTCATTTTGTGTAATAAACCTTACAAGCTGATGGATTCTGTTCTGTCTCAAAATGCATCAAGAAGAATCAGGTTGTTGCAGGTGCTTTTGTAATGTTCTGTTTTCAATACAATATCATTGTGTAACAGCACACATATATAACTAACGGCCTTCCAGAGTATTTTAGTCATCTAAATGTAATTTTTCTGCCCTACATGACTCGCAAACGACAGGTTAAGCTGACATTGTGGCTGCTTTGCCATATCGAGGTGTAGTTCTGCAGCAATGATGGAATGGTATCTGAACCCCAGTCAAACACACCACATAAATATTGATGTTACTGAATCGATATGAACCATATGAGGCCTTTCAGCTCACAAGGATGAGGCAGTGAAACCAAACTGTTTGCTCCTTTCACTTCTAGATTGCAAACAGGCATGATTGTGTTCAATGTGATCTGTTCCTGTGAGAGGAGACTGTAGAGCTTTGTGACTGGAGGAGTGTTGTGTCACTGTGGGTGTGCGTTACTGTGTGTGTCTATGCCCTTTTTTAAGTGTGGAAAGTTTTCTTTCGTATAAAATGGATAAGGTATTATTGCAAGCCTTTTTTTCTCCCAAAAAGTCCCTGTGTCCCTTTTTTTTCAGAATTGTTCTGCCTGGACTGGTAAATTAATTACTTTTGCAGTGTTACACAGGTTTAACCTATTCACTTTTGAAGATCAAATTACACGACACACAACCGTTCCCATCTACACTAATGGACATCCTGAGAGGGATAGAAACCCAACCCCTCACCCTGTAACCTGGCACCAGAGTCTGACTGAAATAACAGGTGCAACAATGGTATGGTGCCAGAAATCCTACCCCACTGCAATATATAAATATATAATATATATTTATATATAAACTGTTTTCATTCTCTGCTGGTGTCCTGTCTCAAGCTGTGTTGTCTGTCTCATCCTGTTCTCCTGTGTTAAGGTTGGGAAAGAGTGTAGTTCAGGCCTGGCCTGTGCTAGTGTCTGGAGGTCTCCAGATGCTGAAGCCATTATATAACCAGCACTGACTGTCCCGAGTCCAAAGCTGCTTAAAATCACAGCACTGGAAAGAATTCATGCAGCAATCTGTGTTTCATCATGTGAGCACATTATAACTGCAGCTTCCTTAAGTTATTGTCAACGAGGGTAGACGCAGAATGTTTTCTTATCTAGCTCAAAGTCTTCATTATACTTGGCTTTATCTGTGGTATCTGCCAACTTTCTCAGTATGGTGACTGTCACAACAATGGGATAAAGGTTCATTTTGCATTTCATACCTGCTACTTTGTACATAAAAAACTATACCAGACAAACTTTTGGACACATCCACTCATCCAAAATGTGCTCAGATGTCTGACTGCTGTTTGGAGAAGTCATAGTGAGTGTAACCCATTTAGAGAGATAAAAAACGAAATCACCTTTGGCCAGAATAGGAGCTTGTAACTTTCACACCTAATGTCCATTGCGGTTCTCAACACATTATGTGGAGTTTTGCAAAGCTGTATCCTTCTTATGCCATCAGATATAAGGTTCACATTACCTCAAGCTTTTTAAGTTGGCCTTTCACAGTTGAATCGTGGTTTCAAATGTACAACATCTATCACAGTAGCATATTTCTTTCAGTCTTTGTGTGCTTTCAGTGGTCTTTGGATTTGATGCGTCCTTTTTGTTGTCTCTCCTGAAATGCCTTCATGTATCCTGGCTCTCTGACCCCCCAACAGGAAACTCTCTAGGCCCTCTGAGTACTCTGGCACCGGCCAACCTACCATTCCACTTGTTCTAATAGAGTCAGATGCACTCCTATTTCATTTAATTGTGTATGTGTGCGTCTGGGAGTTTTCCTCTCTTTGAGTTGCACTGAAACCATGCTGAGTGCGGCGCATTCCCTGATTTCCTGCTGAGCACTGGACAGCTGCTTATCGATCAGTAAACTGATACATCAGTTTTAGAGGCCATATATGGAACACACACTCACTCACCAACGCACACATACATGCAATACCTGCAATGCACAATACCTCCCATCAGTCATGCATACATAAACACGAATAGTTTAAATTTATCTTCATCTTATCCATTAACCCACTTTTCATTTTAGACAGGCTTCCATTATCAGCTGCATCAAATGTCTGCTGCTGCAGAATTTAAATCCAGATAACACCCAAACTGTTTGCTGGTTGATCAGCCGATCTCTCACACTGACTTGTTTCAATAGACTATTAATCAGATTCAGCAAAGGCCCTGTGTCCTCCAGGTGCTGCACTTTACAGTATGATATATATGGACAGAATGCAGAATGTACTGTACCGAGCAGGAAAAAGGGCCAGCGTGTCTGGGATGCATGCTTGGGAAGTGTCCTACCAACCTTTCTGAATTCCTTCTCCACTTTTAAATAGACTAGGGGGGTTGAACAGAGCTCACTCTATTGCAGTCTTGGACACAGTGCAGAGTATCCTTGATGATGACCTTTTATGTGTAAACTGCAGCTATAAAGGAATTTAACTACACATTTAACTATCCTTTCTAGGAAATCCAGTTGTTCTGCTATTGATGTAAAATAAGCATTTAAATACATTTGAGAAGTGCAAGTGAATCATAATTCTGAACTCTCCAGGAGTTTCTTTCTATGTTTCTTTCATATGGACACTAAAGACTTTTAATAGCTATAGAGGGTCGCTGCCCTGAGATAAAAGATTTACGTACGCAGAAGATATAAATCAGTCCACATGGCAGGTGGTGCCTCAAACTCCTTCTCAATTTGGCAGAATTCACCTTATTTCCCTTCCCATTCCTTGTGTTTACTGTATCCTATCACACTTGTGCGCATACCTCCAAGTGAATTAAAGACTCTCAATTCTGGCTGCCAGCCTCCAAATCACATCAATCCACAATTGCTTAAACTCAGCTCAAGCCAAGAAGGAGTTGTGAAGTGTCTTGAAGAGGTGTCAACAAGTTGGCAGCCATTTTTGTCTGTCTGTGTTTGCACAGTACTATGATCCCAGAGCATTTCACACTTTTTATTGCCCATTAGAAAAGTGGCCCTGTGGTATGCCATTACATGTTTCAGGTAGAAATAAGAGAAGACAATCCTTGGAAACCATTCATCATCTGAAAAGAGCAGATCCCTGAAAGGGGTTGTACAGACATTACAAAAACACAAGTAAACGCTTTTAAAGGACGCCCCCTTGAGATGGACCCTACGAACTATTATCTCAAAAAGCTTTTGTTCCGTTCTGGTTCTAGTTTCTGGTGGGACTTATTTTAGAGTGACACACAACACGAGTGTCATTTGACAAGGTTGGTACTACCATTCTGTTCACAAGTGTTTGCTAATACGAAGAGGCAGTGGTACAGTCAAATAACTTGGGAAAATATATTTGATCTTTTTTCGTGTTAAAGCTAAGGAAGGCCACTCCAGACCTCCACTGTTTCTGTCTACATTTAGGTTTCAGATTTTCTGTTTTCATCTGCAAATAAAAGTCCTTATCGTCGTAACACCCGTATCTCGTTATTCACAAATCGGTCAGTTTAGAATGCATTCCATGAAGTAGCAGCGCTGTTGCAGCTGAATATTACAGATGCATCGTTGATCGTGTTTTCTTTTTTTCTTTTTTTTATCATCACAATATCGGCATCAAAACTGACCGCAATTATCTGCTTCTAACTGTACAGTGTAATCCACACTAACTATATTGAAGTCAAAGTCACTAAATGTTTTTTCGAATTCATTTTAATAACCAAAATGATGAATAGCCTATTTTATAATTGAACAATTGCTTTCAGTGATTAATTAGTATGATTTAGTTTTGGATAAAACAAAACATTAAGTAGATTTGCAGCTTGTATTCTTTATGCCTGCTGAGCTGAAGCAGCCTCTCACTGAACACACTTCATTGTTTGTGAAGGATGAGGTTTTCACAGTGCACATTTTCTGCTAATTAGGTCTCTTAACTTTTATTTGTTAGGAATAAGAACCACAAAGCAACACACAACACACATATACTACCTTGTAGGACAGCTCTGTCAAAACTAAGCTAAATATTTGGATCAGGACAAACTGAACTTTATCAAGCTTTTACACGCCCTACATGGAATCTTACCTGCTTCCACAAAAAAAAAGATATATAAAAAATATATATTTACATGACAAAACTCTTGTTTTCTCTTGTGGTTATTAATCAAAGCAGAAACTACCATTTTCCCCTCCATCTTTGTGCAGGATGAGCCACTGTGCACTGAGGCAGCAGCTCCTGAAGAGCAGCAGCTGCTGGGGAACCTGGGCCAGGTAACCAAGTCTGGCCAGTGTTGTTCATCACAACACACACACACCGAATGGAAGTCTGCCGTTAGTCTGCCATCTGCTTAGTTTTTGTATGCAAAAAGGAGGTGTGTTACAGGTTTGTTTGTGTGACTCCATCCTGGACATTCTTCAAGATGATTTAAAGAGATGATGCTTATTAAAAGCATTCATCCTGCAAACATTAATATCCAATCTTGAGCAACACAAGGCCCTGTTATGCATGTAGACATGCATTTCTTCACATTGGAACTACACACACAGCTGCTTTGACAACTTTCAAAGGTTTCTCTACTGGCGAACAGATATATGACACCCTGTCAGCTGAAATAAAACATCATGAGGTGCGATTCAGTGAGTTTTGAAAAGAATGTGACCAGTGTATTGATATCACTTGGCTCATTAATCCTCTTCACTATGTGAGCTGAAGGTGTTCTGGGGGAGTCAGATTTGGTTTTGTTTGTTGGTGAGCGCTGCTCTCACTGTTTCCTAAATTTCCATTTGTAATTATCAATCATTTTAAACACTGTCGTAGCCAGCAGTTGTGGGTTATCTGGATGGCAGCTTTAACAGGGTTTAGCTCTGCAGCTGTGCAGAAACACGAACAGCTTCAACACAAGTGGTGCTCTTGCAGGGTGTTGCAGACACAGAGTCGAGGCTGCGTTTACTCCAGCCTCCATGGGTTTAACCAGGACAAGATCAGAGAGAAGCTGCGGGCCTTTCCTGGAGGCTCCATCGATCTAGTGAAACAGGACTCCGGCATAGCTGTGCTGACAATCAACAACCCCACCCGCATGAACGCTTTCTCTGGTGTGCTTATTCTACCACACATCGCACCGCCTGTGCAAATCCTGTTTTAATCAAACAAAAGGAAAGACAAAATAAGGTTAAAGTGTTTGAAGTTTTTCTTCCCGACAGGCAGCATGATGGTGGATCTGGAGGAGCAGGTCACCCAGCTGGAGGAGTGGACGGACGGCAAAGGCCTCATTGTCCAGGGTGCTGCCGCCACCTTCTGCTCTGGGTCCGACCTCAACGCTGTCCGGGCTATATCCAACCCACAGGTAGCAGAATGATCTACTCAGTGCTTCGAGTGGTTTGCCTAGGAATTCTGTCCTTTGTGTGGGCCTACCGGAGATGTTTACATAGGGCTTCTCTCACCTTCTAGGACGGGATGAAAATGTGCATGTTCATGCAGAGTGCTCTTACGAGGCTGCTCAGGTAAGAGCTCTTTGCAGTGTGTTTCTGCAAACTCCCAAAGCATGAGCTGGAGAGTTCAGGTGTGGTGCTGTTACATAACGAGTCCCGCGGCGTGCTGACCGAGTGCCATGTGTGCAGGCTGCCTCTTATCTCTGTGGCGCTGGTGGAGGGGAAAGCGCTGGGAGGAGGTGCAGAACTCACCACGGCCTGTGATTTAAGGTAACATCTTTGCATGAGCGGGTAAACACAAAGAACCCTCTTTGGCATTCTCGTGTTTCATCGTCGTCCGGTGTGTGGCCGCCATCCCTCTCGTAGGCTGATGGCCTCCGGCAGCGTGATCCAGTTCGTCCACAAACACATGGGTCTGGTCCCGGGCTGGGGTGGCGCTGCGCGACTCGTCCGCATTGTGGGAAGCCAGAGTGCGCTGAAGCTGCTCGGCGGCGCGGTAAAAGTGGACTCTGAGCTCGGCCTGCACATCGGACTGGCAGATGGAGTCCTGGAATCAGACAAGATAGCAGGAGATCCCGGCACAGCCCTGCAGCAGGCGGAAAACTGGCTCAGCCGCTACACCAAAGGACCGGCCCCCGTGATCCAGGCTGTGAAGAAGGTGGTGTCGTCAGGTAGGGAGCTGCCGCTGTCAGAGGCCCTGAGGGCAGAGAAGGACGTTTTTGGGTCGGTGTGGGGCGGTCCAGCAAACCTGCAGGCCCTGGCCAGCAAGCCCAAACACAAATGAGCCGGCCTGAGGGCTGTTATCAGCAAACCCAGCGGGATGCCACTCAGAGAAATGTTTTCTTACCTTTGGGAAGGGGCTGACTGTCATTTTACAGTACTGAACTGAAGAGTGAACTGAACACACTCTGGCTATCTTTGTTTCCCAAACGCAAACATTAAACTTTTCAACTAATCTTTTTTTCTGCCTTCAACACACCAACGTTCTAACTTCACAGATGATAAGGTTGTTGTCACAAAGTCCTCCTTTCAATCATCATTTGGTACGCGAGACTTGAAATACCTCATCGGAACTCGAACATGGACACTCTTGTGCAAATCTAACAATACTGTGTTGAAGAGACAAACAAAATAAACAATCGTGTTGTTATCATTTTGCTGAATAAGCATCTTTTCAGGTGTAGTCTGAACAGACATTCCTTTTTTATCGCCCTTACTTTGGATAGCTCCTGTTGGGAGTTATCTCCTTAATAGGATGACATCAGTAAAAAAAAAACTAAACAGTGAGGCTTCTGTCCTCATCAAACAAATGAACCCTTTTCTCTTTGTCATCTGACAACGTGATTGTGCTGCTGATTAGATCATTCTGCACCGAGCTGAACTGAAGTGGACAAACTAATGAAGCGGGACAAGCATGGAGTATCCACATCTGTCTGCTGGAAAGACGCGCTGCTGCACATCTTTTGTCTTTTCTGTGTTTGTAGGTCAGTTCAGCTGATCGCTCAGATTCCTCTGTGGTCATTATGATCCCTGCAGCTTTGGTCCTTCCCTCTCTCGGCTCTGTGGCATTAGGAGATGCTAAGCTGGGAGGGCATTACCTGATTTTCAACGCGCCGACGAAAGAAGCTCAGACAAGCACATTGAACATCTGTGGATCGATTTGCAATGCTCATGGATCTGTAGAGCAAATGAGGACTTATAAAAGCAAATGTGAGCACACACCGAAATGTCAACAATCCTGTTTCCTGACTAAAGTCCCAGCTGGAGTCTGAATATCTGCTGCAGCCAGAATCCCAAACACCCACAAGGTGAAACTAATCAAATGTGGCCCAACACATTACACAATAAGACCAAGAGAGGAAAATAAATCCACTAATTGAAAGACCAATACATTCTTCAGGATGATGAAATGATAGTTTATTCTTAAATTACATACCTTGTAACAAAAAAATGAACCCAATACAATTACACAAACTTTACTCTTCAGAACAGAAAGTCTGAAACTTAGTTGATGTTGGAAATAAAAAAAATAAAAAAAACATCACTGAAACTTCTGCAGGACGACCATGAGCAATAGTGTGTCCCTCCCCGTTCTTCTGCTGCCTCACACATTGTACGCAACGGGATTTACAACCAAAGGAAATGCACAAATAAAATAAAAACATTTACTGAATTAAAAAAACAAAAAAAACAAAAACAAATTCTCAACATCCTGCCAAACCACAGTGTTTAAATAACTCTCTTCAACACACATAAATCACAGAACTTTAGAAAGACGTGAGAATACTTTAGTGAGGGACAACAAGGGCACTAATGAGGCTACAGATGTTTCAACAGCTTTTAAAAGAAACACACCGATATCACGTTAAAATGCCAATTCTTCAAAGCTGGGTGAAGTTAAGACGTATTCTTTAATGTTCACATTCAACTGAAACAGGGTTCTTAATGCACAAAATGTGGAAGTTCAGAGAAACGCAGCTCAGACAGCCATGTGTGGGCTCCCACAGTTAAATGACGACGCCGTTAAATGTCACGCCTCAAACTCAAACAGCCACATTCCTTTAAAAGCCTCGCGGAGTTCTTTGTATTCGTTCTTCAACTTTAAGAATTAAAAAAATAAACACACAAACAAAATAAATTCTTCTTCAAATCACACCGGGGCTCCAACTGACTTCCTTCTCTGGGGTTAACAGGTTACTGACAATTCTGAGGGCTTTATAATCACATTACATCTGCAGGAAATCATATGAGAGGTGGAGGCAGCGACCTAATTTCTGCAGGAGTTGTCAGATGACCTAAATTCTGGGGAGCCCGTGTCTGTGAGATGTTGGCCGAGAGGGTTGAAATGTAGATCATTACAATGCAGCTGTTCATAATAATGTTAAGTCGGCTTCACTTATTTGAGTTGGTTCCCTGTTATGCCTTCTTTCGCTGCAAGTCACAAATCTGATCAGGACACTCAAAGCCTATTTGTTGGATAATAACTGAACACACAATGGCAAAGTGAGGGAGAAGCAAAGTAGTTATTTTTACCTTTCTGGAATAGAGAGGGACATCACTACATGCCAGCAACCGAGGCTGATCGAGCCGATGGCTGCTGAACTCCACATCCCCTCACATGATGGGCTGGATACAAAACAATGAGATTTCACAGCTCTAAACAAAACTGTAGATCCATCTGAATCTTTACCGTCGCCCTCCCTTAGTACTGAATTTCTTAGTTTAAGGATATCAGAGCAAAGGTCAGCTCTGTGGATGAGCAGAGCAATAAATGAATGAGTCTTAACTCTTAGTCTAAGAAATCAAGATGGATCATGTAGAACCAAAAACAAGCAGCAAAAATCAAACCTTTAACTGTGTGTCACAGATTGAACTGTGCCTCATTATTCTGGTACCAAAGAACGCACCCACATCGGAACTGGGACTGAAAGAACAGCATGACAACTTGGAACACATCCGCTTAGTGCTGATGGTAGCAATGATCACTTCACACTTCAGTCACTGTACACTGGCCGTCAGGCATTCTGGACCTTCCACTACTGCTGGATGAGGTAGGGGGAGAGGCAGGTTCTGCACGAGGAGGTGCTCTGTCCTCTGGCGCCAGTCTTTGTCCCCGAGGCCGGTCCTCCCAAGGCTCCACATGCTCCCCGTCTCCCCCCTCCTCTTCCTCATCGTCACTCCAGTCTCCGGAGCCAGACTCGTCCACAGAGGTGTGAGGATCAGAGGACCTAGAGGGTGAAGTCTCCTCTTCATCTTCCTCCTCCCCTTCACCCAGCCCAGGACGAGGGCTGATTTGTAGCTGGGAGAGGGCATCCTCCAGTTCGGGGCTTGTGCGGGAGTCGGGCTGACCCCTGAGGGAAACAGAAGGACGGGCAGCAGCTGCGGGCGCTGGAACGGTAGACGAAACACCTGTGACCTGTTGCTGGACACCTGCTACTGTGGTATCGGCCCCATCAGCAGAGCTTTCGCGACTTGTTGCTCCCAGGGCCCCGCTACCACCTTCAGTGTCCAGACGCAGTCCAGCCACTCCCTTTTTGGGAATGTCCAAAACGTCCCTCTTCATTTTGCGCCTACGGCCATGCTCGTTGCGCCGATACTGCACCATGTTCTCCAAGTCAGCTACGTACAAAAAACCAGCAATAAGCATTTCCGCCGTCTTCTTGCCCTTGGAGAAAGCGTCCTCCAGCTCACGGCTGGTTCGCTCGTCGTACTGCCACCACCCATTACGGCCCTCGTAATACCAGGCATGATCGCTCGCCGCACCAGCCCGACCTCCTGCCGAGGCTTTCAGCTCCTCAGGGGAGAGAAGTGTCGGCCTTTCCAGGAAGTCATCCGGCACTTCCTGTCTGCAGAGAGCACAGCGTTTACTCTGCCAGGACGCCCCCTTCACACACAGGAAACAGAAGACGTGATGGCAGGGCAGTTGGACTGGGTGCACGCAGCTCTGCAGACAGATGGCACACTCTGGCACAGACAGGGCAGGGGATGAGCTGCTGGAGCCGGAACACGAGGATTCTGCGCTATTTCCACTTCCGCCACCACTGCTGCTGCCTTTCTTACTGGATGGAAGAGAGCTAACAGAGTGGTCGACCTCTCCACAACTAGCCATCCTTATGAAGTACTGCACAAAAACAAAGAGGAAGACAATAGTTTGGATCATAAGATGTTGAAATGTGACATCAAGCAAGTAGATTTTATGTTTACTCCAATAACTTGTGCTTAATCAGAAATAATAATAATAAAAAAGCACAGGACAGTATTACAATACTTTGGACTTACTAAAGTCCACAGTATATTGATGCGTATGAACTGTAGTAATGTATATGCATTGCCGTTTGTGCGTACTTTAAAAGTACAACAAACATGCTTTCAAATAAACTACAAGTTATTTCTTTTAATTGTGGCTTGATCACTTTAAATGTGTGGTTGGGTACCAATAGTCAAACAGACTAAAAATAACCTAAAAATAAATTAATCGGGAGCAGTACCATAGGTATTATTGTGGCAAAAGGCAGGCATTTATGAAGTTTCATACTTACTCAAATCTCTTTAATGCAGATGAATCATTAGGAGAGCTTTTTGGACCTTTAAATCTCCCTGTCAATGGGAACACACAACCAATGAAATTATGTTTTCTATAACGCCAGCCAAGAAAGGAAGTGAATAGTGGTATTAAAATCACAGCTACCAAAATAGCCTTTGTGAAAAGATGAGCTTGATTAGTACATCCGTCTTTAAACTGCACATGTTAAAACTTAACGTTAATTCGCATAAGGGACTGCTGTGAGTAGAACAAAGAAAGGCTCTGTTAACACACTACAATCAGTTAATTGTGTCGGTCTGTGCTAGCTTAAACCTGTTTTATTAACTAGGGGGTCATAGTAGACAGAAAATGTTGCTTAAAATAAAATCAGCAGCACCTTAAGTGTTGACAATTTGTAAAAAAACAAAACACCCTTGCTAATACTAACTGCGTAACATTTGGGTATCAATAAGGCATCTACAGTTGCCATTGTGATAATGCAATATTAGATGAACAAACCATCACAATGTTGAAACCTGTTGTATTAGGCTAAAGCTAGCGCTGCTAAGTGCATCGCACTGGCTCCAGTAAATAGACGGAGTTCATTTGACGGCGCTAGCTTAATTTAGCACAGCGACATAAACAGGACAAAAATATTTTCTCGCTCCACTGACAGAACAAGAACAACGGCAGGATATTTACCTTACCTTTAAATTCTGTTGAAATAACCTTGTCAACTGTGGGAGCTGGTGTCAGGGTAAAGAGTTCGTATGTTAATATATCGACTTCCAATGTTAACTGGCTTTGTTTTCCTTCGAGAGAGAAGCTGAGATAAAGCAGACGGCGTATCAGTACGCGCTGACGTAATAACACGTCCAATCAAACGTCGCTTTTTTCTACGCATGTCAGTTCCGGAGTCTTCCTGTTCGCTCGTGGCTAGAGGACATTGGTGTCACAGAGGAGAGGGGCTCGCAAGGTATTTTTATTTTTCCCTATAATCCGGAAAGCCGAAACAGACAAAAGATGTTTTCCCGTGCCGTGAGACCTACCTTCTCCCTCGCTCGGAGCCTGTCCACCTCTTCGCACAACAATGCCAAGGTGGCAGTGCTTGGAGCTTCAGGCGGCATAGGCCAACCGCTATCCTTGCTGCTCAAGAACAGCCCCTTGGTGAGCCAACTCTCCCTGTATGATATCGCCCATACACCTGGAGTGGCTGCGGATCTCAGCCACATTGAGACAAGAGCCCAGGTAACCGGCCACATGGGCCCGGACCAGCTCAACGCAGCTCTGCAGGGCTGTGACGTCGTGGTTATTCCCGCTGGGGTTCCCAGGAAACCCGGCATGACCAGAGATGACCTCTTCAACACCAACGCTACCATTGTAGCCACCTTGGCCGACGCCTGCGCCCGCAACTGCCCAGAAGCTATGATCTGTATCATCGCTAATCCTGTTAACTCCACCGTTCCTATCACATCAGAGGTTTTGAAGAAACACGGAGTGTACAACCCCAACAGAGTGTTCGGTGTCACAACCTTGGACATTGTCAGAGCCAACGCTTTTGTGGCAGAGCTCAAGGGCCTTGACCCAGCTCGTGTCAGCGTCCCAGTCATCGGCGGTCACGCCGGGAAGACCATCATTCCCCTCATTTCCCAGTGCACACCCAAAGTTGAGTTCCCTACCGACCAGCTGTCTGCCCTGACTGGAAGGATCCAGGAAGCCGGCACAGAAGTGGTTAAAGCCAAGGCAGGATCAGGGTCCGCCACCCTGTCCATGGCCTACGCAGGTGCCCGCTTCACCTTCTCCGTCCTGGATGCCATGAATGGAAAGGAAGGTGTAGTGGAGTGCGCCTATGTCAGGTCTGAGGAGACGGAGTGCAAGTACTTCTCCACACCTCTACTGCTGGGAAAGAGTGGCATTGAGAAGAACCTTGGGCTGGGCAAGCTGACCGCCTTTGAGGAAAAGCTGGTTGCCGATGCCATCGGTGAGCTGAAGGCTTCTATCAAGAAAGGCGAGGATTTTGCTGCTAACATGAAGTGAACAAAAGCTTACGTGTAAACATCAACCAACCGCAGTTGTGATTTGGTAATTTGCTCTGTCTTAAAAGGCATCAGGGTAACTTAAGATCTGTCAGTGTTTCCTCCTTTTTTTTTTTTTTTTGTTGCAGTTTTTGGTATCATGGTGTTCTTACCCATACCTGTTCAAACATGGCTTTATACTGTATGTATGATTTGTGTGCATACTGTACTGTGATTTTTTTTTTTTTTAATGTCTGACTTAAAAAAAACAACAACATTCAAATGACTATTTTCATTCATGGTCTGTATTTGGATATTTCTCTGCTGAGTAAACAAGAGGAAATGTTGTCTTGCCTGCTGACGCCCATACAGTAGTTACTGATGAGCAAAATCTTCACTCCCCCAATAAACAGTTTAGCTTTAAAATGTCTCTTGTTTTTTATTCTTGAGAAAAATGAATTACAAAATTGGACTCATTTAATATAGTGAGCAGAGGGTAAAGCTGCAGACTAAATAAGAGGGCTTAGAGTCTATGCTTTCTTATTTAGGCATAGATAGGCCATAGACCATACCGTTTACTCAAAACTGTTTGAGAATAGGACACATTTGTTTCACAGAATTTCTTGTGATCACAACATTCTTAGCCTTATAATCCCCTTTGCCCAGATTGAAAAGTTTTGGTAATTTTTGGCACCAGATGGACGTCAAATGAACAATAAACAGACACAATTACAAACCCATTATATTTTTATTTTGACATTCAGGTGTTTTTGGTTCCTTGTCCTTATTGAATGCACAGAATCTTTAACACAAAAGGAAAAACGTCCGGTGGCTTCAGCACTTATCTAAGTAAAATGACCTTTTTTTTCAGAGACGTAACAGAGCATTGTTTTCGACCATAGTCATTTTCAGTGGTAGTGATTATGAAGATGGTGAGAGAAATTTGTTTTTTGTTATTTTTCTTTACAAACATTGGATCAAACAATGAGATCTAAAAAAAAAGGAAAAGGGTACAACAAAAATAAAACAATAGTTCTACATATGCTGCGAAATCTACATTCAAAAACCAAGATGCACAACGTTGTACCAGAGCCCCATTAAATAACCTTATCGACAAGCACTCTCTGTCCGTCTGCTGGACAGTCCTCCACAAAGTCACAGACAACTCTCACCGGTTTTAAGTCCCACAGCAGTGTTGTCTGTATGTGTGGAGGAGACACTCAGTAGAGGAGATGAAGGAGTTGAGACTACAGAGCAGGAAAAAAAAAAGACTTTTTAAAGTCAATAGTAGCCCATGCTTTGTGACTGAATGCGCCCCATTGTGCTGGTGCATAAACAGTCTATTCAAATCACACAGGTTAGCAGCAACACCCCTGTGAGGAGGGGGCAAAATGGGGAGGGTGGGGACGTTGTGGAGCAGGAAGGATGGGAAGACGACGGGAAGATGGTGGGGAGCCTTTAGACTTTGTCTCTACTCTCCATTACTGCACAATACTATCATCTGGAGAGACGTCCTGGCCCCGGCGGTGCCTGTGCTCCGTTTTGTTCCTGTTATCAGAGTCTTCACGTTCACCTGCGTCCCTGTCCTGCTGCTTTTCCCGCTTCCTCTCCCTTCGCCGCCCCTGGCTGTCCTTGTCTTTGCGGTTGTTGCGATTTCTTTTCCCTCTGCGCTCAGGGTTTCTCTGTGCTCCTGAAAAAAAAGACAATGAAAAACTGTAGATTTGGCCAATCAATTAGGTTGCTCATCACTTTTTACAAGAAAAGTAGGATCATTTGCTTAGTTTCAAGATTCATTTACACCCCTGATTAATTAATTAATATTTTAGATATTGAATGCAATAGTTTTCGTGTTTTAAGCTGATGTTATGGCAAAAAATGTTTTTTCAAATTGGCACCTTTGCTTGTAATTTCAGGCAGAGCATCAAATATGTTCAACTTCAAGATTATTTCTTAAATACGAGTAAAAAAAAACATGTTCAAGAAACAGCAGCAAAAGTGAATATTGATGCATCACAACTCACACCCAGCCCACGTTCTCCCCGTTCACCACTAGATGTCAGTGTATAACTAAAGATGGACGCTCTGCTGTCTGCCGCTAATGGCCCAGTGCCCAGGATGAGCAGACCTTTGTCCAAAATAGAAAGCCTTTAAATAAACCTCCAATTTATCTGTTCTTGCAACACCATCTCATAAACAAAAAAGAGAGTGTTGGAATGCTGAAGGTTTATCTCTGCTCGGGCCGCAGTTATTAATGATAATAACAAGATCTACCCTCAGGGAGGTTGGAGACAGGACCTGCGAGTGAAAGCAGAGGAGGCCCTTTCCTGTTGTTGTACTGATGCTGCTCATGTGTGAGTGGAACGGAGCAGTACGGACTGCTTGGCTGTTGGCTGGCCGGTTGGGGATTGTGAAACTGCTGAAGTAGGCAGTAGGCACAGACATAGGGAGAGAGAAAAAGAGATCTGTGTCTCTCTCTTGTCTGCTTCATGTGTCCCCCCCCCCCGTCACCCCCCACGCCTCTACTTCGACCCCCATGTGCATTAATTGAGATAGGATTCTGGCTGGAAGTAAGTCTGGGCTACACATATTTATTTTACATGTCGGACAAAGCTCCCGTTGCCTGATGTGTTGAAAGCTCGAGGTCCTGCAAGGCAGAATAATTGAGGTAAAACAGAATCCTATCGGTGATCGGGAAGGGAGCTGGTTTCACGCATGGATGGACTGATGGATGGATGGAGTAATCTGGTCCACTGACTCATCCAGGGTATGCCCCCTGTCCACTATAAACACAGGAAGTCCCCTTCACTCTCATTGTTTTCTCTGTCCTGACACCATAACTATTTACAAGTTCAGTGGATTAGTCATACTGTAGCCCCAATGCTTTGGTCGAACCAAAGGAGAAACCCAATCCGCGCTTGTGCAGAGATGATTAGGAGAGTGTTTATCCATCCAACCTGCCTTTGGTTACTTGGAGCAATTTCTGATGGCCTTTTTGTAAACTGTATGTTGACATGTGTACAGTGCTCCTCAAATGAGACACCTTTGGAGGGTTTGGAATATTTTCAACAGACATTTAGCACATTCCCAAATGTCATCTTGTCCTGAATCATTTCAAAACTTCCAGACTCACTGTGTGGTTGGCTTATGGAACAACTTACGATCTTACAGTGATGTAAAGAGCTAGTGTTAATATAACTTTCTTCAGAGGGAGGAGAAGAAAAGCTTACATTTTCTAAGCCTATTGATCTGATTAGTGGTGAGCTGTTTCCATGAAGCAGTTGCTGTTGCTCAGTGTCAAAATTGGTAGCGCCAGCTAGCTCCCACAAATAAAATATTTTCTTACTCCATGCTTGAAATAAAATAGGTACTAATTTGGGCAAAACAACAAATGGATATTTGGATCTCACATCTCCTATTATCTTTGAAGTTTTTTCAAGATTCTTCTACTTTATTAAACTTGAAGTTCTTAATAATTTGCCACATGGCCAAGGCCGAAATCTACATGAAAGTTGATTGTCTCTCCCCAGAACTGTCTGAAAGGTACAGACGCCAAGAGTGACTTAAATCTGATATTATCTTTGAATCATCGAAGCAGATTTTTCTGTCATTTGAGAAGTTATCCCAAGAAAAAGAACATTTCATGGAATCACAGGCTGGTTATGGTTAGCAAGAAAATGAGGGGTTCCAGTCATGACAGTTGGAGAGGATCTATGACACTGAGTCACGCATACATGTTTCACTGTGTTTGCTGCCCTGAGTTTAGTAAATGTTTCCCCTTGGCCACAGACAGTGGCATCTGTTGCAGGGATAAGAATCCAACCAAATCTGTCACACACAAGCCAGTAGCTCCTTTTCAAACAATCCCACTGTTTGCGATGATGAAAAAACAAACTTCACAGAGTCAAACTAACAAAATACATTGTTGTTTTTTAAGGCAAAAAATCCTTGTTGTCCTGAGAGGACATAATAAACCTAAATATCACTGAAAAACAAGCATTGCTGTGTCACCGTTTTAAGATAATTTACTCGTAATAATAATGATGTAACTGAAAATAATTTCAAGCACTGTGTCTATTGGCAGTTCACTTGCTTTCATTAATCAATTGATGTCAACGGGCAAAATATCATTGCAAAACTTGTCCTGTCTCAACTTTTATACAACCATTTATTCTGTTAATCGGCTCTTCAATCAGATATGAGTGATCTTCTCAGTAAAGGGAGTATAAGGAGAAAACACAAAGAGGTATTACAGCAGGATTAAGAATAAAAACAACAACATATATACAGGGGTTGGACAATGAAACTGAAACACCTCTCATTTTAGTGTGGGAGGTTTCATGGCTAAATTGGACCAGCCTAGTGGCCAATATTCATTCATTTCACATTGAACCAATAAGAGCAGACTGTGAAGGTCCAGTTAGCAGGGTAAGAGCACAGTTTTGCTCAAAATATTGCAATGCACACAACATTATGGGTGACATACAAGAGTTCGAAATAGGACAAATTGTTGGTGCACATCTTGCTGGTGCATCTGTGACCAAGACAGCAAGTCTTTGTGATGTATCAAGAGCCATGGTATCCAGGGTAATGTCAGCATACCACCAAGAAGGACGAACCACATCCAACAGGATTAACGGTGGACACAAGAGGAAGCTGTCTGAAAGGGATGTTCGGGTGCTAACCTGGATTGTGTCCAAAAAACATAAAACCACGGCTGCCCAAATCACGGCAGAATTAAATATGCAGTTCAACTCTCCTGTTTCCACCAAAACTGTCCGTCGGGAGCTCCACAGGGTCAATATACACGACCAGCCTGCTATAGCCAAACCTTCGGTCACTCGTGCCAATGCCAAACGTCAGTTTCAATGGTGCAAGGAGCGCAAATCTTGGGATGTAGACAATGTGAAACATGCATTGTTCACTGATGAGTCCGCCTTTACTGTTGTCCCCAAATCCGGGAGAGTTACGGTGTGGAGAAGCCCCAAAGAACCGTACCACCCAGACTGTTGCATGCCCAGAGTGAAGCATGGGGGTGGATCAGTGATGGTTTGGGCTGCCATATCATGGCATTCCCTTGGCCCCTTACTTGTGCTAGATGGGCGCGTCACTGCCAAGGACTACCGAACCATTCTGGAGGACCATGTGCATCCAACTGTTCAAACATTGTATCCTGAAGGAGGTGCCGTGTATCAGGATGACAATGCAACAATACACACAGCAAGACTGGTGAAAGATTGGTTTGATGAACATGAAAGTGAAGTTGAAAATCTCCCATGGCCTGCACAGTCACCAGATCTAAATATTATTGAGCCACTTTGGGGTGTTTTGGAGGAGCGAGTCAGGAAACATTTTCCTCCACCAGCATCACGTCGTGACTTGGCCACTATCCTGCAAGAAGAATGGCTTAAAATCCCTCTGACCACTGTGCAGGACTTGTATATGTCATTCCCAAGATGAATTGACGCTGTATTGGCCGCAAAAGGAGGCCCTACACCATACTTATATATTATTGTGGTCTAAAACCAGGTGTTTCAGTTTCTTTGTCCAACCCCTGTATATATATATAAATATATATATTTTTGTGTGTGTGTGTGTTTGTATTACAAATGTTTTTATTACTTTCATATTAAAATGACAGCCCAATAAATCAGATCATGAGCTTTAAAAAGTTGATAAAATCTCAGACTGTTTCAGAGACACTTTCTGCAGCTCAAACAACAAATAACAAAACTACTACAAAGGTTACAGTAGTAGAACTGAAGGCCCCATTCAAAAATCTTTTCCTCTCGGAGTCTGTTCTAATGCTACACACAACAATACTCAGGCCCTAAAATTTATTATGGGAAATTAAACACCTGTTAGCCCATATTAGTGAAGGCTTGAAAAAGAGAACCATAGTAGACCGACAGCAACACAGAACAAAAGGACTTGGTGGGCCTAGCGATCAAAAGAAAGAGTAGCCAGACAGGGGAAAAGAGAGTCTAAACGCATGCGTGTGTGGTGAGAGAACTACACTGTGTTTTATGGTACATCCTCTGTGGCAGGCACTCTGTCGTCCGAGGAGCTTTTGGCGGGAGCCAGGCCAGGATTAAAGGCTATGGGCTGTCCCACAACTGGAATGCCTGCGGCATGGCTGCCAGGATGTCATGAGGGGGGTTGTGGGTGCAGGCAACAGCCACCAACCCCACTGTGACTGAGAGGATAGTGGTAGCTCGCTTAGCTGGAAAAATCCCTGCGCTTAAGGAGTATGTTTGTGTAAGTGTGGGAGTTGACAGGTGTTCAGATTTTCGGAGAGCGTGCAGTCCACACAGCTACAGAGGTAGTGGCGTGGAGAGCAGGTCTATCAAAGAACAAATTGGCCAGGATTAACTCGACATGGAAGGGGGTGAATGTGAATATAAAGATAATGTCAGAGGACAGAAAAGCTAAAGATAAACAATCTTGTATTTTTTTTAAACACTATTACAGCATTTATGACATATA
>JABUIW010000019.1:12835844-12846587 GCA_013363375.1 Menidia beryllina
ATATATATATGTACATATATGATATACTAAAAATAGTTAGTGTCAAACAAAAGGATCAAATATTTGGTCCTTGTGCTGCAAATGTGCAGATTCTTCCTTGTGAAGATTACTACAACAACTGAAACTGAACTCTTTCAATCACAGCAAAAACTAATTATTTATCTAAATTTAGATATCGAGTTATTTTCCTCCTTGATAGAAGACATATTGAATACCTGCTGGCTATAGTTTGATATTCCAACACTTCAAATCTTCAACGTAGTTATTTCTCCTTACAGACAGAGTGGCTCATTATACCAAAGTCAAAATCACACCTGAGCTTATATTAAATATGTAATGTTAAATGTGAGACGGATCTAGCAGGCTTACATGCAGAAGAAGGAACTACTGTGATATTTGTTGCTTGTGTTAGATTTTGACATATTTCTAGAGTTTGAAAGCTTTTTTCATCTTAAAAAGAATGAATGAATAGCCGAATAGTCTTGTATACTCAGTGAACCATGCCCAAGAGTGAAACAATGTCACAAAAAGCGCAACAGGAAGATGAGATGCAGTGCAGAAGTTGTGGGGGTGAGGCCAAAAGGAGAAAGTGCAATGGAGGAGGAAAGGAAGAGGATGAGGAGAAGGATGTATCAGTGTCGGAGGGCTGCTGGAGGATTACTGGGGGCTCTCCGAGGTCGGGCCACTGACCCCCTAGCGTGTGCAGAACGTAAACAACGAGGAAAGGATGCGCCAAGGCAGATAATTAGCTCCCATTCACTGGATAGTCTTTGGAAATGGGACAACTCTCTGTCTTTCTTTCCTTCCCCTTCGTTTTTCATCATCCCCATTTCACCAGGTTCTGGCTGGATCCCTGGCCGTTGATTCTCCATTGAAGCCTTGGCCCCAACCTGACTGACTGGGAATGGCAACAGGGAGCTTAAAAGGGTGATCTCTGCTTTTTTTGGTGTGATGGGGAGTGTGTCCTTTTGTGTGTGTGTGCGTGTACATGCACACGCAGAGGAAGTGGATGGGGAACAGCTCAGTCGACAGATGCAGGGAGAAGATGAGTGAAAGGGTGACAGAGGGCACATTTCACAGTCTGCCTAACAAATCATGTTGACCCCGGTTGTCTCTCCTCACAAATTACCTGCTGTGTAGCCAGCCAAAGCTGCACTGAGTGTGTGTCGGCATGTGTGCAAGAAAGAATTTGTGCAGTTGTCTAGCTTGTTTGAAATGGAGAGGTTGGATCTGTATCTGGAACTGCGTGTCCATTAGTGTGAGCGCACAAGAGGGTTTGTACGCGCGCGTGTGTGTGTGTGTGTGTATTGGCAGCTGTGGGGATAAACCAAAACTGATCCCCTGGTCACCGCATGCCTCCCAAGGGGAGGATGTTGATGTTGAGCTGGCTGTTTCTGCTCCAGAGTCGACCGCTTTTTGCTGCATCACACACACACATACACACACACACAATGACACACACTTACACACCCATACACACACAATGTTTGTTCTGTAAGTGTGAGGCCCCAGAGGGCTGGATCTCAGCCTCCTACCCTGTCTGCGATTTGTCATTTAACACTACAGAGTCCTGGCCAAAAAACAACCAGCCGTAGCCTCCAACCACCTCTCTAACCACACAAGTGCACACACACGCCGAACACACAAAACTCAAGGCGATCGTACACGCACCCCGGCATCAGATTTTATAAGGAGACAAGACCGTCTGCAAGCAGTTTTCACTCTGTTCATTAGAAATGATCACGCTATTCCCTGTTTACAAAGAGCACAGAAAGTGGTTTCACTGTTTAAAATCCAAAGAGGTCTGGTGGGAAAACACACAACATACCCATTGCAACATCACACATGTGTGTTCCCAACGCACTGTCCTCACTCCAGCCACAATGACAGTCCTCTGAGTAAACAGTCACAGTCCTGAGCGGAAGACCGTCTCACTCTGGTTGTACAAGCTGAAGCAGCATGGTCTGGAATTCATAGAGAGCTGAAGTTGGGCCATGTGTCACAAATACTATGTCGGCTGAGAGTGGAATAGGTCAGAGGCAATTACTGACTTTTTCTGCGCTTTAGGTTCATATGCAGAGTGAGAGGGACCTCCGGTCAGGGCCTGACACACACTTTAGATGCAGTAATGCGGCCACTTTGCGACAGTATGCTTCGCTTACCTGGACATTTCCTCTTCTTGACCAGACATTCTTTGATCTCAGAGATCTCTGGGCAGGGTTTGCCAAAAGGGGATGGATACTGCAGGACCTGTCTCGTGCGGGTCTCCTGGCCCCGTTTAAAGCCACAGGTTTTGCCAAGCTTGGAGCAGGGGCTCCACTCGCTCCACTCACCCACTTCGCAGTGCACTGCCAGGGGAAACATGCAGAAGTAAGGATGAGAAGCCTCAAAATTGAGTTAATGGAATCTTTATTTCAAGCATCCAACCACTCCATAAAAATGACCCAAAACATGTAGAGCAAAAGCGTCAGCACGCACTCACACACGACTGACCTTGTGGTGTACACTCCATGAGCTTGTCATTGGGCTCATAGTCATCTGGACAGATGTGGTAGCACCTCCCGCTCAGCTGGAAAAAGCCCGGACGGCACTGTGTACATGTTTCGCTGTTCGCACACAACTCACAATCAGCAGGGCACCCTGTAAACACAGACCCGTTTCTGATGTTGGAAATGCTGTGCACTGGGATAAACAAGCAGGTTTTCTCCCCCCACCCCTGGGTAATGTGAACCGAAAGCACTCACTGGGTACACACTCCTTCTGTGTGTCGCTCGGAACCATGCCTTCAGGGCAGTTCTGTTGGCACTTGCCCACGGAAAGGTAGAATCCTGCTCGGCAGCGCGTGCAGAAGTTTCTGTTGAAGCAAGAGTCGCACTCCGACCTGCACTCTGACATAGAGACACAGACACACACCACTGTTTGTCCAAACAGGCCAAGTTACGGGGTATGCACAAGGTGGTTTGATTTTACACTTGGAGGTCTATGATTTATCATTTTCTCTTGGTCACAAAAAGTACAGCCTTTGTGACAAGACAGTACTGAGATGAAACTGACTTCTTATAGCCTGCTTGTGTCTTTAAAAACAAGCCAATGACACAGGTAGCTGAGATCACAGTTACAGTAATTTCCTTATTGATTCAGTCCACATTCGGAGATGCCGAGTGCTATGACTGGGTTAATAGGTGCAGTTATAATATCGTTCCACCACGAGGAATCCAGCTGGTTGCTAATTGTGACTCACTTGTACAAGTGCTTCTCTCTGGTGTGCGAGTGCCGTAAAATCCCGGAGGACAGGAAGTCATGCACACCCCGATCTGCCTCATCCCGATCCTCTCCAAATGCATGAAGAAGCGTGGCTTGCAGGACAGGCAGCCATTATAGTCAGAGCAGGTCAGGCAGCCCCCCTGCTGGCACCCTGAGCTCACACCAGAGAACTCTGTTGACAGAAGCAGGCGGAACGTTTTGTGTAAGGAACGTTAGCTTCACTCAGATATAAAAATGACCATATAAAAATCATGTACACCTCAATGCAGAAATCATGGCCTTTGACCCAGCCAGCTTATACTATTAAAGTGTCCTTGACCAGGGCGGAAACCCAAAAGTTTCAGTTTAAATACCAATTTGAAATGATTTGTCTTTTCTAAATGGTATACACTGTGAAAATTTGCCTTTTTTTAAATTCCAGTCTTATTTGATGTGTGTGTTAGAAAGGTATTACATCTCAATTATTCACTCTTTCAGGTATCACTCTTTCAATAGTGTTTGTGGCAATGGTCCGAAATGCCAAATATTCTAGAATATTTTGAAAAATGACTTCAAACATTCTGAGCAGAGAGCTCAAGGAACAATGCTTGCATTGATGAAAGCATTTTTTTCAAATAAAAAAACAGTCCAAAAAGTCATGTTAAAGGACAAAGTTAAAGCAAGCTGCAATGTACACATGTACGGCTGTGTTTCATTCTTGCTGACATGTTTGAATCCAATTTTAATTGAACTATATCCGAGGACTCATTCGACTTTGGACAACAAAGAACATAAAGGCTTTAATCATTTTAATTGTATGTTGACATTTTTGTCTGGTATATGAGAAGGACCCCCATCTTCCATGTTCCAAGTTTGTGTCACCATGATAACATCTATGCGTTGATTACTGAAAACTCAGAATAATATTCCCTATTAGCATGCGGCAAACTTTGAAAAACCTTTTATAATTAATACATCTGACTCTGTATGTGATGGAACATGAATCACAAGAAAGAATTGGGGCTGTTCTTAAACATAACATCAGGCATAGAAAAAGGCTATGTGCAGTTCAGAAGTTCAGACAGGGTGCTAGCTCCAGTTAGAGCATCATATCATGCATACTGATTATTTGAGCATCAGGAAAATGGTGCACTTCTCATAGTTGTTATCTTCTGTTAAATCCTGAAAGAGCAGCAAGGGGAGTGACATCTCATCCCACCTTTGAAACATTTGCTGACAGTGTTAATGTTTTGGAAATGTGCCACAACCAGTTGATAAATCAAAAATTACCTCTGCACGGACCCAAGGAATTGACTTTGCTTGCTTGCCATAGTACCTCATGCCAATGGCTTCTGCTGGCCACGTTCCTCAGTTTAGGATTCAGTTGCCAGTTTACCATAGATCATGGAAACTTTGTTTGAAATATCTTGACTTTCTTTACAAGTGTTGATCATTTGCCCATATGTGTTCGTGCCAAGCCGGCTGGATTCGCAGATACTTTAAGACGCAGGAATTTGGCCCTGCCCTTGCACTTGCACCAGCAGAACCTCAGATGGACAGCAGCATCTTGCACAATATGCTAGCAAAGTCACATGTGAAACAAACATACATTCCCTCAAAGAAAAGGGATGATTCATAGAAAATTTTGGAAACTAAAGAAAATAGAAGCAGAACAGGAGAATTATTCCTGCAAACTGTATGATACCTATCTTTTAAGTCCTATTTTGAAAAACACACTTGTTACCTTCATGGTGTCCACACTCATTGCACCCAGTTCTTAATTGTTCAGAGGCATCATCACACACAGGAAGTGCATGACCTGACTGTTAACTGACTGGTCATTGACTCTACACTCACAATTGTCCCCTTCTCTCCCTCAAATGTCTGTAATCCTTCACCCCTTCACCAACTAATCCCTCTATCCTCTAGGATATCTTGCAAAGTGTTAGATATCTGCATCCTTGGAGGATGTCTGGATTCCTGGAGGAACTCGTAAATTAATTGTTACTGAGTCAGAGTGGAGAAGAAAAGATTGACTCCTCGTGCAAAAATGAAATATTGCCTCACTGCTTATCCTATCGGTGGAGAGGAATCACATGCTGCCTCAGAGAGGCGATCTGCTTTAGGATTAGATTATATTCAGGAGGAAAGTATGTTTAATGGATATACTCCTCCATAGATGAGATTTGAAATATGTATGATTAAAAAAATGTGGGTGAGAGAGAATTTAAGAGACCGGGATTTCTAGTCTCTTAAATTTACTCCTTCACGTCCTTGGTAAAGGGGCTGTTTAAAATTGTTCAGAGGAAATTTGTAAAGCAATATAAAGAGGTGACACTCTTAATGTTTACATGTTTTACATCATATAAGTATATTTGTAAGAATTATAACACATGGATGGCAAAAAAAACACCCCACAGGTCCAAGCTTTGATCACATGCGAGTGGGATGTTGGATGAAGTTTCTTCCCCAGATGGCAGGGATAAAAACATCACTCTGAATGTATATTATTGTAGATCACAGACAGTTTTCAGCCACGCTGGCCAGTGATACGTGGAATATTCCAGTTATCATTGCTCTTCCCAATAAGAGTTAGTCACGAGCACATCTGGAGGCCCTCAGTGATAAAGAGGGCTTAGGCTGAACAGAGAAAAAAAAAACTTTATTGATACTTTTTTAAATAGTGTCATGGAAAAGAAGCTGGTCTTGGCCCAAGCCATGAGACATAATGTTGGCCCCCTCGGAGATAAATGAGAGGTGAAACACCAGGAGGCTGTAAGGAACACCTCTTGAGTCAGCTATGTCAGCTGGAGAGGACCGAGATGGGACATGCGTTCAGATTTTGACTGGCACTCATCAGAAACTTTCTCCATCCCATCAAACAAAATCACTTCCTCAGAAAAATGCTGCAGTATAAATACATAATTCCAAGAGGCACGTTGCATCACCAAATAAGGGAACTAAAGCGTGGTTATCCACTTGATCAGCTCTGATACCCGGACAGCGTGCGTTGTGTAAATTCCTCTGCGCTCGCCGCTAGAGAGCGACGGGAAGCAGCAGACTCAGGATCGGAGCAGCAGCTGCAGGCTTCAGGTGGCAATTGACCATTCCAATTAAGTTTCAACAGTACTCATAAAAGTTAAACGGGCCACTGACTGTTGCAGTAGATCATACAGTGAATTTGCAAACGAACAGTTGTGTGCGCTCCATAAATTCAGTGGACGGATGTTGGGTCGCAGTGGATAGGGCTTATGGCACATTTAGACTTTATGCACGTTTGTATGTGTTTAGTGTCGGGCTACCGCAGCATTGTCTCTAAGCGCAGGACAATTTAGCTCGAGTTTGAAATAAGAGATCCACAGCAGATTACGGGGAAAACACGTTCCTTACATTTGCTTGGTCATGTCCAACATAGAAAAACTTTGTCAATGAGCCAGTGCGTTTGGGCACCAGCAAATTGAAAAGCACATAGACAAGGTCACTAAACAAACCAATCACCACTCAATAATTAAAAAAAGTTATAAAAGGCTCTGTACTGAGAGCCAAGTTTGTGATAGAAAGAGAAAAAACACCTAATTTGAGGTGCTTCCCAAAAGGAGTCTTGTTTTTACTTAAAAAAGAAATTGAAGTTTCATACAAAATTGACAAAATAACAATCAAAGAGCTTCCTCAGGGGCAGCATGCTGAACTACTCACGTTTATGTTGCCGGTGCCTGGGGCTGCTGTGCGGCTGACAACCAGTATAATCCATGCAGTGCAAGATGATCAAAACAAAGGAGACCAGTTGTAATTGCATAGTAGCCCAGAGATGAGACTCGTAAAGCCAATGTCAATGTTCACCAAAACACTTTTTTTCACGTTTCTTTCCCGCAGACGGGAGCAGAGGACTGACTGTGGATAATTCCTAGACACAGCAGGACGCCCAGCTATGGGGAGATATGTGGTGGTGGTAGTGTACGGTGGCCCAATGAAGCCTGGGCCGTTTGGACTGTAACATCCTGGATATGATCCACATAAGTGCCAAGAAAGCCAGACTGAGTCAGGGGTCAGTTATCCTTGCAGCGGTGGAGAACATCCCCTTTAAAAACATCCAAACGCACCAAAAAGCTTGACTGGCATCTGTTGCGCACAGGAGCACAATCAAACATCAGCAAACGTGGGTAAAAAAAAAAAGGATGAAAAGAATGATCTGCGATTATTTACAATAACTTACAAAATGTCTCAGATAAAAGATCCATATGTAGGGCTCCACATTGACCTCTCCCTTCCTCTCCCCGTCTCTCTAAGCGGAGGTGAGCCGTGCGTCCCGGGCTGTGGATACGCTCAACACGCCAGGCGCTCTAAGTGTCTCCACCTCATCTCAGCATCAGATTAAACGCGCACTCGAGAAAGTGAAAGCCACCACAGAATCAGCACCAGGAATACAAAACTAAGGCACTGCTGTCAAACGCGCCGCTCCCCCTGCTCGCTGTAACTGAGAGGCAGCTGAACCAGAGTTTCAGCGCTTTTCTGCTTTGCGTGCAAGACCCATTCACTCCCCTCCCGCTGATGACTTCAGCCGGCTCTCTCTCTCTCTCTTCCTATGAGCACTAAAGTTTATTTGGAGGGCATACCCCCCGCGTCAGAGAGAGACAGAGAGAGAGAGAGACCTATTGAGGATATTTCAGCGAAAGCTCACTTGAATCGTGCTTCTCTGCGAATCCACTTTGGATTCGTTCTTGTTGTGTCGCCTGAAGGGCTCATCCCTTAAAATCAACCTTGTGTGATCAATGTATTATTGAAATGGTCCTATAAAGATTTTCTATGTCTTAAACTGTGCTATAAAACTGACAGAACTGGTGTTACCATAATCTGCAAAAAGGAAACAACAACATAGATATATATACAAATCCCCTCAGATGCTTTCTTCTTTTTCTTCGTTTTGTTTTTGGTTAAACACTATCTGGCACTGGAGTTATATAGGCTCTGAAACAGGAAAAAGAGTTCTACATCAAGCAAGACTGAGAGCAGTCATAGATGTCTCAGATGGTGCAATATATTATTTCACATGCTGGGAAAAACTGGGAAAGATGGATTGCTGTACGTGGAGAAAACCCACAGCAGAAGCAGACGCATTTCCTGATATGACCTCTAGAGGGAGTTAGTTCCATGAAAGGTTGAGGCACATTGTGTGTCCCGCAGAGATGCATGGCCATCAGTTAGTTACTGTGTGGTGAACCTCAGCACTTGACCCTTCTCTGATGAGCCAAATGCAATGCTGTTTTATACAGACAAATATTTTGGACAAATGTCCCCAGAACGTATTTCACATCAGGGCAACATAAATATTGTCACTCATTTTTCAGCATGCAGAAACCGACTGGCATTCAAGTAATGACATCGGGGAGATGTATTCTCTTGCATGAAGAAACTTTGCGATTAATCCCCAGGTTTAGTGAGCGGCAATCTCTGGAGACCTGAGCAGAGCAGAGGAGAGGGGGGCTGAAGCTTCATTTGTCTAACTGGAGTGTTGATGTTTAGGGGGAACAGTATGCACGACTTCAGCGCTTTTCCTCACTGTGGCTTCTGGTCATCCATCAGTCACCGTACCGAGGAAAGCAATGCAAACATAGTGTGGGTTTTTTTCTTTATGGGAATACTTCCATGTTTGCCCTGTACTAACTCACGACCAGGACCGTGAGACATAACAAAGATTGATGCATTGTTTTAAACCCTTTCACCTACACAGAGGCAGACCCCTTAATCCAAACTTTGGCAAGGAAATTAAGTGAAGCATTATGTGACTTAAATACACACAGTTAAAATGCCAAGTCATTTTAAATAGAGATGTTTTTAAGCAAAAGCATCAGGAGGCCTCTAAGGAACTGCGAAACACTATGAAATGCAATATCGCATGTAAACTGTGTATCGCTGACATGGTCTTTCTAGGAGTGTGGAAAATTTCAAACTATTTTGATGAAAGGTTTTGAAAAATTATGGAACCTGTCTCCTCCCTCCCTTTAGTCTCAGTTTGGTGTAAGGGATATAGGGGAATAATGGCCGCCTTTGTGTCCCACTCTTAACAAGCTCCGCCAACCCCTGGGGGTAGGAGCGTGTCTGTGTTTGGGTGTGTGTGGGAGTGTGTATGCGGTACTGGGGTGGGGAAGGTTAAGGTCACTTGGTCAGTCCCTGTGACCATCCAGTGAGAGAATCAGTCGACACCTGTAAATGAAGTCTGGCAGGTGCATAAACCCAGCCTACCAAGGATAGATACACACTACCATTTTTTTTTCATAATGAAAAAAAAATCTCCAGTTTTTGGCCTTGTTCACAGGGATCATAAAGGAGAGTTTATACTCATATTCTTACAATAGCAGTAATACGATTATACTTTTTCAGCCAGAACTTCCACTTAACATTGAGGAGTTGGTTGTTTAGTATCTCAGAAGGACCCTCATTGTACCCCCTGTGCTGAGAGTTGGACCTTTTACCTGCTATTTTTGCTATTTCTCCTCTCACTGTCAACAATTGCTGCTTTAAAATGCCAGAAAAACATGATTATATTTTTTCTTCCTCCCAAAGACGACGTTGTGAAATTTAACAGGGATCTGGTTCTCAACTTTTTTTTAAATCCTGGAAACCACCCAATTTCTACAAGTTGAAAGAGTGTTACATGCTTTCCTATTTATTTATATGAGGTGTTGAAGTCTCTTATTTAGTGCTGAATCTGAAAAGCTGCGTTTGGCCCTTCTGGATGTTATAAAATCTGAAGCACCTTCACGGTGAGCAAGACATTCATCACATTCAAGATATTACATGCCCTCCAGGTAGAAAATGTCCAACAGCTGAGAAAATGTCCAACATGATTCATTTCACAACTGTATGTCAGCAAAGATAAACTTAGTATGAAGTCCTCTTGAAGACCAACTAGTCAATATATGGTGCACAAAATGGTGTGCCAGCCATTTCCCAGCATCAGCTACAAGCAGATAATCACACAGTGATACAGTTATCTGCTTTCTTATATCCATGTGACATTGTCCAAATCTTTAAACCTCCACCCTATCAAGGAAGTCATTCGCTTAATCATCTAATTTATCAGAGCAATGAACACACCAGCACACAGCAAAGCCCGCGCCTCTGATCTCCAAACTGCTTATTCCCCGGCTCATGACTCATAAAATTCCCAGATGACAGTGACAATGTTGATCCACTATGCTGTCATCAGCTTATGAATTAGGCCCGGCTCAGTGTGGACAGCAATTGATAGCGTGTGCCTCACTGGGGTCTGTGAAAACATTGCAGTCTGTGGCATTAAGAGCGGGTTTTCTGACAGTGCATCTATTAAAGCTCCAAATATCCAAGCGGCTATCCCTACACATTCTCTCAGCATGAGGCAAGCAGAGTGAGACAGAGCTACATGACAGCAGAGTGGGTACAATGTTATGAAAATAGAAGGCTCACACACACAGACACACACACACACACACACACACACACACACACACACACACACACACA
>JABUIW010000019.1:12846597-12901007 GCA_013363375.1 Menidia beryllina
ACACACACACACACACACACACACACACACACACACACACACACACACACACATGCAAATATCCAGGATCTGGAGCAGCTAACAAATAAGTATTGATACTTAAAATACTAGCATGCGCACAGACAGAGGGGATTAAACTAATATAAACAAGGATCAGGCAGATGCATAAGTTATGGGATGGAAGGAGGAGGAACTTTTCCCTCTATGTGTGTGTATGTACGTTCCAATACGTGTGTGTGCGCATGTTGGGGTGATTGAGGGGATCACTTCATAGTAAGAGGGATTGAGAAGGTAGTTAAGGACAGATAATCACTGTGAGCAAGAGCTGTCAGCTGTATACACAGAAGAAAAGCGGGTCAGAGTTTTGAAAGGAAAAGGTCAAAAGAGAAGGGCACAATGTCAGTGTTTGTATGTGTGTGTGATGGGAAAATAATCACTGATCACGCGTTATACATTCAATTTCCTCATGATAAAGATAAATTACAATCCACATTTTAAGAAAAGCATTTGCTTCCTTGCCAGACGTTCAGCACCTCTCATGGATCTGCTAAGTTAAAAGCTGAAGGCGGCATAGTGTTAGCTTATCTAAGCATAATGACAGGAAACTGTACAATATGCACAACATGTGTTCTTACATACGTAGGTGCTGAAAGTATTACGCTTTGTGAATAGCTGTAAAGTTTTTGTCCTTAATGGAAAGTTGGCCGCAGCATTTTCCAGCAGCAGGCCTGACTAACTTGGCCATGAGTGTCGCAATAATGACACATTTGATCAATAATGGCGTCTGCACTCTCCTCGACAGCAAACCTTTAAACAAACCAAGCAAAGGAAGGACGGCTCTGTGTCTGACCATCAACGCAACGTGACCTCGGTTGATGTGTTTCCGCAGCGTTTTGCTTTTCCCTTTGAAAAACGTGACCGTGTGGTGATTAGCCAAAGCGATCCTCATGACAGGGGGAAGGGAGGGGGCGTTGAAGAAAATCCTCTGTTAACTTGTGAGAAGGCTAGAATGAGGGCTGAGGGTTGGTTGGGGTGGAAAGCGTGGTATTCTCATAAAACTGGAGCAACAAAGTTAGTGAGCAAAGCCAGCAACCCCTTGACAAGAGTGAGAAAGTTTATATATTCTCTTTGCTCTCTTGTTACCTCAATGTTGGGTTTTATATGAAGCTGAGAATAGACAATGACTGCACGCTGGGGTTCAAACACAGCTACCCGGGAAATTTTAATCATCAGGGCACCACTGGCTTTTTTTCTCATTAGTTGTTGCCAGGTAACAAGTGGGGGAGACTATAGGTATTCTATATGAGAGTGTGTGTGCCACTTCTACTGAGGGAATAGGAGGGTGTGCAGATCAGTGTGTGTATAGAGGAACCTCGGGGTTATTTTATTAATCTGCATGGGGAGTCTTTCCTTTTTCTCCCTGATAAGATCCTTTATGCTCATTCTTTGTCGCAGGTGGACCTTCTGCCCTCAACTTTTGTTCTGTGATCACTCAGCTCTGCGGGACTTGTGTCAGGCATGCCCCCCTTAAAAAAGAGCCTGTGTGAGAGTAGGTGGGGATATGTGAGAGAGATACTGAATACTATGAATAACTATGGGACATTTCCGAAGCTGCATTTCTCTGGGAGACCTAGTTTATAAATCATATACTGTAAATAGTTTTGATGACTTTTTACTGAGCATATGGTTCAGGAACAGCCCCAGAGAAACTTCACAATTACTCACAATAGAAAGTTGAAAGAAGGCAGATGGCCTGAGATTTATTTTTCTAGTGAATGATTTCCTCTCAAACTAAAGGTTCTAATGGAAAGAGCTTGAATTAAAACATGTGTGAAAGTACAATTTATCCCTTCGTTTTTTGCCCAAGCAAGAAAAACCCAAGCGAACCACAGTGCAGGAAAAATTTGCCTTTTCATAAAGCAAAATGTGATTTATTTTCAGGGGAGAAGAAAATGAGCACTTTTTCCTTCTTCCTGTAAAAGCTCAGTGTTGGCCACATCTGTTCGGCCAGAGTTACCAGTGGCTAATGTTAGCTTGTTTATTTCAGGAACTGTTGAGATAGTGTGGTTTCAACAGTCAACAAATATCTTCTCAAATGTTCTAAACATGAAGTCACTAAAGTGATGCCTCTTCTCTAAGTGTGCTCCCGGAGCATTACTCCTTTTACTACGTTGGGTTTTTTGAGTTCATTCAGTTTATTTGTGTCAAAAAGGAATTTCAAAGACAAAATTGTACTGGAAAAAAAAGAATACACAGAAAGTAACTGCTCCACACTGAGCCAAGACCAGACAGCTTCAGCAAACACAAACACAACACACAAGACATCTGACAAATCTTAGGGTCTTTAGTGTTATAATTGGCTTCATGGTAGTGTTAAACTTTAACATCTGCAAGCCAACAGCAGGGAACAGAAGTCATTTTTTAATAACAAAAGCAAAGATGATAAGGGTTATTAAAACCTTGTGAGCCAAAGAAAAATAATGGCAAAAACATGAACCTTACAAATTTGATCGTCCCTAAGTGCACTGTTTGTGAGATTTGTTGATGTCTTCTCCAACAGCTGCAAATGAATCTTTGTTATAAAACAGGTCCCATTTCCCATTTCTATAGCAGAGTGGAAGGTACCTGTGCACAAGTTGGAGAGGTTTGGCTTTGGAGAAAGTTTTTACGGGTGGGGGTGAGAGAATTTTAGCCAAGTGCTTTGGAAATGTTTCTTTGTCTTTCTTTCGGAAATGATCGTGCGCTTCTACTTTATAAGAAACAGAAAAGAATAGAAACAGAAAAGAACAAAGAAAAAAATAAAAAAGAAATGTGGAAAAATGAATGAATCCCAAAAGGAACAGGAAAACATGGATTATATTCTATGATGCAGGATCCTGCAGTTGTTAATGTTAAAGTAAACTAGTTATTTAAAACACACTGGCACTATTCACACATGTACAAAGTTGTCTTGGTGTATGTTTTAAAAAAGGGTGTCATATTCTTAATTTTTCATTGGCATCTGTTGCCATTTGTTAAACAACAAAGTAGCTAAAGATGGTGCAGTATTTATAGTTTTTCTACATGTTTCTATAGTTGATATTGGCTATGCATTATAGTAACCTACAAAAGAAAAAGAATATCACCCTTTAGGGGCCACATGCTTTAAAACCTAAGTCATCATGCGCACACAAGCACTTCATTTCACGTTTAAAAACCAGTCATATAAAATACACAGGACCTATAAAACAGCTGGATTCAAGGACTGGCGTTTTTATAATTAAAGCCAAAGCTTATTCTTTGCTAATGACCAGAATGGGAGTGGTTAGCTGGGGACACTACATGTGTGCTGCATGCAGGGTAGATCCAAATGATCTGAGACGGCTGCTATACATAAAATAAAGATAAAAGGGTGGGTCTTATCATTATTTAGTGCTCTGCTTGAACCAATTTAACAACAGGATTTGCTGGTACAAACATTTTAGCCAGCGTGTCCATGAAATTGTACATTACAGTAGCCTATGCACATTTAGAGTACATTATGACAATTCTATAATTTATCTACGATAAATTGAATGAATTAAATTATAACAAAAGACTATGGTATTTTAGAGCATACGCACTAAGTGCTTCTTTGGTTTTATATCATGGAGTGTTAAAAAGGATGTACTGGCACCACCACCAAGGAAAGAAAGCAAACAATATGTCAGCAGAAAAGTTTTGAACCACTACACTCACAATGAGGTAAAACTGTAAAGCTTCCCAGAATTTGGTACTGTTTCACATCATTGTTCAACTCATTTATATTCCCCTGTACGGGATCCCTGTGAAATACACCCACAGTATTTACCCAGAGTGAACTTGTGTGGAGCTGGACAGCACACGTGTTTGACGCATGTGAAGCACATGAGGCCAGTAAAACATGACTGATCCTGCATCTGACCAACAGAGAGGGGCGACTAACTACAGTGGCTGTTTATAGCCAGTGATAATGGCCCCCATATAAAAGCCACAGTAGGCTAATTATGCCAGTGAGCTTGTGACACGGGGCTGTTGTTTTATAATGCAAGGTTCATGGAATGGATGGAAAGAGCAATGCACCCACTTATACCTGCTATTGTTATGTATCATAATTTTACCTTGTAATTATATTAGATGTACACAAAAATAGTCTATAAAATCAATGAAGACAATCTGTTTTCTTAACTTGTGACCACTAAAATGCAAACTGCAACGCACATATGCACATATTTGTTCAGAATTTTGACAGAAACTAATTAAATGAATAGAAAATTATCACCAAATCAGAGAAAGTTAAAGTTTCTGCAGCTGAAATAAAGTTAATGTACACAGTGAAAAAATGATAAAGAAGCATCTTAAGACCTGTAAAATCTTTTTTTGTGCCATCTTTCCAAACAGGACAATTAAGGTGATTTAAATCTAATAGCTTTACAAATACACTCACCTAATCCTGGAAGCTGTTGTAAGGAGGTATAAGCTTCCAAAAGCAGCTCATCTGTACAGTAATTGAACTTCTTTATAAATAAGTATATTGGAAAACAGCAAATATAGATTTCTTGTTAATTGACTGAAAAAAGTGATTTTTGCTTTTACATTGTGTTTGGATCGTGTATAACAAGCAAACAATAAAAAAAGAATTTGAGAAATGCTTGAAATGAAAGCAATAAAACACATACTGTGTACAAAGGTGAACAAACATCAATTTAAAAAGGCAGAAAATATATGAAGATGAGGAGAAGAAGATCTTACTGGATTAATGCTGTAAATATCTGGGTCATTGGGGAAGTTGAATCAATTGTTTAAAAATAAATGTAATATTAGTATTTTATCTCTGTTGATAGACTCAGTTGTATTCCTTTTTTTCTTTACTATGTACAAAAAAGAAGAGTCATACTAGATTGAGCCTACTGAATGGCACAATAAAAGACAAGTTTATTTTTTTTCATTGGGATCTTTTTAAATTCATATAGGTACTTTATATGGATTTTTGATTATGGGATTTCAAGTCCAGACCATGGCGTATTATCTCAAACTGTCTGTTGGAGCATTACACAGTTTCTGCACAATCCCAGAAACATGCATCAACTTTAGAGCCAGAATGATTAATTCTTTGATTACTTTGATTGAAGGCCAATTCAAGTGTTTATGACACCTTGGCATACAGCACTTTTCCAATCAGCGGACCTTGTTGTCCTCGGGGGAACTCTAAGGCAGGTCGGAGGGCAGTCCTCTGCAGTCATAAATAGACATGCAACATTGATTGTTGGGGAGAGCTAATGCAGTGCAGATCTTGGGGTGCAGAGGGACTGCTGTTGGATATGAGCAGTATGGAAAGGCTTGTTGTACTTGGATGATATTTTTGGCAATTGCTTTTCCTTTCCTTGATCATTTAAATGAGTTGGCTCTGATGGTTCAAACCTGGAAATACCATACGTTGTACATGACTGTATATACAATAATATGGCGATTTCATTTATTTAACGCATATGTGGTTTATAATCATGCATTTTAAAGCTTACTCTGGGAAATGCATCTGGACAGCCCGGGGATAGGTTTAATGTCGCCCATCTCCTTATGAAATTATCAATTGCCATCTCACAATAAATTTACTGGTATATTCAAGTTACCAACAGGTGGTTTTTGTGTCTGTGTGTGTGTGTTTTAGCCAGAGAGTAAGCATGTTTTGCTTAACCTTATTTAGAATGTGTGTTCAGAAATACGCGTCGCCTTGAGAGGAACACAGTCTGCAGTAACAGTGGCTGACAGCAGTCTCCTCAGTCTCACAGGGATGAAAGTAATTTAGTTTCTCTAGCAAGCTCTGTCAAGCCATTGCTTTTATTTTCAAAAGCCAAAATCCATCCTTTCACTTTACTGAACTCAGCCTTGTAATGAATTGAGTTTTATTGCGCAGTAATCTGTCAATGGAAGAAAACAAATTGCTGAACAAATAGTGGCCTGCAGCTTTGTCCTACAGTGAATTGCTTGATTCATGTGTTTGTTATAAGGTGTTAAATAAAAGTTATTAGGCTATAATTGTGTTTTACAAGACAAAACTAGCGACTCCATTCCTGGCCGCCTTCATGTTATGCAGCCTCTATGTGGTTTGGGGAGATGAAAATTTTTTCTCCATATGTGCTTTGCACTATGAAAAATTTATGGTCCAGACATTTGTCTTCAAAAAGGTTTTACAGCTATCTTGTGGGATTATCCTCATCATGAATGGACACTATTTTGCAGATGATAGGTCAAATAAAATTACCCAAAGAAAAAAAGCATGGGATGTGGAGAAATATTCTCGTCATGAAAGATCTACATTTCAGACTATAAAAATATTGAAACATAAGAAGATGTGGAATATTCATATCTCATAAAATATGTTAAACTCTGGTAATATCTTTCTGTTTATATTATTCCACTTTCTATAAAAACATAAAATGTGATTTTAAATTAATGTGAATTTTTCACCATGTCTTGATTTAATTAAAGGCATACCGAGATAGAGAAGAGAAACAGGAAAGAAAAGGCGGATCGGCATATTACACATACAGAGAAGAAAACTCTTCAATACTGCTGAGTAAACAACACACACCAAGAAGCTCTATAAACATCCATCTATCCATTTTCCATGCCCACTTATCCAATTAAGCCTCAGGTTGTCCTGTAACCTATCCCAGCTGTCATTCGACAGGGGTGCACCACAGTCCATTGCAGCTCCACACAGTTCTGGAATTATTATCCCCACAGTGAGGCAAAGTGGTGGCAGCATCATACTGTGCTGTTTATATGCTGGGAGAGACTAGGCAGGACTTATTGCTGGAACACACGCACAGACAAGTTTATGTATATAAAATATACATATTATTTATATGTATTTGAAAATATATGTATATGAAATATCTATTTTAATCCAACATTTTAACAAGACTAAATGAGATACTTTTTCCAATTAAGGAACATTTAGTGAGAGATTGGAACACATACACAAGACTTATAGACGAGGGGGGTGATCGCATTCATATGTTTTATTTTTCAGTTTGATAATGACACAGTTGTGTCAATATCATACTGAAAAAGAATATCCATCTACAACTGAAGGTTTTAAGTACTTACTGTCAAGAAAAAGTCTATCTAGTCTATCTATCTACATATGAACAATTGGGGAATACATGCACTTGGTGCTATAAATATGTCTGGAGTCATGATGTAGCAACCCGTCCTGGTTGTATTTCCTCTTTTTGTGGAAAGAGCGACAAAAGTATTCGTAAAACTATTGCATTTTACTTGTATGGACCTACTTATTTATACTTTGCTGCATTTGATGGCTGCATGAAGCCAGTTGTACATTGACTCATGTATACAGCACAAACCTTATGACAGTGATAATTTCAACCCCATTTCTGTGGACAGATGACGCAGCATCATTGAAAAAACAACACTACACTAGTATATCCCCCTCTTCTTCAACTGTAAACAGCAAATACTGGATTTATTTATTTACACTGGATTTATGCACTGTTTATGTCTCCTAGTTTACCACAATAGGGGCAGATGCCTTTACTTTAACAGTTTGGAGCAGCAGGGCTGAAACAAAGGCAAGGCTTTTTCTTAATTTGAGTGATTTTATTTTATTTTAAAATAATAATTTAATTATTTTGTCCATTTGTATGAAATAGTATACACTGGTACATTCACCTTGCTTGTGTGCACTTGTTTGTCAATACCTCTTACTTTTGAATTCATTCAGGTTTTTATGAGACTTTGTAATTTCCTATTGTTTAGTGTCTTTTTATAAGCTATTTGGTATTTTTTCTTCTGTAAGCTGGGACTTCATCACTCATTTACATATCATTTACAAAGGTGTGCCCTGGAAACTGGTTTCATCAGAGCTCTGAGACAGAAAAAATCCTCCTTTCTCAGTCAGAAATCAGATGAAGCAGTGCCACTTTACTGCTTTAGCAACAGGATACAGGCTCTGACTTAACTCTCATCGCTTCATCTGTACCTCCTCACCTTGATTAAAACACATTAGTCTCACTAATAACACTAGCTTTGTGTGAGCAGTCAGTGTGTGCTCAAGATTAGTCTTTCTATAGTATTGTGTTAAATATGCTTGTGTCAGATATAGACAGTCTATGGAGTGAAGTATTTAAGCATTGAATCATATGCTACCGTTAGAAACCGAGAAATCAAACACAGCTTTCTTTTTGGAAAAATATGTCATATCAACACATTATTGTTATACATTTGTGGAAGACAAAGTCCAAAGACAAGTCCAACAAATCCTGATAGTATTATATACTTTTTGGTTTAGAGCCACCAACAGTCAAGGACACACTCAACATAGACATCGTAAACAATGTAACATCAAACATAACAAGCTACACTTGTTAGAAAAAAATAAAACCGAAAAGTTTTCTTCCTCAACTAATGTTTCAGTTGACAATGACGATTCTGTTGGTTCTTTTTATGTTACCAGTAGCAGTCCCCATACATGCTCCTCAAACACATGGTGGACCCAAACAGCGTGTGTGTGCATATGAAATGTGATCTTTGGTGAAAAACATACCTGGGTGTTTAAGGCCACCTGCTAAGTTTGATATTTTAAAGTGAAAAAAAAGCCTTCTGTTTATCTGTTCTTTCTCTGGAATCTGTCCATGGTGCAAACACAGAAACATACAAAAGCAAAACGAAGGCTAAATGACATAAGTTAGATATTTACTTTTTGGTTTAAGTTTCCAATTTTGTGGAAAAGAAGTTTGTTAGTAAGAGGCGCACACTATCGTTTTTCAAAAATGACAAGTCTTGGCTTACAGCAAATGGTTTCACTTTGCTGTCAAATAGTCATCCCAGATTTCTGAGCAAATGTCACACTATCAAATGTCGGATAGCATGGCTGTACTATGTGGCACACGCATGATATAAACAATACGTGGAAATGCAAACAAACTCCCCAGCTACTCTGTCTTCCTCTCTCAGCAAACTTCATCTTGAGAGCTCATTTTATTGGATATCATTTCCTAAAGTTCTCAGTTTCAAAGTAACCAGACATAACAAAAACTTTGTCGCAATTCAACACTCTTCTCAAATAAGCAAACTGCTGATCAATGGAATGCATTATATCATATGAAAGCTTTCCTTTCTGCTGATGGATGCAAAGACAGATTGTGGCTTGAAAATATAGGAAATCTTGCAATGAGCCATAGCTGAAGTATACATACTTTCATCCTGGCCATGAAGGATGCTGTGATTGTTATAGCTTTTAACCTTTTAACATCCTGCTTTTATTCTTTTAAGACAAATACTGTATCTTCTCAAACTGAACCACTTAGACATCTCTAAAACTTGATAAAGGTTAACAACGTTTAAAGAAAGCATGTGTTATTTCTGTCATCTCATTACATACCAATACTTTTTATAAATTAAATACTTGTTCCAGAAAGTGTCGTTCCAGCTATTTATTGATTAGCAGATTATCTTTGAAAACAAAAATGTAGATTTGTAATGAAACAATTTCTTGGGGTGTGGGAGCATGTCTTTGCCACCATGGAGGGAGGCCCACTGTGGACAGGCTTCCTGTTTCTCAGAGGGCTACACAGAGACAAACAACCAAGCACCGACTCATTTCTTCTTTAGAGTAATTTTAGAGAGTGGGAGGAAAATAGAGTACCTGAACAGAACCCACACATGCACAGGATAGACAAACAAACTCCAGAAAGAAAAGCTCCGGCTTGAATGTGAACCAGAAGGCCAGAGCTGAGAGACGAATCATTGTGGTAGTGCAGCATCAGAGCCAGTGTTGATATATGTTCACAAGCTGTCAATTTACCTGTCGATCTTCAGCACTGACACTCTTTTATGCTCATTATATATACAACTGTTGAATAATATATCGAAGAAAATTCAGAAAAAACACCTGATTTCTTGACAGATAAATTCAAAGATAAAAAGAATCTATAAAAACTGTGTAACAGATGCTTTTGTCTGTGTGCTCCTGCACTTTTCAGAACACCCCTGAGACAACTGCGAATTTTGTGTTAAGAAGTAATAGTTAAGTGATGTATTGTTGAATTGAACTTTCCCCCCTTTTTTCCTAAATATCTTTCTTTCAGTTATATTCCTCAGGTTTAGAATCGAATTGTTTCCACACATGCTTCTGCGTCTTCCTGTAGTCAGCATCCCTCCATAAAGAACGTGTGTGTGTGTTGCTGTGTTTGTTTGGGTGGGTGCGTATGAGTTTAATTGGTTTGGAAGGAGATTACCCACAGGGTGCAGAGGGAATCTCCATTGTCAGGACTTATAAATACCTCAGCACGGGGCCGTGTGTCTGGACACTGTGCTCTGTTTACACACCAGCACCAACACACTCCCTCTGCCCTGCACATGCCCCCAGAGGAACATGCACCGCACTCTTGCACGTACAGCACACATGCAGTCAAACACTTTATGAGCTGTCTAGAAAAACAAATAAACAAGCTCCATAATCGCTCCAAATAAAGAGGAACACACACTCTGTTTCAGGAATGCACTTTTTGACTGTTCGTTATCCGTCTTTGCATCTCTGGCTGTTTTCTTCTCTAGCACATGACAGGAATGCAAAAAAGACAGTCCTGCTGCATCAAATAAGTAAAAGGCAATGCATTGAAAATGCGCAATGTTATTAGATAATCTAAAAAATCTATGCAAAGCAATAAAAACAGTTTAGCCCATTTCTCCCTCCTCCCCCTACCTGGTCAATGAAGATGCTCTCTGTTAATGTCCCTCCCTTCATCTTTTCTCACCCCTCCTCTCCTCTCTCATCCCACTCTCTGCTCCTCTTTCTCTCAGAGTCACGGCTCATTGGAAGACAAACATCCTGACCCTCTGCACCCCCACCACTCCCCCACACCCATCTATAAACCATTCCTCCCTCTATTCCTCCCTCTTATCCTTCTCCTCCAGCTTAGCTTGTAACCGTATCCTACCTGCAGCATATCCTTTACGTGCATTCATCAACGTCAACCATTTAGACAAGCTCTTAGAGAGAGGGGGAAACACAACACAACATAACATAAAATAAGTTTGAGAGAGAGACAGAGTTGTGTGATGTGGAAAGGAGGTGTCTTGGAGAGAAAGTATGCATGGATTCAGCAATATGGCCCCCATTCTGATTCAGTCTATCTCAGAGGGATTTATAATTGTTCTTTTAAGTCACTGCTCTAAAATCAGAAGTGATGAACAGACCCATAAGATGCTGTGCAGTGGCAGTCACAGACAGGTATAAGACAGTTGCACTAAATTATGCCATGACATTTTTACTCAATGAGTTACAGGACAAAGATAGATGCTTCCACTGCAGAGAAAAGTGTTTGCATTTTCTAAATGAGTGCCACCTCTTTCACCAGCTGAACCATGTCTAAGCTGCAGTTTCTCTTGTATCATGCTGTTCAGTCTTCTGAACTGAACCTTAGCAGTTAGATTGGAGAATCAACAATAATGCTACCTTTCCCTGTGAACCTAACTTGTTTCAGTTGCTCTTATTGCAGAGTGCACAACTGCTCAAATAAGAGAAGTGAATGATGCACTGGACTCTGAATTCAGAAACGATCCAATTTGTAGAATTTGATGATTGACTTCTGGTGAGGTTTCTGCACAAGACAGCAGTCAAAGAGCTCCTCATTTGTAGAAGCAAAAAATTCTTCTTTTGGCTGAATCAAGCTAAAGATCGCAGAGGAGGGGAGAAATTTCCTAAATTCATATGTTCTGTGGCTCAAGCACGAGGTATATTGTGGACTTACACGCCATGTTTACATTGTCACTACATTTTCTCAACCACAGAACGTCTCTGTGGTAACATGAGACATGATCTGGTACACAGTTCGAGATTCAACTCTGTGTGGCAACATCTACTCAGTAGTGTAACCACCTGATGTAGATGTGGTGTAATGTAAAATCCACACTATCGTGTTCACAGGGTTTGGATTTTTTTAGTGTGTACTAACCACTATGTTGGAAACTGAACTCTCATAAGTAGCTTGCTTCATACCAGCACCACAAGTGGAATACATATAGATAATTTCAAATGAGTGGTCAGGATAATTTCATCTGTCCATCCATTTTCTTTATGACCATTCTAATTAAGGGGTGTGAATGAGTGAGAGGTGTAGTTGTCCAGTCAGAATGATTGCCACTGTAAAACACACTTTAGTCCTTTGGATCTCAAAACACATTGTGAAAGTGAATGCAGAAAAAAAAAAAAAATTTGAAATCATTTTCTTATTTGGGCATTACTTTGGGTTTGAGAATGCTGAGGGTGACTTAGGTTACAGTTGGTAGACATAAGACCCTTGAGCTGTGAAGCCACCACCAGCCAACCACCATGCCTCTTTGCTTCCTGAATCAGTTCCACATTTAGGAAGCAGACCACATCTCTAGGAGTTATCAGCCATGCTGGCTGATAGGAAGATTCTCGCCTTGTAGAGAAATGACAATCAAGGGGGGATTAAAAAAAAGAATGGTGTCACTTGAGCTCTGTGTTTGGTGTAGCCAAAGACCCTTCTGAAGTTTACTGTCCTTACTCTCCATACTTCCCAGTGATGCTTGAATGCTTTGGTTGCAATATTAATCCTAAAGCTGGACAAGGTGAGGGAAGATAAGAAAACAACTATCAAAAATCAGTTTGATTCAGGTTGAACTTAGCATAAAAACTTAATGCTGAGGTTAGTTCCACTCGTGCAAACAGTTCAGTGACAAGGTGTGTTCAATATTGTGAGCTGCTCTTTTTATCAAAGTGTATCTTTTATGTGGAAGTTTGATAAACTAGCGCATAACATCACTGGGTGAGAGTGTCATTAGAAATACAGGAATAGATATCTCTATCTGAAATGCAAAAGAAGAGTGAGTGGGAAAAATGAATGTGTTGGTTGGAAAAATTCAACAGAAAACATCTTCAAGTGGAACTTTGTTTTCTTGTGTTTTGTTTTTCTGGCAAGAGAAGAACTATTTTTATGTTTTTTTTAATTATTGATATGGAAGCATTGCAGAGTTATGAGAACTTGTCTGGAGTAATGCTCCCACTTTTACCTTTCTTTCCTACATATTCTCCTCAGCCCAGGAGAGTGTCAAAAAGTCAAGGGGTTCAAAAGAAAATAAATTTTGGTGGAAAAAATGTGTCTGTTTTAAGCTCCAAGCTAAATTTCCCTTTAACGCTTAATCACAACCATTTGCAGGTGCAAAAGTTTATAATGTGAGATATTTTTATTCAGTTTAAATGGCTGTAATCAGCACAACTGCTTTCAAATATTTTCACTGGGAGTTAATACTTAATGATCAGCAATAACATTGGGATGGTACTCCTGGGCCCACTTTCAAAAAAGTGTATATATAAGTGTATAGTGTATACATATATATACACAAAAAAAAGAAAAAGAAAAAGTAAAACCACAAATCCAGCCAACACCTGGATTTTGCAGCAGGGAAGTTTTCCATTGGCACATGTCCCTTATGAAATCACTCTGCAGAAGTCATAGATATTCATCAGCTTCAGCTCTGATCAGCATCATTGGGAACATAACAACTGGGTGCACATGTTCTCCTTCACTGAGAGTCCTGCACTCAGCCTTCCAAGATATTCATTTCTTCTATACAGGAGCTCATATTTAAGCTGTGAAACCTTTTCAAGCTAAAATGAGTCAAGATTTTACCTGTCACTATGTCCTAACTGTGTGAATTGAGACGTTGGGGCCTGTGACAGCAAATTTGGCATTCAAAGATATCTTTTTTCTAAGCTGCAGCTACCCGTTCCTTAAAAACATTCTTTAATCAAACAGACATTTTTTCCATCTCAATGAGTAAGTTTGGTGAGTAAGTAGGGGAAAATGTTGTCTGTTTCCTGGATCAGCTACTATCAACAGCCAAAATATCTGGAACATGATGATATGATCTGCATCTATGTGCTACAATCATGTTCCAGGAAAGTCCCAGAAATATTCCTGGCCAGGTTTTTTGTTGCAGTAGTGTGACAAACATTTTCATCTTATACTAATTAGCATAGTGATACACCTGGAATAGCTTCTGTAATGTTGAAGGTTTGCCATTCCCTTTGTTTGCATAGCTCTAAAAAATTTCAAGCTTTTTGCCCTTGATGCTCTTATAGTATCTTTTCTCATACACTGATTGAGCCAAAAATAAAGTCACACTCAGTGTCACAACATTCATTTCCACCTGTTTCCAGTGTTGACTGTTTTTTGCCAAGGTCTGACATTGATGATGAAAAAATTGGATAGTTGCATGAGCTCTTTTCCTAGACATTCCAACGATTCTCAGTGAGATTAAGGTTGAACTCTGTAGGTGAATGCATGTGTGGAAATTCAGTGTTATCTTAGACCCTTGGTTTTAGAATGCTCCCCCTGTGAATTCTGAAAAATGCCCTTGTCATCAATGATCAATGAAGATCAATGGAAAAAACAGGTCATTAACTAACTGAAGTGTTTCAAGATCGTAACGCACACCACATGAAGTGGTTCATATAAATTGATCACATCACATTCTTACATTACATATTAGAACTTTGTGCTCCTAAACAAACTGAATCCTCTTGTTCAATTCTCTGTTAATTGGTTTCCTTAAAGGTATAGAGTTGTTCAGTCTATTCCGTTTAGTTCTACTGTTGGTTTTCATATATTAGAAATAAAATTAAAAAACAGCCATTTACCGTTTTTCTAAATAATCCATCCATGTATGTTTCTTTGGAGATGTTTGACCACTCTCTGTTGCCTTGTTGACTTGATGCAGACCAGAAATTCTACTGTGAAAACGCAGCAGCTTGTCGCTGCTGTAGAAGGTGTCCACTGTCATTTTGTTCTTGTATTTACCAGTGAAAAGAGACAGGAAAGCGGGCAGAAAGAAGGAGCACTCTACAGGTTATTTGCACATTGTGAGCTTATACCTCCATACATGGTATGCTCCATACACAATTCGAGCAAAATGACTACCCCATGACATGGTTGTTGAAAAATGAGAAGCCACTCATTGCACAAGTTTTGGATACTTAACTTGTTGCCTGCTCTTCTAAACTAATCTCTGTGGTATTTGTTTAATGACCTTAAGAGATCTTTACCTATTTTATTAGATAAAGGAGTTCACTTATTTTTTTACATACAGTGTAGTTTCTGAATTGCTAAAGATGCTATTAGATAATCACAATTATCATAACTAACAATGAAATGTGTTTAAATCTTCTTAAGATATTCTTTAGAAATTCCAGAGCAGCTTCCAAAGTAACAGCTCAGATCTTTGCATCCACCCTGCACATGGTTGACTGATGATCTATAGGACTCCCCTATTACTGGAGTGAGAGCACGTAGCAGAGAACAGTGAGAGGAGGAGAAGTGGGCTAAGAGGTGTGCTCACGCTCTTTTGTATGTTTGTTTCCGTTCAGTGCTGAAAGACTATCCTTTTATCTTTACTCATATACTGGTGTCTGTCGTCACACCAGGAAAGCTTTCTGGTCTTTATCTGGTAAGGGTTTTACAGAGTATGATGGGGAGTCGCACCATTCCCAGGCCAAAGTGTTTAAGTGGTCTGACTGATAACAACTTCAGAAATCTCTGATGTTGGCAAGATGTGTGGAGACCCGTGTAGAGCAACTCCTGTCAGGTTGTAGCAAGAACCCCAAAATGTGCAACACCTGACATTTCAGATAATGTTGTCCACAATGGGGATTAATTCATTCTGCAAGAGTATTCTTAATTTACTATTGACCTACTTAGTAAAAGGTTGTGATATTACTTTGTAATTTGTATTTCTAAAACAATTACCTGCATGAGTACAAATATGCAAACACATAAAGGTAAAAGGCTTCACAGAGATATCTTATAGAGCGTAGCCTCATGCATTTGTTGGGCAGCGTACACTGACCCAACAAAAGAGTCGACAGGGAAAACAACAGAAAAGACTATGGAAGTCTTCAAAGACGTTTGAGCATGAAATATCTGTTGCTCATCTGCGTCTGAAATTAGGCAAAAGTACAGACAAAATTACTGTAACATGTCAGATGTCAGAAACATAAAAGCAATATGCCTGAACAAACAAATGGGGGCAATGTTTGTGACTTGGCCATCCCACCGAGAAAAAAATGAATGACCTCCATAGACGTGTAAACTACCACAACACCTAAACACCTAAACAAGGTTACAACCACCTGTAAAAGAAGCGGTCACAGAACGAGCATAATTAGGTGAAAGTCACATTCACATTCTGGGATTAATCTCAACTCTGGATGTGGAAATAATGCTGGAACTTTTTAGGTCTAATCAAACATGTAATGACCTGTCCTGTAGTTCGCCTGTTGCTCAATGACAGATTGGACATGCTCCAACCCCCCCCTTCTTTCCCTAATCAAGAATAAAACAGGCGAATTATCGTCTTCTCTTTTTTTTCCCAAACAAGGGGAATTGTTGCTTATTAAAGCAATAAAAAACAAGAACACATACATTCTTATATGCTCATCATGAGAGATGCATTTGTTTTCTTTTTTCAAATGATGTTTGGTGTAATTACAAATTCGCTGTCCAGGGTGCTGAATTATGGTCAAACTTTACTGGATCATCGATCTTTTTGTCAGATGTGGTATTTACCACGGCAGGGCCCATGAGTGGCTGTAATAGCATGTGTCTAAATACAATAGTGATTGTCCCCATGCCATGTATGTTGTGCTAAAGTGGCATCACAAATATTACAATGGTAATAAGCATTTAATTGTAATGATGTCTTTTACTAAGCTATTAACTAAGCTATTATTCCGTTTTTCTGTGATATTTTTAATTTATGAACCGGACATAGTCATCTCACAGCCAATTACCTGCAGTTCAGAGGTTTCAGTAGAGAGATACTTGTGCAACAAAACTATTAGGTAAATAGATATATTTGCTTTTATAGATCCTCAAAGTCCAGTGTGTGCAGATCTACATGGCTCTTTCATTCACGCAGCAGAGACAATTGGATGCATTGTTCTGGAAAGTTCTTATCAGTTAAAGATTGGGCTATCCTGAAGAGCTGTTGCAAGCTGGAGCCCTGCTGCAGGTTGAGGTCCAGCTCCAGAGAAATGTAAACTAAGTGCAGTCACTGTGACGTTTTTTGTGCATAGTTCACCACTTGGATGGTGGGAATCTGCCTCCAGGTGGAGATGAGATATATGTGTGTGTACTTGAAGTAGACATCCGCTTAAAAAGTGTTTCTGCAAGTCTGGATGTATTTGTGAATTTAAGCATTTGTCAGACAGCAGAGAGTTGGTAGTGCTGGCCAAAAGGTTTTGGATATTATGCTAAGATTTCAGCTTCTGGATCACTGTGAAACGCCTGTGTTGTACACAGCTCAAACTCATCCATGTTCTGTTTTTATTGTCTGTGTGTGTGTGTTTGACACCCATCCCTGCAAATCACTTTGGATATTAAAAAATATAGAGGTGCAAGTCGAGTATATGGTACTGGTATGGTGCAGCATGTAATGCATATAAAGTAGGTTCTGGGCTTACATTCTGGTCAACTGACACCTTTTTGTGTGAAGTCTGCTTGTTCTTCCTGTGCCTTTTGTTTTTTGATTCTTATTTTCAAGGTAAAGATAGATTGGGCCCAGAAACTCCATAGAAACAAGCACTCCACATTAATCCTTCTGACATAGTTTTTAAACTTTTTGTCTGAGTCAAAAGCATTTTTTTCTTGTTGTTTAGAATTTCACATAAATACAAAGATAACCTTGACAAAGAGAGTAATCATTATGTTACAGTTCAGAAAACAAGAGTACAAAGATATGGCTTACCTTTGGTATCATATCACATAGCAGCAGCTAAGGTTTACACTACACCCTTAGACAGAGAGATGGCTCAGGCACATCAGTGGTTTCAAATTTCAAATCGCGCACTGCACACTAAGACAATCAGTTCCATACTCATGCAAAAAACCTCACAAGAGGGGCTATTGTAGCACAAGTTGATTTCAGATTTTTTAAGAATGCAGTTAAACACTATTTTCTTTAAAATATGTAGATCTAAGCATCATTATTTATTACAATAGTGTTTTTATGAATAGCTATGAAGAAATATTAAAAACTTACTTTCATGACTACAGACTCAGATTTACAAAAACATTTTGTTTTTATTGTATTTATTGTATTTATTTTAACAATCAAATTTAAAGAGGATAAAAAGATTAATTCTTGAACAGGTAAATGGTGACATAGACAGCTGCTCTTCTCAGACTTAGAGTTTTAATGTACATATGGAAAAATTCAATTTTAAATAGTGCAAAAGTAAAATGCATCCATCACATTCCTCTGCTTAAGAATATCCATACACACAAGAACTGCTGGCCATGTGTAAAAATGTCAACACTTGGCCCTGTTCTCCATAGATGTTGGCATTTATGTATGCTTACTATAACATTGATCTGAAAAACAATGCCGTGCTCCTATGCCAGTTAGCCATCCAAAGCCAGATTAAAGACTTTTTTCAGCCTTTTTTTCAAAATTGCAAGCAGGTGTTTGTCCCGGTCTCTCCTCCCGCTTACCCCAATTCTCCAAACCTCCCGCTCCAGCCTCCCCCCCTTAAGTGTGTGAAAATGAGTTCACAATCTACAAAAACTTGTCCGGGTTCAGCAAAATTTCAGAACCAAAACTATCATTAAGATGTTGACATGATCATGTGCAATCAGGAAATGAGATTAGAATCACTCTCCTTAAACCTTGCCACTGACTCTTAGATGTTTTTTTTCTAACCTGAACAAAGCAGAGGAAGAGAACTATGAGCAGAGTCATGTGGAATTTAAGGGTCAGCCAGACTGGGATGCAGTTCATTTATGCTGCAACTAAGGGAAGCATTTGCACTGTGTTTATTTGGATAAATGAAGTGCCTTTGAGGATTAATGAGATTCTTGTTTCCTGAATACAAGACTGTATGAAAATTATTCTTTCCAAATTGGCTGGTTTAAGTCACTTTGACACAATAATTTCATTTCTTGACAACTCGAACACATATATCAGATATGTATATGATTTCCTTTTCAAAAGTAATCCAATTTTCTTTTCCGATTAGACTGTTGTACCAGCATCTCCCAGCCTGTACGGTAAAACCGTTATAAATGGTCCAGAACGCGGTGGGCCGTCTGGTCTTCAGTCAGCCCAAAAACTCTCACGTCCCCCCATTGTTCATTGGGCTTCACTGCCTACCCCTGGCTGCCCGCATCAAATTCAAGTCTGTGATGCTAACCTACAAAGTGCTTAAGGGTACGGCTCCTGTCCACTTGAACCCTCTTGCAAAACTCGGTCACATCAATGGATTGTCATCCAGCAGTGCCTACACCGCGCTTAAGACAATCCAAACTGTTTTCCTGTGTTGTTCCAAGATGGGGGAATGACCGACCAAGCGCTACAAGAACAGCAGCGTCCCTTTCTATCTTTAGGAAACTCTTAAAAGTCGCTTTGGATAAAAGCATCTGCTAAATGCATAAACATGAACATCATGAGCATTTTTAAAAACACTGTCTGTTCTTTGTATTTCGAACTAAATGAAAAGACAGCAGGTGCCAGGACACGGGATAATCTTTTGTTTTGTCTGTGTCGGGCGAGTCAGATTTAAGATAAGACTAAAATAATACATTTCCTCTTAAAGAAATGTCATTGTTTTTCTTACTTTTGCTCTTTCGTGCTTTGTTTATATGTTTTTTCATGCAATTCTACAACTGAATTGAAACACCACAAATAGGAAACAGATCATACGTTTTTTTAAACTGACTACACCCCGTGCCCTGGAAATGCCAAGCAAACTCTCACCTTCTTAAATCCAGTTTTACTCTCCACCCCCTCTTGACTATTGTCCTTGTTGTTTTTATTATCTTTAATTTGTTTCTTTGGATAATTTCTCTCTTGGTCTCTCTTGAACACAAATACTCACAAAAATAAAAAAACAACTTAAACCTTAAGTTGTCTTGATGTATTTAGCAAACACTCCCCCCAAAAACCTAGCCAAATCCTTTTGATATGCAGAAGGATTTTGTCTTCTTTTTCACCCCTTCCTGGATGAGATTGATGGGCCGTGTAAGTGGTCTTGTTCTCATCTGCTATTAAACACATCCATCAACTGTATTCTCAATTATTAAGATGAGTTCAACAGCAAGGGGGAGTTTAAGTGCTGGACTGCACAGTTGCTGCTGTTGCTTGAAATGATTAAACAGCATTTAAGTGGTTTGGGGTCTTTACTCATCTCCTCCCTTAAATGTAATTCTGACTGATACTGGATTTCACGGGAGCTTGTATGTTAACAACAAGACCAAATGTCACCATCCGTTGAAAAACCGATGTTCAGTTGAGTTGCACAGTTTAGACTCTTGATGAATTGCGGAGTAGATTGAGCCTGCAGAAGGAATAATGTACTTCTCTGTTCGGCTCATTTCCTTTGAGTTAAATCATCCTGGTGCAGTTTTTCTCTCTGCTTTTGAGACTGTGAATTCTTTCTTAATGGGATTTTGAACTTGTGTTGAAAATCTGTGTATGAATTACAAGATTTAGTTTCACAAGTAGGACAAACAAGACATATACCTCCCATCTTTATGAATTTAATACAGCAGTTAATTATGGGATGACAGACGACAGATTTATTTTCAACCTTTAACTGTTTTTTAGTGTGCTTTGAAAACAAAAGAGCAAAGAGAAGCCAAAAAAAATAATAAAGTGTGTGGCTGATTCTCTCTGTGTGGCCCTGCGATGGACTAGAGACCTATCCAGGGTGTACGCGCCTCTTGCCTTTGGGAATAACCAGTATGGAAAATAGATGGATCCGAATTTATCGGACTATGATTGTATTGGAACAAATTGGATTTGTGTTGGCTTTAATTTGACTGCATCTTTATTCATAAAACTGATCTGAATTGTATGATGAGGCAGTTAAAAACATGAATCTATCTTTAATTTAAGTGAGCCAATGGTATGAGAATGCCTTGGCTGACCTAGACGTGACACATATCCATGATGGGACATTTTCTTCTGATGTATAAAGCTGTATAACAGAGGAAATACAAAAATATGGGGAATGAAAAAAGTTTTTCTGGGTTTTTGGTTGTTACTGTTCCGACCGAAAAGTTGAATTAAGGAAATACTTCTTTATGCGATAGATAGATAGTTGGAACACACTATTGGAACACTAGCACAGACAGGAATATTTTGTATTGCTTTCAGTATCTGGACATGCTTTCTTTGGTCTGTGTTCTTGGCCTCTTTAAGTGAACATATGTATGCACATACACTTCATATGTAGGGCATGCATATACGTACACACAATTGTTGCAGTATGGTTTTCCACTATTATACCATATATTGCACCAAAGCATTCCAAGAGAGTAATTTCGAGATTTTACAAGATTCGTTTGGGTGTGTACTTCTGTTAACATTGTTAGAATACTGTGGAAATGTTCAGGTTAAGATTTGCTGGATGCACAAGCACATGCACACACATATGGATACATTTATCAATTCCATCTGCTTGTGGAGCTATTAAGGCGAGCAGCAGCTCAGTCTATTTGGAGTGTGGTCGCCTCGGCTTTCTGTACGGAAACCGTATCTACAGTGTGCTCAGGCTGACCAGGAAATTCATTGAGACAGGTCCCCTCCATGCTCTGCCAGCAGGAATGTATGCTTTTTAACCACCTGCTTGGAGAATATGAAACATATAAAACCATGCACATTCAGAGCAAACTTTTGGTTTTAGAAGTTCGGGCTCAACCTTTTTAGTGTTTTTTGCTGTCTGTTAGTACTTTTCTATTCTATTAGTACAAACACTAGCCTTGAACAATTAAAAAAAGTAAGAACTTATGAATGATCTTTTCAGATCTGTTCAGTATAGAGTTGCTCATGAATATCCACTTCCATTACCAAATAGATCAGCATGTATGATGTGTATACGGGCACAGATCCACGCTCTGACTTTTGTGATAGCAGATTCTGTAACACCTGTTAACGAGAAATCACTCCCCATAAAGTCCTCACAGTGACAGAGGGAGTCGTGAGGGAATGTCTGCATGTGTTTCTCTTTAACTGTTGGACATGGGTGAATAATTCATCCTATCACGGCAACAAAAGCAGCATGTGAATTTCTGTTCCTGTGACGTGAAAGTCAAAAGGTTATCCCAGGTAACATCCCTGTTCTGGCTTGAGGCAGATATCAGATTCTTGAGCAGAGATAGACTCAAATCAGGTTCCAAAAGTTTTATTCACAGGTCTCAGGTGTTTCCTGAAGATCTTTTCAGGTTCTGAGGCTGAATCTCCCAAGATGATGGAGGCTCTGCAGAAGAATGACAGGTTAGTGTCCAATTTCTAGGTAAGCAGTTATTCTTTAAAATTCAAGTAAAATGATCCATGTACAGGCATGGACAAGCTCTCCTGGATTCCATCCTTTTATTCATGGTTACTTGGGGTTTATTGTTAATCTATGAAGAATACTCTCTGTTCTAGTTCTAGTGTTTATTTCCAGGCAAGTGTCCAATTCTCAGGCAGAAAGGCAGTGGACCAGTGAGTGAAACACACTCCTTGAAAGAGCAGTTGAAGAAAACTTTCACAGAGAAGTTGGCCCTGCTAAGTGCCACAAAGCAAATTTGCAATGACAGGGGAGCAGCTTGGTGTTAAAAACAGATGAGAGGTAAAGAGCATATATTGACTTAAAGGAGACTGTCAATTTTGTAAAGCACTTTGGTTACCTGCTTGTTGTTGTAAAGTGTTATATAAATACATTTCGATTGATTGATTGATTGATTGCATGAAAAAAGCAGATTTTGACAAGGAGAGGTCAGAAGAAAAAGAAGACGAGCCTGTGAGTGGATGATCAAACCTAACGGGATGATGTATGTGACAAAGAGGGGCACCCCTGGGTTGAGACAGCGTGATGCCAACGTTTATCCTGACCAGGACATTTTGAACAACTACCCAGTGAGGTAGGATCCAAACAAAGGAAAAGTCCAATTTTTGACAGTTGATATATCTGATTATAAAAAACAGGGTAAACCCATATTCACTTTGCATTGAGTTATGTGCTATTTTGTCTTTGGCTTTTCCTGTCATGTCGAGTGCTGTTACCGATACTCATTAGCTTACGGCTACAAACAAAAGCAAAGAAACCTCACCAATCCTTCTCAAATGAAAGACAAAAGCATGTCAGCATTGGAGTGTGCTCTCTCAGAGCCAATTGGGCTGCCAACCAGTTGATCCACAATTGCTGACACATGTAGAGATTTAAAGGCATTAGCATTAGTGTGCAGACCTGCAAAACTACTTCCTCCATGGGAGTTATGCCCCTCTGCTGTGATAATCAAGGATAGGCTAATTCAGGATTGTATATCTCGGAGGTTTTGGAACACTGGTAATCTTTGACTTTTAACAATAAATAGTCTTCATCAGTCATCCGTTTCATCCGAAAACTTTGTCCAAACTATTTTGATAAGTCATGATAAAACGTAACTATTACCAGGCAACATCCGCTTGCCAATAATTACAACAGCAATTGTGTAGAAAGTTGAGGTGCATAATTAGGATGTTCGAAGCCATTCACAGCCCTCAGTGTTAGGGACTTTATTTAATCTTATTGAAACATCAAAGAATAAGATATATAAGATGTATAAGAATATTAGTAAGCATTTATTTTCACATTGTATTTAATGTATTGCTAAGATTTCTAAAAGATAGGCTTGTTAGGAAATAGGAGTAAGTGGTTATGCCCTCATAAAAATAGAAACTGTTTTGTAACATTCTGCAGACATTAGTGACCCTGAGAACTGGCTCAGGTTGCTTGGGAAAAAGCATGCATCCTTTTTTCACTCCTTTATTTGACACAGGTTTAGAATCAGCAGTTGTGCAGAATCAGGAGTTTCACCACACAGAGGTCAAACTGAGATGTGTATGAACATTGTAGAAAAACATCTATGATATGAATGACAGTTTCATGCATGTATGAATGATAGCATGAAACTACAACACAGAGGATACTGTACAGATATATATTCATGAATGTACAGTTTATGTACTTTTAATTTACCTGAAATGTAACATTTTCAATCATGTTGCTTCACTTTATCACACAAGCAGCCACTGTGAACTCCTTCATTTTACTTTGTGGAAAAAATTCCAGAAGCTTTCTTTGTTCCTCTCATCTTTCTTGTTATGGAATATTTTCAATATTCACATATCCACATCACATGTTATTTGACACGTTATTTTGGGAATGGCCATCAGCCAAATCCTACACCGACTTTGTCTCAATCATCCCCTTTATTAAGAACAACTCATTGAATTGAACTTCACCAATTTCATGGTTTGCTACCTTAGGATAACATGAACATTATAGAAGCACCAACGAATTATACATTTTTTATTAAGTTCTATGTTTTTATTGACAGGTATTGAATAACTCTCAAGATTGATATCAATAAACACAGTGTTCGGCAGGAGAAACAATAAAACTTTATTCAATGTGTAATTTTACCTTGAATGAGAAACATTTTCTTGCATCTAATTTGATGTATCTGGAGCCAATCAGGGATAATTCAAGCAAACACAAATGGTTTCATTTCCTAACATTTAAGATAAACAGCTCTTTGTTCTGGAAGGTCAGCCAAAATCTTCAAAAAAAAATCTCTGGCACGGTGTTTCTTGTTAAGTCCGTCAGTATTATTGTGTGCTGCCAGTGACTTCTTCCCAAGTTAGCTTAAGAAATTATGAGCTCTTGCATTCCAATCAAGATCATTTAGACCTCAAACAAAACAGAGCTTACCAGATACACACAGACTGGAACTGATCTTTCTCATTTTATACAACAGATGTTTCACAGGAGTCTTTGAATTTTGCAGTTAAATGAGGTGATGCACACTGTGGCTTTAATCTTTATATAAGGTACAAGTGGTCTTTTTAAAGAGTACGCAGCATCCTCTCCTCCAATGTATTAGCCTGTACGGGAAGACCAGTTAAAGATTTAGGTGGGAACATTGTTTTTGTTTTTTGGTCACCAAGGGGGATGGATTCTGTGTCGTGAAAATATGTTGCACTTTTTTTCAAAATGAAATTCTGCAGGCATCCTGTTGTGCGCATTCTTCTTCAATACACACATGACCATAAGTTTACCATGACTCAAGATCTTAAAATGCAAGAAAACGTTGAGTTCCACGTTTCAGCTGCAAATGACGTGAATGACAGCTCAACACTCGAATCACTTCAGAACTGTAATGTTTTCACAGCCTTGCAATCTGGACCAAAAATCTTTGGAGGCCTTCTTTTGTTGCAGCCAACAGAACTTGGACAGTATGAAAGGCAGGACGTTTTCATAACCTTGTGTCCCCATCTTCCCTTGGTCCGTGTTGTACAAGTTTACGACTCTTGGATGTGCTTTAGTGTACGGGTTCCTGATGCCAGGCAGAGCTTTTGCTGTTATTTCTTCCATGGAACTCTGACGGCTGTGAAAACATGGAGGCAAGTCGTGTTTCTCCGGATATTGACTGAAAGGCAAAGAATTGGTGCCAGATAAACTTAAAAATTGGAATGACGTTGTCTGCATCCTACCAATCTTAATTTTTAAGTAGTTCTTCAGGTGTGTTCACACCTGTGTTTTTGATCCAGACCTGAAGAGAAATTTGATTTAGGATCACCTTGATAACCTGCTATCCATTGAAAATCTCCATAGAGTTGTGACATAAACAAAAGAAGGGGATGTAGGGGCCCTGAAGTCAAAATGCTGGCGGTGGATATACAGTCTGAAAGTGGCAAAGAGAAGAGGGGAACTTGTGAGAAAAGTGATGAGAAACAAGAGTCAGAGATATGAATAGCATGACACAAATAAAAGTATCAGTGTTTTAATAAAAAAAAACTAAATAAGAGATGTAAGGAAGTCCACCCTCTTTTTTGTATCAGCGAATTCCCCAGTTGCTCTAATAAATGAATGTGTCCAACTAGAGGATAACATCGACCCAAAAACTGTGCTGAATTGTAGTGATTAGAACACTCCACTGTCAATGATTAAATAAATAACAAAGGGCCTCATGTTTAGATGGTATTGTTCCATATAATGTTTAAGCTTCAATTTCATCATACCACCTGCAAAATCAACAAAGACACTAAAAGTGTATTAGTAGCAAAAATTCAAACAGTTTATGGTTATCCTATGTGAAATAACATTTAAACAACCTAATGTAAGTTTAAGTATTATAAGTAAGTTCAAATATCACAAGGACTGAATCTATACTCATAGGGTTTAACAAGTGGTTTCACGAGCCTCTGATATTCATATCAAACTGTGCAGATATGCTGGACAGAATTTAATAAACACACACACAGACACACACACACAAAGAAAACAAAATCGACATTCCAGACAATTATCAGACTCTGAACACCCTCTGCAGACTCCCGGTGTGTTTTTTTTAACACTCATATCAACCTAACTGTGGATATCTGCCTGACAATTAACCTTTGATAAATCAGTTTTACCCAACTCAAACCAAAAATTACACCTTTGAAATACTTACAGAGACATAATTCTGAAATGCTCATACCCTTGTAGGAGGGACACATTTATTAAGCAACTTTTTGTGTTATTTATAATAGTTCTTCCTGAAGAGAAACTATGATGGTAAACCCTATCTTCTCTCCAGAGTGAAACTGTAAAATAGCAGGGCAGTTAGTGTAGAGCACAGTTCAACAGATGAACTCTGTCAATCAGGAAAATAAACATAGAGACAAGCTTAAATCCGATGGACTTCTCAATCCCTCAGCTGATAAGGGAGGTGGGAGTATAGGTGCTTACAATCATCAGAAACTCACAAATGAACTCCCCATCCAAACAGAAAAACTAGGATGGGAATTTGGACACTGGTGATTTGCTAAGTAGGCATGCAGTGGGTTTTGCAACTTCATTCAGATGTTCATATGATAAGAGAGCAGCGGGCTTTGCAGACACTGAAGCTGTCTAAAGAAAGAAAGACATCATTAGCTTGCAAAGTTTACACAAAAACTATTCGATTACTGCTGTGGCATAGTCTGTCAAACTTCATCATTTACACCAGGAGAAAAAGTCTTCATCTTGCTGTTTTAAGTTTCACATCCACCACATTCTGCTGGAACTTATCAGATTTCTTAACCAAAAGAAAGCAAACACTGCATTGTGTGGCAAGTAAATGCAAAACTAAATGACAGATATTTGTTCACACCAGCTGTTAGACCTGTGAAGACAGAATGTCTGCCTGCACGGCAAAATAAGGATGAGCTTGTTTATCTGTATTTTTCATCAGGTTAGCCATATATGGATCCAGATAAATCTACTCTGCATCCCACGCTACAGAAAGTCTGAGGCATGTCTGGATTTGGGACTGTGTTGGTTGGACTTAAGTGGGTTTTGTAAACTGAAAAAATAATTGTACTCTTTGTTTACTCTGAGGAAAAAGCCTGTGTCTGTGTGTGTTTGTAGACCTGGTTTTCCATATTCACAAGTTCCAAAAATGAGAAACTTTACTTTATGGGTTTTGTAGAGTCCAAATGGCAATGGTTAAAGGGATTTTTGAGAGTCAGCTCTGGTTTTATGGTTAGGATTTGGATTATTGTGTTTGCGTGTGTGTGTGTGTATGCACGTGTGTGTCTGTACTGTCAATGTTTTGTTTAAAAGGAGCCTATCCCAGCTGACAAAGGGCAAGAGTCAGGGTACACCCTGGACAGTCCATCACGGGGTCACACAGAGACAAACAACTGCACACACTCACATTCACTCCTAGGGGCAATTTGGAGTGTCCAATGAACACCAATGAACATACAGGTTTTCGTACAGTGGGAGTAACCTGGAGTACCTGGAGGGAACCAATGCAGAGCCAGGGAGAACATGGAAACTCAGGAATGTAAATGTTGGAGAAAAAAAAAACATCAGACAGTTTTTGGATTTGTGTGTATAAACTTGATTTTACTTGTGGCAGGAAAGTTTTCCTTTGTTTGCAAATGAAGAGAGAGAGTGATTGCGTCAATAAGCTTAAAAAAGAAACCGTTGAAACACTTTGGGCTCTATACTTGAATTTTGTCAGTCTGGTTGGCAAAACATATCTCATATAAAAAAAAAATTGCTAGGTTTAGTAAATATGAATTTAAAATCTAAATCAAATCCTTGCTTTTCATCACTTCCAATAGTGGAGGGCTTTCTGGTTGTTACATGTCTACATTTTTTGCATGTGTGATTTTTACAAACATACAGTAGTTCCATTGTACTTGATTCTAGAATAAAATTAGACTAGTTTCAAAGCAAGAAGGAGGATCTTCCCCAGTACAATGCCATGTTGTTGTTGTTTGCCTTTAAATGAAGCACTGAACCTTTAAGGACTGGATCAACATCACCCGTCTACATCATCAGTCATTCTGTGCCTTCATTATGCATCCATGAAAAAAAAACGGATGGCACTCCTCAGGTTCTGGGTTGCGGTCATATGCGTATCAACAATATGAAGCTGCAGGAATGAGCGCATTCATGAAATTCCTCTGAATTGATGTGTGCTTGTTTGTGTGAACATTTTGTGTCATGAAGGAGAAAAACAATTTAAAGGTTTTGAGAACAGAGCTATTGGAGAAAAGAAGGAAATAAGAGGGAAGACTATTTTCATCATTTTCTCATAAACAGAGGACTAAAGAAGCTGCCTTAAAATATGCAAGGCCAGGATTTGTTCTAACCTTCTATTTTTTTTAAAGGCTCTTCCATCTTTAGATAAAGATGGAAATGAAAGTGAAATACACAGAAGAGGAGTCTCTTTGTTTGTTGCTCTATGACAGCACCAGGTGCAAAGACAGGTAGAAGAGGAAGATTTTTATATTTTAAATGTCCTGAAACCCCAATGTGTTCCAGCCATGCTGAGTGAAGAGATGCTGTGATGTTTCCACTCTCTGGGAAATCCTATCCCTCTGTGTTGGAAATATGTGTGCCTGTGTACATGTGTGTGTCCATTTCTTGAGCCCCTTGCTATAAATCCCAAACGTTTCTCATTCCCTTTCCTGTCTCTTTTAACCAATCCCTATCCCGCTGCAGTCTGGGAGAACATGGCTGATGGACCAACTACAATTATTTTTTACTGAATCCCCGATTTTTCCCTCTTTTCAATCCACAAACAAAACATGAAGTAAAAACAGATGTAGTGGTTTGTTTTAAACATGCAAAGCAGCTGAAACCGGCCCCAATAAGTGGGTGTGACATCCCATGTGTTTTTGGGGCTGCACGCATTCTTTCGGCTGAGATAATAACACTCACCTTCAATTAAACTCTCTACTAAGTGCAGACTCCAATGAAAAAATGCTTTTTTTGTTTTTATTCGTTCCCTGGATCAAATAAAGCAGATTGTCATTGTCAGATCAGGAAAATTAAAAGCTTAAACTTTCCTTTCACTTGTGCAAAATAATGTTCCATTAAGCCTTTTAATAACACTTTTAAAGAAAATCTACCTCATCTTTCTGGCCAAGAAAAAGTAAAATAGCAGCAGTCAGTGGAGTGCTTTAGTCAGTTTACATAAAGCAGGACAACAGGAGGATTTTGGAGGTGATGACAGTAATGATTGGTGTTGTTGTTAGACTCTGGCAGAGAGTACTGAGTCATCAACCAAGAAAAAATAATTATTTACAATGGCTGGTTTCACTGCAGTTCAGCTTTTACTTAGTAAGCACTGGAGGGGCGAAACCTGTCTTGGAAACAGTTCACTTCCCACATCTAAAAACTTAAGTTACAAGCAAAAGGTTTCTGGAAACATTAACAGGTCTTTGCTCTGTATTGCTTGTGACTTCATGAAGTAAATTGTTTAATGAGCCCGTGTATGTTTTTAGTTAGACATGTGACATGCTATTGCCAGTTCCTTTCCACTAGCTGAGGTCTGCTTTCTGTCCATCATTTTGGTATTAGATCCTCTTTCTGTCCTGTCATGAAGGTGGAGATGCTGACACCATATCCATAAAAAAATAATAAACACCTTAACTTAATCAATCATTTGGTAACACTGAACTTTAACAGACAAAATGAAATGTTTCCTTGTGGTGCCTGGACAAATTAAAATGATTTAGAAAATCTAAGCAAACATTTTATTAAAAGTATTTACAATCCGATTAACAATATTGATTGACAGATGATGACTTTAATTACAAACTATAATAGGGTCTTTAAAAAATCTTTCTCCACTGTGTTACTGTTTCTCCAATTCCGAGTTACATTAAATGAATAACATAACAAAACTGGCCGTAGAAAATTTACCAAGGGAATAATATTCTTTGAATAGAAAACTAATTTGAACCAGCTGGAATTTGTGGGATGTCTTAGATGTGTTGAAAAAAACTATGATTCATAAGTTCCAAAAAAAAAATCCGCTCAAGTGTAAATGTGTCAAACACTCCCTTAGATTGATGGGTTCTAGATGATAATGGAGTGAAAATGTGTGGAATGGAATGACTAAGTGTAGAATTAGAAACTTTTACACTCTATAAATTAGATTAGCAGTCCATAATCTCATCGTTATTCAGTTTATTGCGTCTTTCAGTTTCATTCTTAGCAAGATGCATTTTTTCAGTTCAAGGATATTATTTTACAGATTAGCCTGGAATGCTAAAGAGAACAAAAAAAAGATTAGCTTCACTTACTGGAATACAGGAATATACTGGGAAATTTTACTACACTATGGAAACAAATGAATACATACACAAATATTTTTATTGAGCAAACCTCAAGACAAACTTTCAAATAGTACAATCATGTTGGGCTAATACAAATCAAGTACCCACCATTTTTGTTACTTCTACAGAGTTTAATTAATTCTTTACAGCTCAGATTTAACTGAATTTGTACACATATATTTTCTCTTCCAAAGATGTAAATCAGTTCATGCACTGTTGTCTGTTACCGAAAAGGCAATGTGCAAAACGTTCTGAAAAACACAGAAATCAAAACTAAATAACATTTAGATGCTGGGATTTGCACTGAAATCCATTTTTTATCTGGAGGAACTTAATTTTTCTGCAACCTGTCAAACCTCTTCCACTGTGTCCATGTCCTTTAACCAGGACAATAAGATCGGTTAAGGTTGCTTAAACGGTTTTCAATACCTCAAAACAGTCAACGTCAAACAGCAAAACTGCATTGGTTTTGGTTTTTCGGGAGCAGCACTTCATTCTTACTGTGCATGAGTCCTCTGGCTGATCAGCACTGAGCTGGACTCAGTAAGGAAGTTGTCATCTGGATCCAATGACCTGCTCAAAGAAATCTGTTTGTTAAATTTGTTGAACGGGTTCCTTGACAAAGTTACACAAACTCATTCCTCCTTTTACTCTACTTACTTCTGATTTTCCTTTCTCTTTCATTTACATTTTCAAGGCTTCTGTTTTCTGATTCTGTCTGGTCTGCTTTCTTTGTCTTCTATCCTTCTCTCCTCTTGTTTTCTTGTTTTCCAGCTTACACTTTGCACAGAAAATGTGGTTCTAATCAGCGACTTTGCTGAGCCAAGCTTTCTTGGCCAGACACCCTTGAAAACACCTCACATTTATTCTGGATTGGTTTTGAAACCCCGACTTGAAATATTAGAGCCTCCCTGTAGTTTTGAATAACAGTCACATCAGCTCTTTCGCTGGAGTCAACCACTTATTTAAATTGGTTATTTGCTATTTAGTGATTCCATAAATTGGAAGCTGCTGGTTTGCATTCAGATTCAATCTCACCGTAAAACAAAAAGTGTAGTGCTCCTCGTCTGAAAATAACAACTGAAAAAGAAATCATCTGCTGTTTGACAAATCTTGATAGAAACAAAAATATGTTATTTTTTCTCTCTTTGCAAACAGGAAAGGCCAATATATGGAACAATTTGTTATGAGGCTTAAAATTCTGTCTTTCATATTAAAGCGATTTTAACATAATGAGATTACTTTTATTTATTCTTTACATGATAGTTGACGAGTCACCCTATCTCCTTATAATTAGAATAATTATACAATATAAAATCATTATAATTATAATAGTTGCAGATTTTTTTGATTGTGTATGGATCTGTGAATTGGAAATGCACTGACTACCGCTTGTTTTAGATTTAGATTTAGATGTGCTGTTGGCTCACATTAAATGGGATAGACAGATGTAAGGGTCACCTCTTGCAAATATAACTTAAACGATTTTAGGATTGTGTCTGTATAATTCAAAAAGAGCAAATTAATGAACTTGCTTCATTGAATTTTAACTGCTCCAGACTTTTTGCTTTTTTGGTTACACAATCACCTTTAAACCAAGGGAGTAGCTCATTTTCAGCTTGTGAAGTGTTTAATGTTGGAAATTATTTATGTTTCTCTTTGTGTCTCTACTGAATCATTGGTTGAAACTGAACAAGTCAGATCAGTTGTATCATATAAGGCTCTCTAAACAATAAACTCACTGTTTTAATCTTGCTTCCCAAAAGTCCTATAAGCGGGGCAGTCTTTCTCCCACATAGTGTGCTCTGTCATCACCTCATCCACTACTGTGTAAATGCTGGCTTAATTGGAAAAAAGATTCCACCACAAGCAGGAAATTAAACAAAACATTTCACTTACCTTAAAGGCCAAAATACAACTTTTTTTTTTAAGTGGCCGTTTATTTGCTTTTTTTGTGCTTTATCAGACAGTAGGGGATTTATTCTGTCATTGGTCAAGCAGTGGGTGAAAAAAACAGGACATTTCTCTGCATATTTGTATATTTGCTGAACATTCGGGCTTTGATAGTCTCACCGATAGACTTTATGATTTAGAACACTTTTATGACCGAGTGTGTGCAGAGTAGAGGATGTTGCATCAATGCAGAAAATTTGATTTGTGTGTGCCTGCGTGTGCACACTCAAAGGTCCAAGGACGCACATGGGAACATCAGTCATAGTGAAAGAGCACACTAATCTCCACCTTGGTTTGGTCTGAAGAGAGCTCCACATAAACATGCTATAATTAATGGCAGAAATCTCCTGAGAGTACTCCCTCTCTCCCACTGCTCTTTTTGCGTCCTCGACCCCCCCTTCTTGGCTGTCTGGATTAGCTGCAATATTAGTGTTTTTGCCAGTTTCTCCGTCTGTCTGTCTGTGCAGGCCCCAGCACACTTGTTCATACCTAATCTGTCTGTCTGTCAGTGCTTGGTAATTGGAGCTGTTTAAGGGGTCATTCAGCCCAGGTGGGCGGGCTTGCTTGGGGTGGGGTGGGCTGGGGTGGATTGGGGGGTATGTCTGTGATTGCGTGTGTGTTCATGTGTGCACTCAGGGACAGGAATGTGTGTCACACCAGGAACCGCTGCTTCCCACGGCTGTGCCACCCAGGAACGGTGCATGACAGGCATACTGAAGAGCACACGTCATATTGAAGAATCCTACAGGTGCACTTGAAACTTAATTCCACTGTTCAAGAGTATCCAAGATTCCTCTGGTAATTCATATCTGTCCTTCATGGCTATTGATGCTAATCTTTGCCCACTATTGATTTTTCTTAAAGTTTTTTTAGTTTTTGTGACACTAAAAAAAATGCGTTGGTTGGAAATAGCTAAGTGACTTTGATCTGGAGGAAATGAAACATTGGAACTCTCTTGTAACATGTTTGCAAGTCTTAAACTTTAGAATCAGATCATGGGTTGTTACACTCAATAGAGCATGTCAGGTTTATCATGATGGAAATTCGAGGTTGTTTACAGTATCAACAGGGTTACATGTTTGAGTGCTTGTTTCTGTCAATAGAATCTTTGCTGTGTTGAAAACACACTGATGGATTTGCCTGATGTGATTGCCTTCACATGTAGTTTCAGGAAAGCCTTTCAAAAGGACTGTATGCCTCAGTTAAATCTAATTATATGGATAAGGTAGATATATTTACCAGAATAGTACACACAACAGAAATAATATACCCAACTTTGAGTGGAAACGTATGGAAACCAAAACAGAGTGGAGAAAGAAGCAGACATTTTCAGTTGCTCATTTACTAGATGCATATCTCTTTTGTCTAATTTTCTGATTGGACACCAGTGCACCAAGCATTTCTTTACACCAAAGAAAAGTAGATATTAAGCTCTGCTGTAAAGATAGTTGAATTGCTCGTCTCAGCAGGTTAGAAAAGTGACAATGTGTGTCAGGCCAGGCAGCCAGATGAAGTTCAAGCATTTTGACTTTGATCTTTGCTTTCCTGTTGTACACTCCTCTCTTTGTTGGACACACTTGTGTGACAGATATCTTTGGTGGCAGGATGAGAAAGCTGAGAGTTTACAGAGCCAATGTGAAACAATTGCAGTTTGTTGTTCAACTGTCTCTCTGTCTGTCTGTTCCTGCGAGGGAGGTTGAGCTGCAGGGTCAAGTGAAACCACCCATACCCTGCTGGAAAGAAATGATCATTTATCACTTGGTGATTCACGGGTATAGGGTTACCACAGCAAGGAAAGAAAAGCTAAAAGGGAAAAAGTGGGAGAGGGCAGGAATGTCCAAAAAATTGATAAATATAATATAAAATTCAAGGTATTACAAGACATTCAGCCAGATGTCTAAATGTCTACAAGTATACAAATGGCTAAAAGACTGTATAATACCCCACGGCACTCCAGCTTGGTTATGTAGTTATCAATGCAGGCGAGCAATAACAGGTTGCTTTGACAAAATTCAAGTCACAAGTACACTGTGCTTTTTAAATGATCAACTTTTAAGGCTGAAAGCCCATCTTTGGCCTCTCAAACTGAAGACGGTGTCAGTTTAGATTTATTAAAGTCAGCAATCTCTGTTAAATCCATCATCCTGAGCAGATGTCACATCTGTAGATCCCCAGGATAAGAAACATCAGCATCCAGCCGGGAAACTTCACAAGCGTTTACTCGTGCATTTCCAGCTTATTTTACAGTAATGCCTTGTGGTTTATTAGAGATTTAACTGTCAGAGTTTAAACATGCCTGGTAGTGTTGCATCAGGTAGGAGGCCCAACACAACCTGCCGTGGGTCGGGAGAACCACAAAAAAAGCAGCTTCTATAGGTCAAAGCAGAAACAGTGTTGGGCCAGACAAACCATTCTGGTGAGAGGAGCTGCTAATTGATGGCAGGTCACATTTAGGGAAATTAGAATGAACCCTCGGTCGTGTCCTCTGAGCTAATTTCCTTCTATAGCTGTGCATCAGAGGGAGTCCCAAATGAGTGTTTGTGATTTGAGACTCAGAGAGGCAGAGACCGAGGGTATGGATGTGTCCATTTGTACACATACACCGCTGTGAGTGTTCCTCTGTGTTTGTGTGTGTGTGTCAGATCGCCTTCTGATGTATCATGCTGACAGTAACCAAATCTCTGTCAATGTGTCTAGCCAACAGACAGATCAATGGAGGCTTCTTGTCAGAAGCAGTGACCCTGACTCTTTAGCTGTGCATCCACCATGAAGATGGGAGGTCAATAACAAGGGGGCGGGAGGGGTGTCAACCGGTGAAGTGGGATTGAAGGTAAAGATTAAAGCCTGTTGCGACCTATGGTAAGTACCTTTATTTTTAGGAAACTAACGCAATCTTGTGATGATGCATGCATGATTAAGCGATTATTTATTCCTCTGTCAGACTTCAAAAAGGAACGCGCCCTAAGGCCCTGCCTCCACATATGTAACATCATCAGAATCCAGCAGATCTAAAATGTGGTTAACTCATGTGTTATGGTTCTACCACCATCAGATCCATCCGCTGGAGAAACATCTGTCACACAGAGCTGTATGTCAATATATCAAACCGCTTAATCACAATAGGAGAAGTGGCTGTACCCATCTGCAAAACCAAGTTTATACCTCTCTACTGAGTGCTCTCATCATGGCCTTTCAACCCCCCTGGCATGAATTTCAGATAGGAAGCCATTAAGGGCATGTATTCTTGTTACCTTGGTTATAAGTTGATTGTGGCATCCATGTAGAGATGGAACATAGAAATTTTCCTAAGAGACAAATCTGATTGCACAATGAATAAAATAACTAAGAACAATCACGCAGAACTAATTTTAGGCATGTGCAAGAAAAATAATTGCTATTTTGAAACATGGAGAGCCAATCCAAGGTATTCAGAGGGAACAAGGTGACCATCTTGTGACATCCTAGCAATGTATAAGTATGAGGCTATTTTAATAAAGAAAAGAGGTGCGAACACTGACCCAGTCCTTTACCCCTCTGCCTCTGAAGGAACATACGGAGGTAAGGACAAAATTAACTTTGTTTGAGACCTGCTTGTACATTCATTGACAAACAAAACTTAGCTATACTTAAGACTCGACTTTTACTCAATACTCCACTTCCCTTCACTGATAAAATAAAGCAGAACACATTATAAACTGCCTTTGTCCATCCACTGTGTTTAGGTCCAAGTTTGGGAATGGATGTCTACACCATTTAATACAGCAATGTTGCTCTTGGGGAAAATTTCTAGTTATTGTGACAACGTTGCTTAGGCTCTGGCAAATATGGCTACGTTTGGAAAAACTCTGATTTAAAAGTAACTCAAAGAAAAACGTCCAATCCCTTACAAATAATTACTTTAGCATTTTCTGAAAAGTAAAAGTGACACTGGGTTCTCTCGAGTTGAAATAGGAAGCCGCTTGGGGCTGGATGTTCCTCACCAAGCATGGCTGACTGATTTGTTTAATAATTTTAGTCCCTGTAAGAATTGGCCATGAAAGAAGTTACCGGCGATTTTACATAAATACGTTTATAGAATATAGTTTCAATTCCAGGTTTAATTATGAGTATAAGTTGCATAATGCCATGAGTTACTCTGCGGCAAAAAGTCAGCAGACATCATGACTTATTTAGACATTTCTTAATCAGGACAATCCTTCGAATGCTCAGATCCTATTTCTAAATCTTTGTCTAAACCCTTTCACTCTGATTATTCATTTTCCTCTGATTTCCTTTCTTTTCCTGTTTCTCTGTCCATCTGTTTTGTAATGAGATCCCCGCATAGTTACGAGTTATAGAAAACAGTTGTGGTGGCTTCCCAGTTATGTGGCTGTTTATCCCTTCCATTCACCACAGTGGGACTATGTTATAGGGATGAAAGACTATCAGGACAATAGACTTGGCTGCACTTTCACAGTTCCTCTTAGACAAGTCTAAAATCTGGCAGGTCCAGTTGCTTGAATAAACCTCATACAAAATGTCACATTGTTAGAAATGCAACATGATTTGTAATTTTTGTGCAAATGTGAAATAAGCACTATTTGATTTATTTTTCCCTCTCTTTGTTCTTGGTGATTGATTGCACTGTACAGCCACTGGAAGTTAGATTTGTTTCATTTCAATAAGACGGAAGGGTCTGAGTAAAATTTATAATATTTCAGTTGAGCAGAAATAAGTACTGACTATATTTAACTTGATAGATCTGTGATATACATACAAAAGGTTGCTGGGGTATACTTTATATCTTTCTCTAAATACACATATCATTGCTGCTTTGTTGAATTTAAACTAGACCTATGTTTATGAAGGCACTTGAAAACAATCCATTTTATGATTCAGCTCTCATGTTTTCGTACAAACCATGATGTTCCATAATGAGCCCAAAGGACTAATAGATTTTTTTTAAACTGATGAGCTGAGCCCGATTGAGTCTGTAGTTCCTCATTATGTTTGAAACATCCCATTGTATTCATCCAAACCACAACACAGAAGCTAAGGATACATTTGTGCTCAGTGAACTAATCTCCCTTCTTCCAGACAACCCTTCAGCCTTGTGTGGTTTACAGACTAAGAACAATGTAGATATTTAGATAAAGTCTAATTATTGGAAGAGAGGGCTCAGACAGCAGTACTAACGATATGTTTTCTTGCCACATTCATCTATTTGGAATTATGCCCTATGTTATTATAGCAACGTGTCAGCCAAATATCTCTGAAAGTCCAACCAATTAAGTAAGCAATGTTCTATTTGGTTGGAATAGTCAGTAACCCTGAGGAAACCCTAGAATCATGTGGAACTTTTCCATCCTTCATGTCAGTGGTTAAGGGGTGCTTGGAGGTAATGCAGAGCCCTCAAGGGGGGTCTACTTTTGCAAACTCACACCAGTGCTGCGTTTACAAAACCAGGCTTATTACTCGCAATATAAAAGCTAAAAGTGCTGCTGAAGGTGCTCAGATATGCCTGCAGAAAGTATAATGTATATAAAAACCTCAAAAACACCAGAGGTAAGAGCAGCTTTAAAGTGCACAAGTGTGTTTTCCAGTCAGATTCCAGGAAATTCCCCTCTCAGCTCTTCTTACACCACAATGGGATGCTGCAGCAACAGATCATCTGTCCTTCTCCTTTAATGCTGGAGAGCAATTTGGCAACAAAGTCCAAATTCCCACAGAGAAATAATTAGGTTAAGCCTAATAACTATGTTTGTCTTATTGCATTTGAAATACTGACTTTGATGTAGTACTTCAGGAAAGTATGGTGGGAGTGGTAAAAGGCAAAGTAAACTTTTTTGCAAAAAAAACAAAACAACTTTAACAGCATTGTTAAAATATTAGTTTCTTCAAGTACAGCAATATATTTTTTAAATATAATTGTTACATTAGGCCATATAATTGTTTATGGGGTTACGGTAGTTTGTTGTCAAATGTAAAGAATCCAGGATACCAATTAGCCCCGCCCAATATGAGACCATGGTATTCATTTAGAAAAGTTTGCAGTAGCATATCCTGCTGGTAGAGGGGTTAACGTTTTATGTTAATAGATTCAGGCCAATTTGGGTAAGCCTTTTGGCTACCAGTCAAGCAACTTTTCAACCCTCAGCTGTGGCCGACTGTTCATGCTGACTGAAACAATGAAATCCACAAACACAACAAAAGCTGGAGGAGGTTCCCACAGGGAAGAAGAGCTTGAGAGGCATTCAGGGGCAACAGGGCATTGGTTCAACTGTAGTGTCTCTTGTGCTTTTTATAAGAACATTAACTGAGCTCTTTCCATGACACAATCTGAGCAATCATTTCCCACAAAACATCTTAAAAAATGCTCTTCTCAAGATAACTTTGGTTTCTTTTAGCTCTTTCAGCAACAGAGTTGAAGTAAATGGAAGTAAACGACTCATCGAATTATGAAGGAGGCATCACAACTACTGGTACATCTGAAAAACACCCACACAGCGCCCCTCACCTGGGTTTATATTAGGTTGATATCATTTCCTTCTGGGAACAGTGAGCAAGGAAATGATTGTTTATCCCTTAAGGACCAGTGTAAAGGCTGTTTGGTAATCAGGGGAGGTCCAATTTGTAATTCCAAACAAATTGGAACCCCCCCACCCCCCACCCACACACACACACACTCCATATAATTTCATTTTGGGGGTGGTGAATAAATCAAATTATACTTAAAACCTTGCAGAAGTGGCCACAAAAAAAAAATGTTTTCAGGAAATTTAACGCATGCGATATGCCAAAAGCTGCAATTCTGCTAAAATCCATTTCAAGTCAATCAAGCTGATCAATCACTAAAGTTGAAATAATCCAAAGATTTTTTATAGGATGTTTGACACAATCCTGTTGTAAGAAATAGAAAGGAACATTTATTTGCAGTTTGAACCCTGTGTTCATCAACTCTTCCACTGTGGATCATTAAGAAAGGTTCAACTTATGCAAAATTAAGTTTTCCAATCAATCCACAAATGTTAATCAAGTTCAAGGATATTCATAGTTATCAGTTTTATTTTAATTTAACCATGCATATATACATACTTTTCAAAAGAAACCAACAGCTTGACCGCATAACAAATGATTTCTTTACCTTGCATAACATGTCTTTGATATCTTGTCCAACTGCACATTTTGCCTTAAAACCACCACCAGTCAATTTAGCCTCTGCCATATATCTTACTCTTACACAAACATATTCTACCATATATAATACAGTATAGACATTTGCGTAATGAGTGTGTACAGCAAATCAAACACGAAATCAAGGGGAGAGAAAGGAAAGGTCAAGTTCTTTTCTCATGGGCGGGGGGACTGACCTTGATATATCAGTGTTGTAATTAAAGCTACATTTCATGTCTCAGTGGCTTTCCCCATAATATTTACACTCCTGCTGCTGCAGTTCAAGAGAGTTCCCCTCCTGTATGTAAAATGGCAGCAAAGAGAATTCAAATAAACAATCCACTCAGGGGTAACAGGTTTAAGATGTCGCAGTCAGACAGTCATCCATCTTGCAGCCGAGGCCTCTGTCACCTGCAAACTGAAAGTGTGTGTGGACATTTTGAAGTGTGTGATGGTGGACATGTGGGCACACTGGGGCCATGGCGTGACTGTAGGAATACATTGGGAAAAGTGGCCACCCCCAGCATCCCTCAAAAGATTAAACATGGAAATAATTAAGCCAACAGTAAATAAAGTATAGATGAAACAATAAACAGCGAGCAGGACTGAGACAGATGTAGCAGACGAACATCGGGCCCCACTGTTTGATGTCGGATTTTGCCAAATGGCTGTCAACAGTATTTGCAAAACAGAGACAGTCCTCTGAATTCAAGATGTAGATGTACAGCAGCTACGGAAGCCTTTAGTATCAGGTGTTATGTCAAAAAACCTGGGTCGAGGACGATTTTACGAAAGACACTTTTTAAAATTTTATTTAAAAGGAATAAATGGACTGACTTTTTCTTAATTTGTTTAATCCTCTAATGTAAGAGCAACAAAATCTAGAGTTGAAACCCAACTGGATCTGTCTTGCTTCCATCTCTGTGGATGCCCACATTTGAAATTTTTCTTAAATCCACAACAGGGCAGGTGAAACATCAATACGAGTCAATAACGGTGCTGGTTGTCACAGTGTTCATGTCAGGTTTTTAATTGCCATTGATCGATATGCACGTGTATACTATTGGTGAGGTTTACTGTTTGTGGGACTTTTTTATTTCTAAAATGGTATTATGTTCAATAAATGATTACTTGTAAGTTATTTTGTAAGCTGTGCATTAAATCTTATTAACATTTTCAAATAAATGCTATGATCCACTCGGCTCGCCACAGACCTTAGTCTTTATGAGCTGCTTGCAGACAGGCAGACATAGCCAAGGACACAGTGCATGCTTTTTGAACTTTTCATTCCTCTCTCATGCTTTCAGTCACACATATGTATTTGTCTTGTATTGTATATAACTAGACTGATTTTAGGGCTCAACTCACAACAAAACAGATTCTAGTTAGAGTCCTGGCTTGGGCCTCAAACCAGTGCTGAATCAATAAATAAATTCATTTTTGCTCACTTACCTCAACAGGAGATACCTACCTTTGTTCATGTATCATAAACTGGTCAACTGTTTTCTTTTCCTGAGTCTATTGGTTGCATTCCATGTTACATGACAAACTACAATTGCTACTAGTAAATGAAGGTAAACACACTCAGGCAACACCTGTGCTGCGTGATAAAAGGAAAATAGACCAAATACCAATACAAAGAAGTCCCATTCGCAGAATTTCACAGGTTCTTGATAAGCACATGATCCAAATGACTCAGATGGGCCTAACATAAACACACTTACCCTCATAAAAGCTGGAGGGCTCTCTGCACTGACCACAGATTATGGTGATAATAGCAGCCAAATGTTTCAAAGCTTGTTATACTGTAAATACAAACTTACACATACTGAACACACGCGGAGGAGCATTACAGAAACATGTGTGGGCTTCCCCGGTTTTGGTTTCCTTCTTCCATTAGCACTATTTCTCATCTCCCAGTCTTCTTCCGACATTTGTCTGCTTTACTCTTCCCCATCCTCTGCCTGTGTAACTGACAGCAGTGCTCTGGGTTGGTTATGTAAACGCAGTTGAAAATCATCTTCTGTGGATCATCCATGTTAGAGCACCCCCATTTCTGCCTACTACCAATGTCCAAAATACACAAGGTTTTGACAGGTTAAAAGACCCAGCCAAGGTCATCAACATCTCATTTAGTTTAACATTCAATTATTCCAATTTATTTTAATCATGGGTTGTGAATACTTTGCTTCTCAGAGATGGTGAGATCAGCGTTCCACACATTTCTTTATCACCATGTGTCAGATGCTGACTGCCAGACACCTGTATTATGTTAGTCATTACTTTTTCTGTACATGCACTCCTGCTATTCCTTTTTTCCTTGCCAGACTTTTGTTTGTCATTCTCCAGACCAAGTCCAGTTCTGGTCTGTTTTTTCATTCATCTGCCACTAAAGTACATTCAGCTTGTGTCATTTTAGTATTTTCGAGTGAATGGATTATATTGGTTTAGAGAGATGAAAGTTTGTTTGCTTATTATGATATTATTTATTTGTATGAATGTTTTTGAATATTTTATTAATACTTCTAAAACCAAACTCCTAAAGTAACAATACAATACAATACAGTTCCCCTATTGGAATTGTATATATGGTTTCATTGTAAGTTGTTATATAGGCAGGTGGATGCTGGTTTCTCAAAAATGTAACTCAATACCAGGATCTAAGGAGCATTTAAATAGCAAAACTGAAGCTCATTGATTGACTAAAAGAATCAACACTGTATTTATCAGATTTATTTTTTCTCCTTGCATCAGGTTGTCAAGGAAAATGTTGAGTTGTGTTCATATTTCTCATTGATCTGGCACCAGATCTAATAGATCAGAGGCTGCCAACACTATCTGTGCAGACTGCAGTCTGATCATACCAATGCTTGGACTTTCTTTGAGTTTTTTTCTTACTTCTGTCTAAGACCAAAGGCAGAGTTTAGAAGGGGGGAGAATAGCACATATGGCAGACGGTAACTTAAAACACAGTGGAGTATTGACATTCCTTCACCAATGACTGATGAGTCCATTTGTGATGAGGTAGAGAAAAGGCAACAAACTAAAAACCCTATCATGGATTCAGCAACTGTGTGGTGCATGGTACTGCTACATTTATGTGTGCGTCTGAGGAAGAAGGGTATCGATAATTCCCATCAATCATCTGCTTCCTGTCTCAGTCAGCAGCTGGTATGTAGGAGAGCTGTGAGAATCATTAATTACACTCACACTCACACACTACATCATTACTGTCAACAGCTGCTGAGCAGGCCTTGCAAGTACCCAAATAACATCATTATCACAAGATTTCTTCAACAATGTGCCCCTATTCAGTCCCACTGGCCCTTTTTCTTCACAAAGATGCAAAAGAAATACTCCTAAACTCCCTGGACCAATGCCCTCAATAGCACCATGGGGCCCCTAGGCTCATCACACTATTGAGGTGGCCTTTGACCCTTGCAGACTTTTCAGAGAGAAGTCAGGAAAAACTCCTGTCAGAGAACGGTGGATGAGAGCATTGGTGAATGGGCGAGAAGTGTGTTCACTGCGCCTTTAAGGGTTTAGGGGAGTGTGATTTCTTCATATCTGTGTGTTGTTTTTGTGTGACCCTGGTCACACTATCTGTTCAAAACCACTTTACACCTTTTGCAGACAGTAAAGCATTGCTTATGCGCCAGCTTTGTAGAAATAACACTGAGGAAATACATTAGCGGCTCTAATATGGAGAGCACAAAAATCCAAAAGTAAAGAAGGCAAACTTACAAGGAGGAGGTACAAGGAGGCTTAATTGATTTTCTATCAATATCTGTTTCTTCAAGCTACATTAAATGTTTACATTCTCACAGATTGATGTTAATTGCTGTTAATATGACTTACATGAGGAAATGTTGGCCTGTGCAAATTTCTCCAAAAGATCAACATCGGAGTCTGCACGAATTTGCACGTTTCTACACAGGCTACACAAAATGCAAAGTTAAACTGGGAAACTGGAAGTTATATTCTTCATATTATAAAGGTTTTGGCAAAGCAAAGATAAAAAGTGATTTTGTCCAATGTTTTTAAAAATCTGACTTTACACTTCTATTAACAGAGCGGATTTAACTGTATTCACCCTCCAGGCCTTTTAATTTGATTGAGCTTTCCAGAGTTCAGTAAATTACATAGTGGTAGGTGTGTAGAGAGCAACATACCCAACCGCAGAAACTCATGCAGTAACTCACACTTGTTCTTTATTACACACACAGATATTCACACACACAGACCCCCTAAATGACACTTACTGTAGTGGGGTCCCACTTAAGCTAATGGAAGAGCCTGGAGTATGTGGAAGGTCAAAAAGATTAGTGCTTCTCCTTCATGGTGAGGTGTGAAGATGGTAAGCTGAGAAAGACAAAAAATCAGATGAGATTTCGGTGGACGATGTGCATTAAAGAAATATACACAAGGTAAAGAGAATGAAAAGGGAGCTTGACTAAGGGAACGCAAAGATCTTGAATAAGAAAAGGGTGATACATGGTCTACAAAACCAATGAAAAAAGTGAGTCTATTTGATTGTTATACTGTTACAGCATTTCATTTGACACCCCTAGAAATGCAAACTGCCTTTGATGTAACATTTCAACCTTTGCTTCCCATGACTCGGCCGTGGTTGCAGACTGACTGGCACATAGTCCAGAAGAATTGGTACTCTAGCAAAGCCATGCAAGGTCAAGAGTCGTTGTCTGATAGAGTTTGACCTGGCTCCCACTTACTGCTGACAGGAGATAAACAGTTATTTGTAAGACTGAGCTCATCTGTTTCTGAAGAACATGATAGACAGACAATACAGATGGTTAAAATTACAATCAGTATCACTTGCGGGTGCTTGTCATTTCCAAAATGTCCAAATACGACTTTCAGTTTGGCTAAACAAAGCTGGATCATGAGCAGAGAAAACCTTTTGAGTTGCATTTCAAGCAAAATAAGTATATTTTAATGAGCAGAATATCTGCTATTTTCATGATAAATCACATGCTAAATCCCAGGTCGATAGACTCCAGCCACTGCCTCCACGACCCTGAATTGGACTCAGTGGATATGGAATATAGATGAATGGATGAATCCCAGCTTAGACCAGAACAAATCTTGACAAAATATGTCCAAATGTTATGGCTTACCATACTTCTCACTCATAAGCCCTCTATCAAATTACAAACCGCTTGTTTTATTTGCAACATCAAAGCACAGCAATCTGCTTTGTGGTTGCATCCAAGCCTACAGTCAACTTAAGAACAGTATGTGAATGCAGCCACCCATGACTCTTTTCCCTCTCGTTCCTGACGTTGACGTTGTCCTATGTAGACAGCTTGGCATATCAAAAGACTTGAGTTTAAATGCAAAAAGAACTGAGTGAAACACTGTAAGTCGCTTGATGTAGAGATCAAGTGAAAACTAGACATCCCCTTAGTTGTATCTTGGAGATAGACATACATCTGTTCCTGTGGAAATTTTGAAGTGTTGACCTTAACCATATGTTCATTTGTATGACATCATAACAGGCTGACTGTTATTGTTCGCTTGTGTCCCTCTTATAGTCTGGGACGTTTAAACATACTAATTTTTTATTCTTTTTCAAAAATGCGCTTAAATTCCTTTTCATTAGGGACGGTCGATGCTTGTTAACTGTGACCGCTCCTGCATTTACTTTGTATTCAGAACCAGAATCAGTACTACCTTGCAAGGAAAAACGCTGTAACAATTTAACAACATGATGATTAATACATTGTGTCTTGCAGGCTTTGCTGGCTTACAGTTTCTTAAAGAGCTTGATTTTTTCAGATAATAAAACTTTTTAATTCTGGAGGTCTGCCCACAGATCCCGACATGCAAAGGAACGTTATAGACTCATCTTGTCAATTCTGTCAACAAGCTGTTACTGCTAGTTTCAGAGCCTTGATGTGAGGCAATGCCCGTGGAAGGCGACCCACATGTTTCTGAGCAGTTGAAATTAGCTGTGCTGTCTCAGTACTCTAATCTCATTGAAAATGACCATGCTCCTCCCAGTGTGATTGTGTTTTTTAATTATATGAAGATTGAAATTCAATTCAGTTAATTAATTGAAAGAAATTCATTAAAGCCAATTTACATTTTAAACTGTTGTTTGGTCTTAGTTAAGGAAAAAATATCTTTATTTGACTTAAAGTAATACCAGATTCAATGTCATTCAATACACACAATGAAACTAACTGCACTGTCTTCTCTATTTCTTCAAACATTGATTTTTAATTTAATTCTGAAGTGCTTTTGCTTCACAATAAGTAGATTATTGGTTATGATTGCAGCTGGTGTCTTTGTGGAGTTTTAATGAACTCCCTGTGCATGCATGGGTTCTCACAGGGTACTCCAGCTCCCTCTCACTAACCTGAAACATATATGTAGGTTAATTAGTCATTTTGAATTGTCTGTAGGTTGCATGGATGGATGGATGGATGGATGGATGGATCTTTTTAAATCTAAAATACATCCCTCCCTTCTCCTATGCAAAGGATCTTTTTATTTTTTTGTCTAAACCACACAATACGTTTGGGATGTCATCTCTCTGTTGAACAAAGCTGCACTTTGTATGTATCTGTGTTACAGTATGGGATACAGGAAACGAACATGGACTTCAATCTTAGAATGAATGCACGATTTACCTCTTTTCCATGAGTCCTTTACACTTACTGTCAAATGTAAGTGTAAAGGACTTAGTTTTAAGAAACTGACATGTCTACCTTTGGATCTGCCCATCTCTCAAAAATGATTGTATGATCATGATCTCATAGAGTGAATGCTCATCATTACATCTTTTACTGTCCTATAAAGGTAAAGACAAAAAAAAAACAACCATGTGTTTTGGCACATATTTATACAATTTTTCTTTCAAGATTCCATCATGTCTCAGTGGTGAATGTAAGCTGTAAATCAAAGTCACATGTCGTCAATGACAAGCAGATGCTCTCATAAGTTCAATACCCACATTATATTTCAGTTGGTCACAATAGTGAAATACTTCTGGCTCACATACCTCACCATGACAAACAGCTCCTATTATTAATACATTACAGAAGACCATTCTGTCTTCCTAATGTTTCTTTTATGCTCATTAAGACCAGCAGATGCCCACTATGATCCTCTGAGCTGTAAGAATTCATCAGTTAGTCACACCTGTGTCTCCCTCCATGTATACAAAATATCTAAAAGTAAGTGAAATGCTCTCCTGATATGAGTTCTGAGAACCAGATAAAACCAAATAACATTACTCTAACTGGTTTGAACATTTAAATTTGCAACACTTTTACAAACTGTCTTTTAATAAATCCAGCACAAATCCTGTACATCTTTCAAGTTTTCTCTGAACTTGTAAGATGTACTTCTAAACCCGCATTGTCTTACCACTAATCAGCTGGAACAGGCCTTCCTGGAACCCTTGGTTGGAATAAGCACGAGTAGAAAAAATGAATGGTGGTGAGACTTCTGGATCACTTTCTCAGATGTAATACAGAACATCTTTTAATGTTGTCTCTTGAACGCTACGAGTAAGAAATAAGAGCATTTCAAAGAATCCCAAACAGTTCTTTCAAATGTCACGCAGTCTCATTTGTAGTGAATAGAGGAAAGTATTCACATGTGAATTTTGATTAACCAGCACTCTAACTGATTAAAAAGGTTTGCCGGAAAAGTTGTGTTTTTTATGTCAGAGAACATTTTAGTCTTTTTTGGTATCAATAGTACTCATCTTCAAGTGCAAATCCACCTCAATCATTTTAGGTTAATACATACCAGACGACATGCTTACAGTTTGCAATCCTCAGAGCAATATAATCATATCAAGTTGCTTTGTGAAGCCAAAAGTAAAAATCATGTCATGGGAAATTCAATTGAATGCCTTTGTCTCGTGGAAAAAAATATGCCAAGCAGATTCTTTACTAGATAGTACTATGAGTGGAACATTGTCTTTGGGAACTACATCAGAGAGAATACCATAATTGTTAAAAAATGTGTAAATGGAAAATACGATTGTGCAAAATCTTTATTTTACACTTCTTTTGTCAGCCAAATACCCAAGACTTCTTAAAAAGAAACAAAGTCATAGTGGAAGATAGGAATGCAATATGTTTTTTTCTTTCAATTCTGAGAGGAAATAGCACAACTTGCATTTCAAATTTATAATTAGTCATTTAGCCAGCTGTGGTCAGCATAACGTTTGTGGTGTTTCAAGCAGTTTAGATTTTCAATCAAATGTAATATTTATAGACTCACGACAAGTATATAAACATGAAAGCCAATTTATGTTTATGGAAAATGAGACTTTATGTCAAGTGAATAAAGTGATGAATTTTCTTATTCACTACTTTGCTAAAGTGGGACTTGACCTCTCTTTCCTGGTGCTTTTTGACCTGCTAAGGGAGTCTGGGGTCAAAAATCAAAGCTATAAGATGGGAATCAGGTCATCAGTTGTTCAGTCAGACAGTGTCCAAGAAATATGGAACCAGAAACTCTGACATTCTATTCTTTAAATAAAATCTTTTTTTCTTAATCCACAAAAGAAAAAGAAAAGGTTTACATTAGCTCCTTGCTTCCATTTAGTGTTACCTCTGTCTTTAAGTGCGCTCTTCTGATGCGTCGCTCAACCCCAGTCGGTGTAAAGTTGCCTCTCTGTTTGTTTTGTTTTCCCCTCCTCTTCCTTCTCTTTCTCCTTTCTCTCCCTAAACCCTATTTCTGGGTGTTGTGAATCCGAAGGAGCCATAAAAAGGGAAACGCAAAGCTCTCAGCCATAACAGCAATGCATCCCCTGTGAAACCCTAGACGTCCATTAAGCTAATGGGGCACTCTGGCCCAGCCGGTGGTATAACTCAGTTCGCAAGCTCTCAGGCCGGGACCAGGCACAATGGGGCCCCGTGTTCCACTGTGTTGGTGTAAACATTGCTCAATGAGTCGGCTTCACAAAGCATTAAAGAGACTTGAATGGGACACTCTCACGTAAATAGAATTAAACACAGCTGTCAATAGCTCTAAGGCTCTATTTCTTTCAAATCATTCAGAATGAAGACATATTTATCTTAATAGTAGACTTATCAAAGGAGCACTTGATGATGAGACCTAAATGTCAAAATATAGGCATAAGATACCCAATCGACATTGACAAAAACACATTTACATGAGCAATAATGTTGTTCGATCTTTATCTGAATCAGAGTGATTCAATGAAAGATCTATGTCTGTCTCGGTAGATCAGTCCAAAGCTTAAAGCTTTGCCGCGCCCTCCTCGTGAGAAAGGGCAGGGGAACTTAAGCTTTTACAGTCAAAACCATTTATTGTGTTTACCCATGGTTAGCAAGCCAGCACGCACACACAGACCTCAGGTGGTAGACGATCGCTTCTCCCTCCTTCTCCCTCACTCTGTCTCAGTTTAATTTCAACAAGAGGGGAAGGGGATGATACCAACTTCAATTACTGGGGAAGTGCTTTTTTATGGGCCTCGCTGGCTCAACACATGGTCACACAAAGTAAGTGTGAACTAATGAATTTAGAACAATTCTCATTTCTTTACGGGGGCCTTCACAATAGACTCCCATTACAGTGTAGTTTCAGGACCGTTATCAACAGAACAAAAATGACTGTAATTTTTCTGGTGCAAACATTAGTAAACGTGTAATTACGTGACTTTATAGTGTCACTGGGGGATGTTTCAACTTCTTCAGAAGAGTCGTGAAGCCATGCAGCCAAAAAAGACAGAAACAATAAAAAAGTAGTTAATGCTACGGCCTCACAGTTCCCAGTTCATCTCTCAGCTGGGGCCTTTTACCGTGGAGTTTATATGCTCTCCCCGTTTTTGTGTGAAATCTCTCTGGGCACAACAGCTTTCATCCAAAATCTAAATATGCACATTTTTTACATTTGAGATTGAGCAAGTCTGCGAGTGCATGGTGTTCAGGCCATCTCTGTTTTGTTCCTGTGTTTAACCTGTCCAGCCGCTCACTCAGTGTAGGCTGGGATGGACTCCAGCCCTATTGTGAAATAGAATGAGGAAATAGAATGAGGTGAGAGTGACAAAGGGACCAATGCAACAAACTGTATAATTTTAAAGAGAAAGGTAGCAGGGAGAGAAAAAAGAAACCAAATGGAGTCAATTTAATTCCCCGCCCCCCCGTTGCAATTCGCCAAGCAGCACCCCAAGAGGCATGCTGACAGTCATGAGCTCTAAAGATAATTCTGAAGACAGGGCGAATCAGTTTCATTTGTCCTCTCTGTGTCTGCCTTTATGGACCCAGTGTTCCTCTTCTCCTTAATAATAGGAGAGTGGAGGAGTGTGGATCTTGTCCGTTCTCAGGCTCAGAGGTGTAAATTCCAGTGAAGCCCCAGGGCTCCGGAAAGAAGGGGAGACCGAATCCCCCCCACAACTTGCAATCCTCAGAGGGGGAGGGTTAGAGGTAATGAAGTCTGGCCAGCAGGGGCTCGTTGAGGTGGCCAGACCCTGAGTTTGTGTGTGTTTTGTGTGTGTGTCTTGAGGGGATTTTTTTCGCAGACATGGCAGAGGGCATTCCAGAGCCTATTCTCCTCGTCACCTCCAGTGACCAAATGTGTAATTACACAGCAGGTAGCATCCACACACTCACATGCCACTCACACACAGACACACTCTTAAGGCTCTTTTCCATGAGTAGGTTTTCGATTTTACTTGGTCGTTTTGGGAGTAAAACATCGGGTGTTGGGTCATTACAGCAAGCTGGTTCAAAAGTCTTGTGATGTCTTTTGAATATGACCCAAATACTACCCAAAAATCAAAGACATTGGGGTAATGGCATTCCTTTTGCATGTAATCGTGTTGGTTAACGTATAGCTGTTTACCCTGTTGATGATCACACAAACAATAATATCACACAGTCACTAAGGCCAGGTTTTTAAAATATCAACTTCTTGTAAAATAGGTGCTATCATATCTCCTCCAGTGAGGCCACTCTCTGGCCTATCAGTGACCTGCAGTCTGCAGACATCAACTCAGCGCGCTTAGAACCTTGGCTGAGTAGGTGCTGCTGGTATCAGGTGCTAGTGGAAACCCCCCAAAAAACAAAACATGTCACATTAAGTCATGCTGAATAGGTACTACACAAAAAGGCTGTCAGTCTCTTTTTAATCATAATGATAAATTACTTATTAATTTATATTCAGTGATCCTCAAGCATTCATACAAGCTTCAAATTTTACAGTTTGATATTTTGTCTGTGAAAAAAAAACTTTCACTATTCTTTAAGCATCATGGTGAGGTTCACATCGATGCATTTTTAGAATTCATTAAATGTGTACGTTCAAATGGAAACACAGAAAGGATTCCAACTATTATTAGATCATATTCAATGACACTTTAATATTGAATATAAGTCCTGCAGGAATAATATGTGTACATATGTGTACATTTTTGCTCTTACTGTGTGTGAAATGAATGCAACTTGATGCAACTTGTGTCTGGAGACACACTTTATTGGCACTAAGTAATGCTTCCGTTTCCATAAAACACATTTATCGTAATATTGTTTGAACACACTTGTCTCAGGGGTGGTCATGCTTGGTCAGATGGTGGCAGAAGACAACCAGCAGTTTTTATAGCAGTTAATTACTACTTTCACAACTGTTTACTAGCCCAGAGAACATTTTTCAGAAGATCACAAATGCTTTTATATGCCTTGCATGACTACACACTAATAAATGTATCCACTCTAATTTGAATTACACAAATGCCTTGGATATGTTGTGGCTCTCTGTGAGCAACTATCCCCCAAGTTAAGTCCACAGCACACTTAAACAGCATGAAGTGCACTTATGCACCATTTACGCCTATCTAATTTGCCTACGAGGCATTTTCAGCCATGGGAACACCTACACACGATGCCTTAGCTTCAGAAAATAAAAGAAACTGAAAACTTGCCAGAAAACTATGGCTGACCCCCCAGGTTTGAGAATAATTAAGTGGATACAATTTTGTTTTAGTTGATTTTGCCTGGGATGTGTTTGGCATCATAGACCAACTGTTGTTTAGATTACTTGAAGGCTGGCTTCTTAGAGAGCAACATTTGTGACAAATAACTGTAGAAGGTGATAATGCAAAGAATATAACACCCAAACTCTCTACCAAACATAATACAAGTAATCAAACTGTAAATACTTTGAGATTAAATTGATGCCTCTAGATACCAGGTAAAAACACCAGGTGATTGACCACATTAAAATATCAAATGTTACTTTCTTATAACCCTTTCATATTTTTTTTGTACATGTCTGAAATGTGAGCAAATTAAAGAGTTTTCCAGTTTTAAAAAATCAGAAAGGTTCAAATGTTACATATGTGTTTTTTAGTTATACACACGCAACGTTATTATGGGTTAAAATGAAAATGCTTTCATTTTCTGCATAAGTTATGACAACTTTTAAAATCTTTTTGAGAAATATTTTTCATGATCTACAACTAAAACACTGTGAAAAAAAGTTTGAACGTCACAAAACAGCTCGATATATTGGAGTCATCCTTGGAGTTAGTTTATCTTATATCAACACCACATTCCAAACATTTCTTTTCTTAAGTGCTAATACAAACCTGTTTAACATTTTCTTATTTGTGAATCTTGTGTGCTTGAGTGGCTGATCATTACATACGCACAGGCTTTAATTTTTCCCGGTTTTTGCGTCAAGAGAGTGATTAATGGAGACAGGAAGAGTGTGTGGGAGTTTTTTTAGATTTCTCCATTGCAGTGTAGAGCTAATACTAACAACTTTCATCTTAAAAGTGAGTGTGCATGTTTGTAAGGGATGTTTAAATAAGTCCATCTGAAAACATTTTCATGCTTTTTTCTCAAGCTTCTTTGGGCAGGGAATGAAAAAGCAGAAAAAAAAGTGACAACTAAGATAATTTTGTTTTGTGAGAGGCTCTCTGTTTTACCCTGAACAACTAAGAAGATCACTATTGCAAGGTGAATGCAGTTATTTTTAACACATTTTAAGTTGACGTTATTTCCAAATTGTGCTGATATAGTGGGGTTTCTTTTGTTTTGAAAAGAGCAATCAGTGATTAGGAATGTTGGGAACACAAATAGATTCAGCAGGGTTCTTTATCATCACAAAAAACAAAACAAATGTTTACAGGTAATAGAGTTGAGGACGGTACCCCATTTCCTTAACTGAGTGCTGTCATAAAATCAAAAACTCAAATAACTTCCATCTAGAAAAAAATCCAAAACACCATTTAATTTCTCTCTTTCTGTCATCTCTCCAATGAGGAACAGAGCTACTATTTGACGAATGGCCAATGTAAGAAATCCCCTGCTTTCCCACAGGTTTTTTTATTTTTTATATTCTATTCAACTGTCTGAAAAGGAAACAGGTACCAGGTGTCATCTGAAAGAATATGTTTCCTGTGTAGTCCTGAGACCAGATGGGCACGACATTCAACTCTTCCCCTCTGGATGCTGACATTACATTTTTAATTTGACTCATGCACAATCACTGTCCACAAAGGCTCAACAAGACCAGATGAAACTGTGTGTGCCAGACACAAACACTGAATTTGGTTAGACATAACAGACAACTATTCATGTGGATTCTGGTGCTAGAAAGTGCATGCTCAAAATGACATATCTAGATATTTGTTTGCTTTATGACCCAGATAGCTGTGGAAGGACTATGTTGTAGTTTTAACACATATATTGACACCAAATTGATTTAGTATTAGATTACAAAACAACAACTACATACGGTTAATCACTTGTAATCCTTCAAATAAAGAAATGCCATCTAAATGATATAATATGAAAAATCCAACTACTACACTAAATCCATGAAGTCACTCTACTTCTTATTTACAGCTCAAGGTAAGGTGGACAAAACAAAATGGTCATGTCAAGTTTACATCACTTACACCAAAGCCTGTTTCATAGTCAAGGCAATTTTTACCTGAAACGGTTAGAAGGAACCATCAGGCAGGATATTAGGTAAGTTCAGTTAATAAATGCGGTATAAAGAGATGGTGAATGTAGGAATTTAAGGGGAGGCAGCAGCTCGGATAAGCTCTTTGAAAGGTGAAGCCACAAGCCCATGTCTCTGTGACCATGCAAGCCACTGATGACAAGGCAGAGATGGCATCTGCTGATAGGGGCTGCTCATCAGCACCTTTATTTTATGGGCCACAGATGGGGAGGAGGGCTTTATGATGTGTGTGTGTGTGTGTCTGTAACCATTACATTTCAGAGACACACCTGTAGCCATACCACTGGGACCTCTTGCAGTATGGAAACCAAAAATTTGGTTCACTTAAGGCAATCATTTAGAGTATATAAAGGAGCTTTGCTTGTGATTTTTTCAACACTGGTTCATGTGTGAGTTGCCCTTTGGAGTGTCCCCGTACAGTTTTTATCTGGCAATGCACCCCCTGGTCCACCCATTTCCCCCAAATACTTGGATAGGACAATACTTTACTTGGACAGGAGGGAAAAAATATTTCCAGGTAAAATGTGTTCAAATAATTTTGGATTAAAAATCATGAGTCTATTAGAACTCCTTGTTAAGCAGAGAGAGGTCTGTGGGTTTCTAAAAGACAATGGTCATATAGTTGCACATCTAGGGATCATGAGCTGTTTTTG